>VWZD01007178.1:24072-48813 GCA_013396695.1 Sakesphorus luctuosus | reverse complement strand
TTGCATTTGTAGCATCTACCTCAAAACACAATGTTGTTCATGTAAATCTATTAATCTGTCTAAATAGAAAGGGAGCCTCTTCCTTGAAAACTGCCTGCCCTTCTCAATCCATCTTAAAATGAAATCCTCCCTTTTCTGCATTCAGATCAACTCATTATTTATTATTTATTTCCTAGGCTGATGAACTGATAAATCAGTTTCATGCAGAGTCCTGGCACACTTAACACCACAGAGATTCAGTAATTCAATTATTAGGCTTGGATTCATGTGTCAAACAGCCTCAACTTCCTTAAGGTCTACTTTTCATGGTTAACAGGACAAAGCTTCAAAACTGCATCTTAGAGACAAATCCAAGGAGTTGAAGCTGTTGGCTCTAGCCTGTCTGTCCTCCTGGTGAAATCAAAGTGAATGGTCAATTAGGTAGATATAGAAGCTTGTATTGTTATACCAATCTCTGACATGTTATGAGATAGGGAAATGAACCACACAGAAGCACAGACAGGTAGGTCCCTTAGTAACAAGTGGTGTATTCAGTGCGTCTGCTTTCTGAGGAGAGAGAAATCGAAGACATGATCCTGTGATCCTTTCAGAACCCAAATAAGACTCAACACTTTGGCTATGTGCTTGTAGCCAAAACATCTGAAAAGCAATGAAGCAAGCAATAAGAAAGAAGGTACTTGTAAAAATAACCAAACCAGAAAAATCTTCCAATTGCTTCTGTAGAATGTGAAGTGTCAGGTGCTCAATCTATAACTTCTAGTAAAATTACATTTAAGTAATATAAATAACGTAAACCCAAAGATTTTTATTCCTGTGAGCATTTATTAAATAGTACATATTCTTTATATCATTTTTTTCTTTTTATAATAAATAATTCATCAGAAGTCTTTTGTTCTGGAGACTACTGGTAGCTTGATATGCTAAATTATTATATAGAAGGTCATGAAATATTAGATACTGTATGAATTAAATTGAATGTATTCTCTTCTTCTTTATCTCAGAAATATGCAGTGGCAAAAAAAGATAATGTCCTAAAATTTCAATACCTATCACCCACAGAGTAATCACATACAATTGTCAAAGCTGAATCAACCTGTAACCAGGCACTGTATTTCATAAAATCTGTTGGCTACACTGAAGTGGAATATATTTCAAAAAGGATCAAATAGCATAATATTTACAGTAGCTGTATGAAACTACAAAAAAAAAGATATGAAGTTTATTAGTGATAATGAGAATCTTCATTGTTATTTTGGAGGAGCAGTCTCTGGATATATAAGATCCCCAGAAAGTTAGGATGAGTGGACTCCATTGTTTAGAAGAAATTTTGCATTTTATAATGTAGTATCTTATAAATGTTAAACTTTATGAACAGGAAAACTTAAATTGTAGTAAGTTCTGAAGATCTCCTTCAATAGGTTCTGAACAGAAAGGAGCTTTCTTTTCTGTTCCTCTTAGTAAGGATACTCTTCCTCCCCCTTCCAATGAAAGGGTTTCTTTCCTCTCTACTTTTCCCAATCCTACCTGTCCATCTAATATTCCTTCCTTGAACTGCAGAGTCTATCCTCAGACACTGTTATTTACAGCAGTATCCAAATTCTTCCAGATTTCTTTCCCTAAGTCTAGTAAGGACTTCAAATTGTTAAATAATTTTAATTTTTCCCTCCAGAAAAGACGTTTTTACTGGGCAAAACCCCAAAACATCCAGAGATATGACTAGTCCCATTGACATTACAAGTTGGAATAATTAGGTGCTTCAGTGCTTTATCTGAATTATTATCTGTGATACTGATAGGTTTCATTCCAGCTCAGAAAGTTTAAGAGCTGCTCCATACTATACAATTTGCACTCATATTCACTTGACTCAGAAAATGGGCCATATAACAAATACAAGGATAAAACAGAAGTCAGAAATACAAGAGAGAAAACAAAACTGAGAATGAAGAACTTACTTGTCAGAAGACTGGTGATATTTAAAAAAATGCTGTTGTTGGTCAGTTTTTGTAGTCACTCTGCAGTCTCAAGATATCTAAGTGTTGAGTGTGCTCTGAAAAGAAGAATAAGACTTAATAGTAGAAGAAGGATTTAGTAATTTTATCACCTATCAAATGCTAAAACAAAACATGTCCAAAACAGATTGCTTTTCCATTTTATGAGGTTATTAATTCATAAAATATGTTTTTATTTCACCACTGAATCTGTAGCAAGATTATCGGCTTCCAGAATTTGAACTGCTCAGACCAAACTTTCCAGAGAGCACAGGGAATCAGAAGAATGAAAAGAGTGATTGTTTAATTTATCCTCTTGCATACCTGCATTTCTAAGCTTTTCCACTTGAGAGAGAGCAGTGAAAATGAAAGGGTCTTGGTCCCTTCTGGTTTAATAAACCATACACTGGAGTGAATGACTTTCCAAAACAAGCACATAAAACCCTGTCCCTAAATATCTTTCAAACAATTGACTACAGTTCATTGGCTATCTTTTGGGCTAGTTCATATATTTGCCCTCCTAATTTATGATGTAGTAGCTGAGGAAGTCAGCTTTGTACTCACATTTTGTAATTTCCAATTGTCCATAAAAGACAGGGCAGTTGACTGAGTCAAGGAATCACCTGAGCCCTCCAGATCAAAATGAAAGACTGGGAGATGACCAGTGCTTACATCTATGCAGACTGTGGAGGGAGGAGGTAGAGGAGTTGGAAATTAAGGAGTGGAGTTGAGCCTTGAAAAGGAAGGGTTACAGGGAAAGTGGTTTTAGCATTGTCTTTGTTTCTCACTTTCCTACTCTATTTTTAATTGGCAAAAATAGAATTGATTTTCCCCAATCTGAGTCTGGGGTTTTTTTTACCCATTATGGTTATTGGTGAGTTATCTCCTTGTATTTGTTTCAACCCATAAGATTTTCTATCATATTTTCTCCCCCTGTTCTGCTGAGAAGAGGAGGTGAGAGACTAGATGGGTGGCTGCCTGGTTGCTGGCCAAGATCAATCCACCATAGCTATAAAATAATGTTTCCATCACCAATCTTTCCAAGACATCCAGGACTGAGACTGGAATGGAAAAAAAATCCATACAAATAAAAATCTGCCTATAACACATAGGAATAAACAGAATTAGTAAGGAACAGAACTGTTTCTGAGAGAAAACGGCACTAATAGGAAAAATTCATAGACCTCTAGCTTCTGTAGTGCAGCTACAAATTTGAAAACAAGAACTTACATTAACAAGGAAAAAGTCAAATGACTCATACTCCATGAAAGGAGAGTGCTGGGAACCTAATTTAAAAAAGATCTCTGCTTGTGATTTGGCCTGTTAAGGAATTTTTGACAGTGATCATTGAAATATAAGATAGCAAGTCTTTAAAGATGAGTCTGATCAACTTGCAGTAATATATTTATTCTGTCAACACTTATTTTAGAAATAACTGTTTAAAGTTCTTTCACAGCTAAGTTTTACCAGTTTTGAAGTGATTTATTTAATTCCAGATTTCATTAAGCTCCAGAACTCCATTTTAGCAATCACAATACTCGTCTCATATTTCAGCTATGAGGAAGATTGGAGTCCTGTACATCTCTACCTGATCTTGAAGGCTATGGGATGAAATCTCCATCACATTAGTACAGCAAAGGATTATGCATTTGTTTGGATTATGTTGACTTTGGTCAGGATATGCCTTACAGTTGCAAATTTAGCAACACCCTCTTTGAAACTGGTTGAATTAACTATTTCTTGGATGAATTTCTTGTTAGAATTAATATTCTGTTAAAATAATCCACAACCCGGCAAACATTCAGACTGCCCCACATACTTGTAAGATAGCTCTGGTATAACAAAACCTAGAAACATCAAAATTGCCAGTAGAACTGAGCAAGTAGTAAATTCTCTCAACAATCGCCTGTTTACAGCCTAACCACTCTTGTAATTTAGCTGTGTTTTCAAGGCTAAATAACTAAGGTCTCATACTTTTACCCTGAGAAATTTATAAACATACAGTGAAATTAACTGTTAGTTGGGAAAGAGAGCTTGGAAAGAGCCTTATGACAAAAGCAGCTAAATCCTCATCAACTGTCAAAAAAAGTAAAATGGTATATTAGGAAATATTAGGAATAGAATAGGAAACAGCAGAAGAAACATGATAATGCTGCCATAAAAATCCATTGCCCACCTAGTATTTTGAATATTGAATACGATTTCAGTCATCTCATCTCAAAAATGACAGGATAGCAATAAAAGGATAAAGAAAAGGGTGACAGGATGATCAAAGGTATGTAATGGCTTCTGTACTAGGAAAGGAAAAAGAAAGGCTTTAGGATTTTCATGTGGAAGAGGAACAAAAAGAGAAAGGACTGTGACAGAGCCCCAGGAAAATCATGAACAGTGCTGAGAAAGTGAATAAGGAATGTTTTTCACTGTATTTCATAGCACAAGAAGCAGTCACAATAAAATGAGCAGTTGGCATGTTTGAAACACGAAACCCAAGAAAGGATGTTTCCCACAAAGATCATAATTAAAGGGTGGGACTCATTGCCACAGGATGTGGTGGATGCCACATACATGTGTGGGCCTCAGAAAACAATTCACTGAGGTGGCAAAAGAAACATTGACCATTATTAATCTCTATTTTACACAAAAATGCACAGTATAAACCTTCAGATTAAGAAGCAGTATGGACTGCTCTAAGGCTGCAAGGGAGGTTGCCCTTTGGTTTGTTTTAAATACAGTTGTTGCAGTGTCCTTATTAATTTTGCTTTTTTATTGAATTCTTAGTAATTTCTTTCAACCTACAGATGTTAGAGAGTGTTAGTGCAAATATGTGATTTAAGATTTATATGAACATACAGCCGTCTACAGAGGGGCTTACATCCCATTTTAAGTTCAAATAGTGCAGCCTACTCAGGCATGCATGCTTCAGACTAGAGTTGTCTGAGGATTCTTAGGTCTGGCATCCAACTGCTATAGAAGATTAAAGGGTTTGATAAACAAAACTGTCATTTTATGGAAATAAGTAATGATACTGAATTTTCTCCCCTCAGAAAAGAATAAAATGGTTTTTCTTGTGTAGTTAATGATCTTCATCTGTCTCATGATGGAAGGAATTGAGAGAGATTTTCCAGACAAATACGTAGACACAGGACATGTGGAATTATCACTTTCCATTTATTGTGGTGATTAAATACCATTATGCTATTGAATAAGCAGGGTTGCTTGACTCTGTGTCCTTCTTCTGTTCATCTGATGCGGATTCACTGAAGACTTTGCCCTGCTTACTGTCATGCTACAAGTGAAGGGCTTCACTTTCTACCATAGGAAGGCCAATGCCTCCTACCAAATGAACGGCCATTTTCAGGAATTGCTTTTAGAGCACTAGGATGGAAATGTTCTGAGTCTGGCTGACTAGATCTCTGTTTGTGCAGGTGTAGGCAGGTGTGCCCAAAGGCTTGACTGCCCACATCACTAGCCTTGGTTGCTATCACTATTCCTGCCTGCTACCTACCCATGTTAGTTTTCATTGAAAACCAGCATGTGAGAGGAGGGATGGGGCATAGCTTGGCATGATCCCTATTGCTGGGAAGTGAACCAGGACTTGGGCCTGAGGAGGATTTTCTTCCAGTACTTTTCATAGTGGTTTCTCAATGACTGTTCAGGATGAAAATTGTTTGTTCTAAAATGTTAAATATTCTGAAAGCTGAATGTATCATGCTAGCCTAAGCTAACTTTGTATTTTGGCCACTGTTGTATGTGGCATACTGGCTTAGTTAGATAGAACTGTCAACCTAGTATAACATTTTTAGTTACTAATTTATGCAAGATAGAAAAATACTAAAATATTATAGCAATTCTGTATGGAGTATTATTAAAATTATCATTATATTAAGTCTTTATTTTGAAAACTGTGGATAGTCTTGTAAGGCCTCCAAAAAAAAACCCAACTTCATTTATTATCATTACTGTAGAATGTGAAGTTGCACAGAAGTACAAGAAAATACCTGAAACTCAGAATTTTCTGCCCTCAAAAATTTTCTTGCATAGTACCCAAAGTGATTCCTAGGAGCCTTGCCTGAAAAAGGGAAACTAGAATGAAGAGATAGTGCAGAAAAGAGCTACTTCTAACTACCCACATTGGAACAGTGACTACTCTTGAAATGCATTCTCTATACAGGAAATGGTAGATGCTCAAAACTGATGGGAAACAAATGAGGTTTACATACAAGTAATGTGTCTGCAAAAGTTTATTTAATAGTTTACCTCAATTAACATGAAATCATTATTCTGTCCAAGCCAAAAGACTTTGTTATGCAGGCATGCACTTACTCCAATGCTGTCTGCTCTATAAGGATTACTGCTCAGGTTAACTGCACATTCAGACCATCTTCCAGTGAAACAAACTGCCACAGGCCCTAGGACATTACTGCATTTATGCTGGTATTTCAGCTAGAGGAGCAGTGTTGTTCTAGGATGAGGTATTCAAGTCCCTGACTAGCTGACAGATTCCCCAGTAAAAATCTGTTTTGCTTGGTTTTGTTAGGTTTTTTTTTATTGTGGGACATTAAAAAAGCAGTGAAGAAGAATGAGAGAGAAGGAGCAGCAGAACAAAACTGCTTTGTACTGACCATAGCCCTCGTCAACCCTACCACTGCTGCAGAGTGTGGAGGACTTAGGTGTGAAAGACTGAGGCTGAGCCTTGGAATGGGTAGGTTGAAGTGTTTTAAAGTTCTCTTCTTGTTTCTTGCTGTTTAAATCTATTTTAATTGGCAGAAAATTAATTTTCCCCAAGTTGAGTTTGTTTTGCCTGTGACAGTAACTGGTAACTAATCTACTTTTCTCTATTTTGACTCATGAGCTTTTTTCATCTTTCTAAGGAGAGGGACTGAGAGAGCAGCCAGTGGGTGCCTAGCCACTGGCCAAGGTTAATCCAGCAGATCCTTGAGCAGACAACATATTTATGCTACTTTGCTTTCAGTGGATGTGTCCATAATGGGTTTGTTGCACTTCAATTATATACACCAATTCCATACCTTCAGTTAACTTAAACTCAACCACTCTGAGCAATCTTTATATAGACGAACAATGATTCTGTTTTCTGGGAGAATGAGGACACAACCCTACTTTCCTACTACATCCGTTATAGATAGTTCACAAATGCATTATCCAACCCTATTTTCCACTTGGAAATTGTTAATGGGCAGATATCTGCAGACACATTTGTTAATTATGCATTGAATTATTTGGACAAAGCACTTCTAGCATGTGGGTGGTTTGTCAGCTGTTTGCTATTGGCTATGCATTGTTAGTAATTGTTTCTACTGCCTTATGTGCCTTATGGTGCAGAAGAATGATATTGTTCATGAATGGCCACCTCATAGCAACAATAATGTTTATACTTACTGAACAGATGAAAACAACTTTCAGCAAGAAATAGGTCATTAAGAAATGAGTTAATAACAAACAGCAAATAGGTGCCTTGCTAGTTTGGACTTGGATTTGTTGTTTGTGTGCGAGTACAAAGCTTTCAGCAAGGCAAAATGCTTTCTCACAAATGTAAGTATTTCTCAATTCTTCATGAAATCAATTGAAGTGTCATCAAACCAAACAGCTGTTTGAATCTAACAAACATTTTTGTCAAATGTTACATCATCAGTGAATCAGTTTATAAGATAACAAATTTTACTGTGATCATCATGTAATCTGTAAAGCAAAGGTTGCTATATTCCTCAAGGAGTTTAAAGGAAAAGAGCTATGGGGGCAATCAATGAGAATAGTTATATTTGCTGTAGGTTTGGACAACCACCTAGAATAAGCTTGGTCAACCCAAGTGCATTCCTTTGTTCCAATTTTCCTTAAAACCTAGCTGCCAACTGAAAAGATCACATCTGGTAGGGTCAATGTTTTTTCTTTGCCCTTCCAATACCACACACACAACATTTTTTAAGTCCCAAAAGCCTTTGGCATTGCATTACAATGGATCAGGCACCTCTAATATGCTGAGAGGAACAAAGTCAGACTCCCCAAGAGAGGGGAAGCAGACAGTCTGCCCTGAGGCTTCCCTGTTGTTATTTCATTTAGAGAGACAGGCAATATCACAGTATCTATGACAAGAGAGGAAAGGATTTCAAGTCCCCCCAGCTGTCTCCTTAATTCGATACTGATTGTTCAGTTGGTCCCAAATGTTCATAATTCACAGAGATTTTTCATGGCTGCTGTGCTAGAGAAATCTCCTGCCTGCTCATGATGTGCTGTCCTTCTAGTTTGAGCAATACTCCAATCAGTAAGCATATGAGTAAACCTAGGCAGCAGTCACTGTGCTTCCTCATCCAGGGGCAAGCTGGTATTGCACTGAAGATTGTCCTGGTGCGTCAGCAAGCAATACTCAAACTTTTCTAATTGCCTCACTTAGTTTCATAAGGACATGCACAACACAAAGATACATGTGAGGAATGTTACACAGTTGAATAAGCATTGCTTTGGGGAGAATAGACAAAAAAGAGTGTGGTGGTCAGCGTGGTTGACCACCATATCTGTGTTTGACAAGCTTGGACTGGCAGCTAGAGAAACATGTGCAGACAGCAAAGAACAAGAGCTGTTTCAGTGACACATATAACCTCTTCTCTATGCAACAGACACTGAACAATAATGGTTAAGAACAAGGAATCTCTGAGAGACTGCGTCTAGTTCATATGCCATCTCAACTTAGAAAATACTACCATGCTTATGGTGCCACACGGCTCAGCAGGCATATTGAATGCTACCAGAGTTATCACTCTCCTTCACAGCACATATCAAAATACTTTACTATTTGAGATGCAGTATTATGCAAATACAAAGAGGCTGAGCCACATGTGGTCTTGCACTGAAAGGGGTAGAACTAGAAATAAAATTTCAGCTAAAATGTCAGCTATCCTAGGTGCTATGCAAGTACCATCACTACAGACAGACTTACACAGACAACATACATCTAACAGGTAAGGACAGATACCCCATGTCACATAGAGGAGGCTTCCTCAACCTTCATGGTGTTGCATTATATGAAAAAATGCTCTACCTCTGGAATTAACTAAGGTTAACGAAATGGTGATGCTATCAGAAGGCAACTGAGAAGAAAAGTCTCATTGTGAATTGCTGAAAGTTATTGCTCGCACTGCAAAAGTGACACTCATTAAAGTATCACTCTCTAGCGAAGAGAAACAGGACAATCATAACACAAACATAACAATTTGCACAGGGAACTCAAGGTACAGGAAATATAGTAGGAAGAAAAAATTGTTAACATAGTATCAATTTAATCAACTATTTTTATTCCAGGACTAGAATAAATGGAGGCATATCTTATTAAAATAATCTGTGAGTACAATCCTATTTCATTTATACATTAAATCAATGGTCTTGCATTAGAAAAGAATCTTATTCAGGGACATCCTTGTAATCATTCACATGATTATGATGAACAAGATTTCACTTAACATGGTCAGCTGACATCCCTGATGTATTCTACATCACCAGTAATACTGTTATGTTATCCTTACTCAGCACTGCAATACTTAGAATGATATTTCATCCATTCAAACATCAATATCAATGTCTGCCTACATTAAATATTTCCAGTTAAACAGTGGGCAAAATCCCATTGTTTCAGCTATGGTTTTAGTTAAATAAGTCAGCTAAAAACTACAAGAATTATTCAATTTCCTCATTCCACATATGAGAATGATTGGCAGTAATCTACCTCATTCAAACAGTGATCTCCCATTGCTTTCCAACAAGATATAAATGGAAACAAATAATTTTGATCAATCAACAGCTTATACACACAATAAATATCATGTTACAATCAGTAAGCAAATATGTAAGGGTACAGTTTATAACAGCAGGTCATTTGCTTGTACTGCAATTTATATTTTAGTTTTCTCATATCCACTTAGTAATTTTACCTGCAATGTTTCCCAGAACACTGTGATGATCCTATTGTAGAAGGCAATTTGACCATGCAGAAGCACAGCGATGTTCCTGTAATTTAACTTGTGTTGCCAAGTCCACCTTACCCTTCTTTGTGCCAAAAGGAAAGCTGTGATTTTTTCCATTGCTGGCAGATTAAGACATTCTTACGCAACATTCAGTGGGTCCTCTTTGATCACCTAGTGTGAGGTCCCGCAGAGTAGGTGATGCAGAATCCCACTTGGTTTGTAAGTCCCTGACTATGAGTCTAAACTACTCCCTTCCCACCTCTATCCCACTTTTCAACAGCAAAGCTGTTTGGTTTTACTGTATGAAAATAGGATTCCTCTTAGAAATTATGTTTTCTGTTCTCCTCTAACGAGAAAACAGAAAAAAAACAGGAAAAGGTGATACAGTGAAAAATGGCTCTCCAGAAGGAAAGGAGGTGAGAAACAGAATTACTGCTGGCCAACCACTGCCATTCAGCTCCAAGGTAGGTTGGTAAAATAAGTAAGCACAGTCTATTCTATCAGCTATATCATTCCCCAAAACACTGAATAGTTGGGGGAATTGAAAGGTTGCATACTGGAAAGGGTTTAGTTGATGATTTCAAGTCCAGGCATCCTTGGAAAAATCTGCAAGATAAGCAGGGGTTCAGCAGACTTGAGAAAGTCTAAAATTTTATCTTAAGGGTTGAGCTGAGTGGTTTGTGGTACAGCCAGTTGGTGGTTGGGGGCTGGAATATAACCCAACACTTTGTGCATGTATTGGGCAGTGCCTTACATAAAGCATAAGAGCCCTGAAGCACCGTGCCGTGGTGCAACGTAAACCCACTGCCACGTACTGCTGCTGTACTTCAGGAGGGCAGTGTGCTACTCTGGCATAACATATGCTGATGCAGGCAGAAGGTTAAGCCCATGGATCCAATAATTCTTTGTTCCCTTAGCTGTGCAGTTTGCATGAACTGAAGTTAGAAGGACCTTGCTTATATCTAACAGGAACAGGAATAATTTACCTGCACTCTGTACCATTTTTCAATGAGGGACAATGAGACCTAAGGGAAATCTGACTCTTTCTGCACCAATCTGCCACCATTACACCTCACATTTTTGTACCTACAGCTGCAATAACATGGCAGTCTCTGTACTGAGATGCTGAATTTTTTTTATGAGTACCCATTGCAGTAAAAGTGAAAACTCTTCAGAAACATAAAATTTCTTTGGATAACCACAGTATTTATAATGAAAAAAAAATAAGTAACTATAAATATTTAAGGATCTTAAATAAAGATTAATTAAGAACTAGGCAGGAAGCTGCCTTTTCTTTTTGGGCAATAAATTTTTAATTGCAAAGTATGCTTTAGTAACAAATCATTTATGTTTAATTGTGATATGAAGAGAGAAACCTGAAGGTCAGGGATAATCATCATGTACTGGTATATACATCTGCGTGTAGAACACTGTACTATATTTGAGCAAATATTACAAAAAATATTGAAAATATATTAATTTGAATAAAATGATAAGTTCTGTTAAAGTATTTACCATCCTTTTTGCTTTCATGACGTCATGCTCATATAGAAGAGCATCCCTTAAAAGAAAAAAAATTGCAAATACCTAGTAAAAATTTTTATGTGGCTGACATATCACTGATTAGGAAACTACGAAACAAGCAGAAAGATGCCATTTGAAAGAGATGAAAACCCCTAATTTTAACTACACAGAAGAAGTCATATCTCTGGAGCATGAACATAAACAAAGAGCTTCAGGTTTTTTTGTAATTAGATATTAAATAACATTGTTAGCCATCTGAAAATAGATGCAGACTTTCATGTGCAATGTCATGGCCTATTTTAAGGTGTTCTTGACCTTTTGAAAGTAAAGGTAATTATTGTCTGGTGTTTAAGATAAACAGCAACCAGAAAGGCACTGTGAGTTCCATTATTCTCAGCTATTCAGAGAACCTGGAAAAAGTGGCTTTGGAATGCGAAGGGCAGGGCATACTTTGGGTTTGTTTCAGCATAGTGCCTTGGTTTGTTTTGTTGAGTCACACATCCCCTGTTGAGTGAGCTTATTTCATTTATTTGTGCAAATGCACACATATAGCTTTACACATAAATGAGGATATTGCTGTCCATCCTGGTTCAAAACACCCAGTTTTGAATACTGGGTATCAAGCTGAAGCAGCGTTGTATGGTCACCAAACATCAAACAAAAGTCAATTCCTGCAATAGTAGTTGCAAAAAGGTGTTTCTGAAATGCAGTTTAATAAGTGGATGAACAGAACTGAAAAAAAATTTCAGACTGCAAGAGTTCGAAACTTATCTGAACTGAAACCCAGCTTTTGATAAAAAAATATGGATCAGGCTGTAACCAGGCAGTCTCCCTTCATATGAGTGTGGCCTCCTACTATGGACTGAAAAAAATCTCTTTCCTATTAAGAACAATAAAAATTATGGACCAGAGAAAACATTATTTCTCAATTAATCTCCTGGAAGGATGTTCAATAGAAAGGAGGCTTCATATGTTTTTCTCTGCTGTTTGAATTTCCTACATGCAACCTTCCAAACTGACAATAGGCCACCTGCAGTAGAATATTGCTATGGTTTTTGGGTACTGACCAGCTACCCCCCAATACTTAATTCTAAATTGATAGTGGAGCAGAGAGCATGAAGTGATGCACTAAAGTGAGAGACTCAAAAATGGAATAAATCAGCAGTTAAACAGAAGAGATTTTGAACTGCATGGTCAAGATAAATCTGAACACACTGAGTCTCATCCTCATTTGGGAGAAATAACTTTAAGACCATTAACCTCAGAGCTACACTGCTTTTTCCCCAGCTGGTGATGTGGCATGAGGCAAAAAGTATCCAGTGCTGGTCTCCCACATTGCTAAGCTTCGGTGGTTTGCATATTTTATAAAACAGATTGAGAAAATAGCCATGAGCATTTTACAAGTTATTCACTTAAAGAACGTGAGCAACTTAACATAATAGAAAGATAAATTAATATTCATGGCACTGATAGTTGGGTCAAGATATATATTGATTAGGGTAAGAGCTTAATCTGTCTAGTTTTGCTAGATTTAAAAGATCAAGAAAGAATGATCAGAAGGGCATTTATATCAAGCTACATTTCGAAATAAGCACCACTGCTGGCAAACAAAACCACACCTCCTTTCAATATCATTCACAAAGATTGCTTTGATTGCCTAATATGGTGATTTGATACCAACAAAACTGCATTTATTTCAAAATAGATATAAATCCTGGGTGTACCTCTTCACTGAGGAACACATTTTTCTACTGAGAATTCTCCACTCAGGCCCATAACAATGTGGTTCCACACCAGCCCAGCTCAGTGCAGCATCAAGACCAGCACATGGTTTGACAGCCAGAGCCGTGGTCCTCTCCTTGCCCACACAACTCCTAGTCACTCACTGACATTGCCAGGGATTTCAACTATGGATCAAATCTGGCTAATAGAAATCAAGAAACAGTCTTTTCTCTAAACTTGCAGTTTGTCTACTGTACAAATTAAGCAAGCACATCCCTTAGCATTGATCTTTTTCTATCATTAGAGCAATGAATGTGTTGATGCACTGCTGTAAACAAGGTGGGAAGACTACTTCTGTGCATCAGAAGTAAAACAAATAGGAAAGCAAAAAAAGATGTTTTCTTGCTGAAACAGACCAAGTCACAGCATGGAACTTTATTACAGAATCTGACAGCAAAGCACTAATTTGCTTCTTTGAATGATGCAGATTCAGTCAATAAATCTCCAGCTATTACAGCAAATACTTCAGGCAAATAAACCAGATAAGAAAATCAGAATTCATTCTTCTTTCTACAGAATACTAGAAACATTTAAACTTTTGTCTGCTGTACCTTATTTCTAAGGCATTGAATCCATACCTAAGCCATTTTTTATTTTCATCATATAATTAAATTGATGTTCCATGCTTCTATTCCTTGAAAACAAAAATTAGTAAATAAAAAACTAATCAAGCTTGAGAGGACCAGTGAATTATTTCTGCACAGCTGAGATTCTACCAGGTACTTCAAGCTACGTGGCTTGCTCACTAAGGTCAAATCAAAGCTGAATACATATGTTAAAAACTATGGCAAATCAGAGTTTAAATCCTCTATCCTGTATCCACAGCACTACATACTCAGTGGGTTGTGTAGTATACTTTTTCTGAGGTCCATATTTTCTTGGAAGAGAAACACAGCAATGTGCTGCTCTCTGGAACTTTGACATCTGCTCATCAGCTGAAGGTGGCTTTCAAACAAAAGGCTTTTATGATAAAAATTAAATTAAAAAAAAGGAAAACCAGCAGCAAGCTGGTGAAGAGGGCTTGAAACTAAAGTTTCCAGGGGAGGGCAATCCATTCCACTCCTATCAGTTTGATGCCTGTGCCAGCGAGAGATGCCCAGAGCCTGAAGAGGGATTACGGATCAGGTCATTCTGTGTTGATTCTGTGATATTCTTAAGTCTACCTCAGTTCCTGGAGCATCTGGACTCCACAATAAATATTAGAGGAAGACTTTTATAACTGGGAATCCTTCTGCATGCAAAACTCTTGCTCTGATTACAATGTTTATTTACTTGAAAAAAGATTCAAATTCAGGAGCAGCGATGCTTGCATCCGGATGACCCTTTTTGGTTCAGTAGTTAAGAGAAGATGCCACGGCACCACAGAACCTCCTACTCTCCCCTTCTCCCTGGAGAAAGGGTAAGGGGTTGATGGAGGAGCAAGAGAAGGAATTACAGCTTCTGCAAAGGCATATAAAGGGAAAATGAACTGTACTCACACCTCTGTTCAGATAGAAAGAAATGAATTTATGTAATACACCTGCAAAGTTAGAAATTATGAAATAATAAGTATTAGTTTAAAAGGAAACATTTTTTTTTCATTTCACCTGGCATCTCCTCAACCACAAGATACAAACTACTAAATCTTAGTTTTTCAAAGAAAAATATTTTAAAGACTTCACATTCTATTAGTCACAATGATATCCCACAACAATTCATTTGGAGAAGGAGCACCTGCATTCATCTAAAGTTTCAGTGGAGCAGACAATGAAATGCTTAAAGGGATGGAAATCCTCTTATCTAACTACTTGTTGAATACGCAGCTGCTCTTGCTTTCTTCAGCCCTCTGCTTCATATTTAAGATGAGCTTCACACAAGGACTGGAAGCTACCCATTTTCCCTACAAATTCCATCTCAAAATTCTTAATTTCCATAATACCTACAAATACAGAATACAGAAAAGGGTATGGAAAGGACCACAGGAAGTAATTTATCCATCTTCCCAAGCCACGGTCAGATTATTCCTGAAGACTTCTGCTGTCTCTAAAGTGACAGAATGTCTGCCTGGATCAGTGATCTATCCCAGTACTTTCTGAATATTCCCTTCTCATCTTCCATACTTTTCCTTTAAGAAAGGAGTCAAAGATATTTTCCTCTGCTGCAGTACACTGTGGAATGAAGAACATAAATGAAGAACATTTCTGTCCTCTATTGGTGAAGCCAATGTAGTGCTAGACCATTAGCAGTGCTGACCATCAGCTTCACACATTTTCTCTGTCACCTTGTATCCTCCTTGCTTGCTTTTTCATTTTTTCTTAGGCAGTAAATACCTGATGCTACTGATCAAACTTTTGCTCTGTGTATGTCTAAAATTCAGGTCAAGACTTATTTGGTAATATCTTTACACACAATTATGGTAATAACATAAGAAAAAACTTAAAAGATCATATTGTTACAAGATAAGAAAATTGTAATCTTCTACTAATCAGTTCAGAGGACTGTAAAGACAATGGATGTGGTTTAAGCAATGATTTGCAGACAGCTGGAGTTTGCCAAGAATGTTGTCAAACCAAACTAATTTCCTTCTACAACATGATGACAGAGAAGAGAAGTGTTAGCTGCTTAGATTTTTACACTGTCACATGTAATATTCTTACAAGTAACATGAGGAAAACCAGATCTGAGTGAAATGTTCATACAATAGATAGAAACATGACTGAATTTATCAGATTAGCCAATGAAGCACTGTATTTGCTGTAAAATCAAAGGATGGAATGAGCAGGGTTATCCAGGGGTCATGCATCCAGGATTGCCCAACATGTTCCCTAGTGATGTAGACAACAAAAGAAAATGTGCTTGCCGAGTTCACACATTACAAACTATGAAGAGATGTTGAAAAATAAAAGACGAATCAAAAAAGAGGCCAATAAATTGGATAAATTATTTGAAAACAAAGAACGTTACTTGGTATGGAAAACGTGTGAGATACACTACTCTTAGGCAGAAAAGGTCAACTGCAAAAGTATGATGTGGCAAGAGTTCTGAAAGAGATATGGGTAGAAAAATCCTATTTGTTTCATAGGGGCATAGGTGGGGTATTAAGGAGGAGGCTTGTGCACACCCAGTGCTCTTCACTCAAACCTTATTTAGTCCAGGAACTCCCCAGACAGTCACCTGTATAGATGAGATAAAGGGACTGGTTTGAAACCAGGGGTCAGCCTGAAATTAGATGATAGCATGATCATTCACAGTGTTTGACTGATGTTACAGGAAGCCTCCTGGTGTGAATTTATACTTCTGGAAATTACTCCCTCTTCCCAGGCCACTCTGTGTCTAGTCCAATTTGTGTGGCTGGTTGTGTTAACACCCTGGATGGAGTGGCCCAAAGACTCCACTTGGTGCTTCCTGTTGCAGAGCTTTGCATAGATAAGACATTTGTAAGTAATTAATACAAATTATTCCTGCAGAAATGGTCATGTAGAACAGTCTTTTACATACAGTTAAGATATTTAAGAGAAAATTTTTATGTAGTTAAGATATATATAAACATATAAATAGCAATGAATCAGAGACTTGCTGGCTGGTGACTGGATTATAAGTGGACAGAGAAGTATTTCAAGGGCCTCACCCCACAAACTCTGCTGAAAGTGCCCTTGCAACGGAGACTCCTGTCACCACCAGACAGACAACAGCCATTCTGCTGAGGAGATTTGATTCTCCCTGCATTTATTACCCTGTGATAAGATCCTCACAAATTTTTTTCTGTATCAATCACTTTCTCTGACTGTCTCTGCAATAGCAGAATGGAAAACAAGTGTCTGTGCAACAATACAGTGGAAAAAAGGATATAAGACTCATGGAGGGTCACCATATGAGTTTCACTCTGCTGTAAGAAAGGCAAATTCTGTCTGAATATATATAAAGCAGAATAGCCTGCAAGAGAAATTAAAGGATTCTTCTGCATTTCCCAATACAGAAAGACTCTGGTGAGGTCTTAAAACTGAAAAAAACATGTTCTTCATGTTCACAACAGGCAGGACAGGAAATAATGAACACAGGCCACAACTAGGAAGACCCAGGTTAGAAACAAGGAAAAACTGTCTTTAAAGGAGAGATCCTGGAGCTCCTGGACAGAATGTCCAGAATTGTGGTGAAAAATTCTCTATCACTGCCTGAAATATTCCTTAAAGTTTTCAAACTGAAATTAAAGACAGGCCTGCAACAGGACAAGGGAACAGCCTGCATGACTTCTTGTGTTCCTTTTAGATCTATGACTAACATAATGTAGCAAGTCAAGGAAAAAACTATGTTTATTTGATACAATTATTTCTGAAGTGTCTGATGTGGATAAATGCAGAACAGTGGAGTAGTCCATTAGAAATGTTACCAAATAATCTGCAACTTCTTGACAATTTGAGTGCCTGTACCTTTACAAGCAGTGAAAATCTTTGGTCAGTTCTATCCTCAATGAATTCCATCAATATGCAAAAGGAAAGAAAGAATTAAATCAGATATTTCTGTTACTTGTAGAGCTTATAAGACCATTAATTCCATTGTGACTGAAATATGCTGTTATAGGAGCTTTAATACCTCAAGACATCATCTAAGTAAATAGGCATATTTACTCCTATACACATTAGTAGATGAATAACCAATCTCATAAATGTGTAATGAATGAATATCTTGTTTCAGTCCCTGGAGGTAACACACAGACTAGACAGTAGAATTTTCTCCTGAAGTGTCCATTTCAAGGACAAGCCTATGAATTTCCTGTGATATGAATCAGTACCATCATGATGTGCTTACCCCTACTTGGGTCTATTTGCAGCAGGAACCTGTCTCTAGTTGGTCCTCTTGTCCCCAGTTCATGTGAGCAGCCAGCAAGGGCAGTACACTGTACCAGCAAAGAGACATGGGGCAAGGCTGAATCTCTTAACTCCTTTCCCAAGGGGCACAGGAGCAGGGGAAACAAAGCTGCCAAGGGGAGAATAATTTGTCAGCAGAGAAGATGACAGATAGGTACATTGCCCCTGTTCCCAGGAAGGCTATAGCAAAACTGAAGGTGAAATCATACCTTTAAATGTATCCTTTAATCAACTCAGCCCGCTTGCCAGTGACACAGTGGTTGCTGTCATTAATGAAGACAGAGGAACACAAGCCTCTCTATGGGAAATCCTGTGAAAAAGTGAAGATCCAGAGAAGGTCTGTGAAATATATGCTGGTGCCTGTGGAGCCATGGACTTACTGATAAAACCTTATGGCCCTGAACATACTGACTGCCCAACCTGAGTCCTAGAAATTGTCTCACACCACTCTAAGCTCTTCCCCTTGAAAATCAGTCCCTCTTGAGCTCTTCCTTACCATCAGGTTACTGTAAGAAGACTCAGAACCCTCTCTGGCAACACATCCCTTTCCACCTGCACCACATATTTCATTATGTCCAGTGTCTCCCTCCTTCAGACTTCTTTAGACTCATGTGAACCCATGTGAACACTATTTAAATTCTTTTCCAGAGATAAGCATCATCCTTTCCCACGCTATTTGGAGGAATATAGCAAGCAGCTTACCTTTTCAAACATAGATTCAGATGCTGAATTCTTCATGAATAATTATAACCAAAAGATATATTTGACTTGTAGAAAGCTACATGAAAAAAATCAAGGGAATCTTGTGAGACTCCAAAAACTCTGAATGGCTCTTAAGAAGTGCACATACAACCTCCCACTCACTAAAGAAAAAAAATCCCTAAGAGTCATAAATAAACTACGTATTAAGGTTTAACATGTGTAACTGTTAAGTTTCAGGAAAAATGACAGCTTTTAATAAAGAAAAAGAGAACTACATCCTCAGCAACTGTAATCACACATTAATTAGTTCTGATATAACTTCAGAAACATTTTAATAACAGCCATTCTAATTTATGACTTAAATGCTTCTGCTGATGGGAAACACTACACCTGACAGTGTGATATAAAGTAGCACCTATCAGCTGCTGCGTTATCTGTGCTGGTATCCACCCACTTTATTGAGGAAAATTGCCAAGGAACCTCTGAGAGAAGAAAGATGTTATGTGTGGGTATTGGTGAAGAGTCTGATGATATCAGAGCCAAATGGTCTAATGGCATGTGAGAGGCTGCACATTCAGAAGCAGAGATCATGTTGGGGGAAGGGTTGTTTCCTTGTTTTTGCTGGGTTTTGTGGCTTTAGTTTTTTACCTCCTGATCCTTATGTACTTCTCTCTAAGTCAAAGGAAATAGGTTTTCTGATGCAGGATGTTTTGGGGGAAAAAAATTCTGTGCTATTCTGTCTGTTCCTTCACTGACCTGTGTCACTCACTATTCCTTGTTTTTCAGAGCCCAGCATTGGCATCAGACTCCAATTCTTCATGACTGCAGTCCTATCAATGACACCTTTCTCCTTAGGAGTAAAATACATTTCCCTAGTATAACTGCTAACTATGTTGGTTCTTCTTATTACAGGCAGATGACAAAACACAGCAGCTGAGCCTGTATGGTGTAATCTGACTGACCTACATTTCACTAAGTATCAACCTCTACCGGCTTTAAACACCTTGTTCCATACTTTCAACTCATTTCAGCATTCAACTAAATGTTTCCAAAAGTTTCCCAACAAATGAGGAATATTTCATTTAACAGTCTCTGCAGACAGATGCATGACTCTGTGTTTATTTACAGTATGCTATATGTTTGAGTCAAATGTCACCTAAGAACTGCCACAAATTGCATTTTTTATTCTTACGCCTAATCCTAAAAAGACCAATACAAATGTGATATTTTCTTCTTTTGAGTGGATCCTGTTGAAGGGGTTGAAGTTACTCATGTTAAGCACTTTACAAATCTGATGGAATTAAGTTCAACATATGGAATAGAAATATATTTTTTCTGGTTAGTATTATAATAAAATGTTATTGTACCACCTCTGAAGTGTTGAATTGTACTCAGAAATATTCAGTGAAATCTCATCCAGAATTTTACAGTACAGCAACTTAGGATCAAATAAATAATTATTATACAATACTTAGTTACTTTAGAGGATAGATAGACAGATAGATAGATAGATAGATACGCATATACAAGACAATATAATAATAGCTGTAATCTATTCATCTAGATTCTTTTAATATAATAATTTTTATTAAGAACATGGTAGAAAGGCAACAGTGTCCTAGCTAAAGGGACACTGCTCAATCAATGTTTCTATCTATTGATCTACCTTTCAGATATTCTACTGTTAAAATATTATTAAAAAACTCCTTCCTCTACTAAGAGGACAGCCTAGATGGAGGGAGACAAAACCGCCTTGGAGACTGGGTTTTCTTCTTCCCAACGTGTTGACACTAAAATAATTATTCTAAGGCACAGAGGGGTTTAGGTTTTTCCAGTGTGTTTGCCAGTTTCCAAGGGCACAGGAACACGTGAAAACAACCGTGACAGAGAGTACATGCCTTGGCTGCAAAGCAAGACAAAGCTGGCTTATCTGATTTGAAGTCTAAGAGGTTCAATGGCATCTGGTCTGCAGGACCACGGAGTGGGCAGTGATGAAGGTGGCACCACAGGTCTGCGGGGTGTGAGCCCTGGATTACTAACCTGTAGTGATAACCCAGAGACTGGGGCTTGCCATTCTCTTGCCAGGCACACCTATACATTTGCATTTTAATTATCTCAGAGCCACTGCAAATGCTAAAACTTAGAGAAACCAAGGCCATAGCATACATCTCTTACAGTCTTCTGGGATGACTCTCATAATTGCTTCAGTACTGTTCTCCAATGCTGTAATTTTTTCTTTAAATTAGACTACCTTTATAACTTCTTAAGATAGATTATTTTCTTGAACTCCTCTATAACACACATTGATCTTGTTTCTGCAGGCAAGTAATAATTATGTAGCTTTCCAATAACCTCAATTACAACAGAAAAAACCCAAATCACACTTCGCAGTGCTGATACCTTTATTCTAACCTGTGTCTGCTCTTATTTTTAGTGACAACATTTACTACTGTTGTGAAGAGTTGCAGTTCTGTGTCTGAAGCATTTTGATCCGGAAAATAGTTGTGTATATCCCTGATAATAAATTTAAAAATCTCTGTCTTCTCAAAAATATTTATTATTTCCCTGACTCTGAGTGCCCCAAAATGTTATTCTAGAGAACCTGCTGAAGGTATGTATGAAGATGAGAAAGGAAAATCAGAAGACAGTTCCTGTACTGCCAGGCAAGGCTGCAGAGAAGTGCATTCCTTGGGGGGCCAGAATTACCTGCTGGAGTTACTCAAAAGGGTTGCCTATTGCTTGATCCAAATAGGTGCTGAGAACTTGTGTGTGTTTTATCAGCATTAACTGATCACAGCAAAAGACTTTTGGTTAAAATCATCCTTCTGATTACAACTCCATACACTAATGTCATTCAGACAGGCTGTCAGTAGCCCATTAAATCACATGGCAGGAGAAAAAGCTCATGGTCTTGATTCAACTCTCTTTTTAGTCACTGCTTGTCAGTGTTACAGATATTAAATACCTCTCCTTTTGAATATCCATAATCCAACTTCCTGAATATGTTTTGTTCATCAAAGGCTCACCCCCACACAACATATGAAAATTAGCATGCTATGGCATGTCTTTTTGTAGGTACTATTGGCTGGGTCCCTCGTGCTGCTCCTGCATCCTTGCACTACATACACCAAGCTCTGCTATTCATCAAGCCTTGTTTTTCACCCCGCCTTTGACAAGCTGCATGGCAATATTCATTTTGTCTGCCCTACCATCACAGTCTGATTTGTAACCTAACTGCTCAGCTGTCAGCTCCACTGCAGGTCTCATTTTATTTTAATAAAACTGTGGGAGTGAGACAACTTCTTTGTACAAGCATGGAGCTTGCCTAACTGAATCCATTAAGGCTTTCTATATTAACTGATATTCAATATCTATTTAAATATGAAGTGTTAGTGATCTAACACAATGCCAAGAATAAATTGAATTGATTTAATTTAATTGGTATTTTTTCCTTTTTAGGGTCAGAAGCACTGAGTGGCATTAACACTCTGCTACTGGAGAGGCCACCCTACCTGTTACTGACTGCAGAAGTGGGTACAAACCCACCGTACCAGCACGCAGGACTAAAACCCAGCCTGATGAGGACATTCAAACTTCTTATTAAAACCTAAATATTGCAAAGTATTTAACTCAAACAGGTAAAATTTAATGAGGAAGAGGAGGTTGGATGTGGTTAACAACAGCTAATCTTGATAGTCTAATTATTTTTATCTTAAATTTCCAAATGGTATACAAACTCCAATTGATTTCAACAGCTTGCAAATCCTCAAAAAATGAGGCACTGGGGTTTATTGCTCCTATAACTACACTAAATTCACGTCACTTGCATTTCTCAAATGGAAAATGCAAGTTCCTGTGGTAAAAGAAGATAGAGCTCACTCACACTGAAGGAATGCAAAATCTTTGCAAAATTTAATCCATACAGTAAATAAAGTGAAACAAGTGTAACTAAATATATAGGAGACAACTAGAATTAGATTTGCAGGTCGGTAACATTACTGGTTCTGACAAGGTGAATTTATCCATGCTTTCACAAACTGGATGTCCAATTTACCTCAGAACATGCTTACAGTTTTCTGTTCCATCTTTGCAATCTTTTCAATCTGATCTCATAGACTGCTGTGCCATTAGTAAATAGGTTGCTACTTTAAAAAAAAATGGTTCAGTCAAACTTAGTATTTAACAGGGAAATACAGTTCAGATTCTGACACCTGTTTTAATTCACTATCAATCATCAGGTTAATTATTGCTCTAAGAAAATCAGGAGACAAATGTAAACCAAGGCGTGAAATACCCTGGAACAAGTGTTGCACTCTCTTATGTCCTGTTTTGTCGCACTGATGTAATCAACAGAGGAATAAGAAAAAGGCTGAAATTCTTTCTGTTATAGGAAGTAGCTTTGTTCAATGAAAATTTCTCTGCGGGTCTTGTTTAGTTCCATAAAGGTTTCTGAATGACATTTTGGTCTAATTGATGTTTTCTATTGACTTGTATAAAACTGCAGATCATTCCGTCTTCTGCTTGAGACAGGATATATACACAGGGTATTTTATGAATTTAATCTATCTGGAATAATATAAAAAACCTTTTCATATAGTTGCTTTTTAAAAGGTAAAATGTAAGATACTGGTCTGATTTTGCAGCACTTATCTTTTGTTCCATTGTCTTAGACAGACCTAATACAGATTACAAATGCCAAGGAATCATATAAAATCATTAATTGCCTTAAGAAAGACTTTTGCCTTTTTAACATAATTTTGGGAAAAATATATATGTCAATAACAAGAGTGTTTGCTCAATTTAAAATTATTTTAATTTGCTTGAACTCCTATGATAAAAAGCCACAAAGAATAACTGAAATATTCCAGCTTCAAACATCTCTAGGGAGGAGTTGATTTACTGTGAAGACTGCTTTGTATGTCCTGCACTGCCCCTTGCTGGAGTACCTTACAACTGTGACGGTGCAAATTCTAAGAGCAGCACAAATAAAAATGTTTCATCAGTTTCTGAACCCTGGAATAGTCTTAAAATACAATGATCACACAATTTATAATCACTTAATCAACAGTTCATTGTGACGTGTGGACTTCTATGTAAAAGTATTGACCATTCCTACTTGCAAAGACTAATTTGAGCTGATGAGCACTGTTAGCTTTTTCCTTGATTGCTTTCTCATAAGCAATTACTACTGAAAGAAGAAAACCATAAAATGAAACACCCAGAAATATTGCTGTTTTAGTGCTAATGAAAAGTGACAAAAACACCAAGGCAAGCAGATGCTTTCCTAAAAAACCCCCATAATGCATCCAAGATGTACAGTAAATGTGAACATGAGCCATATTTAGAAATGAGAATAAGAGAAAAAAAAATAGCCTACTTAGCACTATATCTTACCTGTGAAATTTCCATCACAGCACTATATCTTACCTGTGAAATTTCCATCACATTTCTTGTTATGCTTCAAAAGTACATCTGAAAATCTGGTTTCTGTTCCTTTTGTGTGTGTTATTGTTCTTAGATTCATTCATTCATTCATTCATTCTCAAAGTCATTGCAAGCTTGACAAAATAAATACACTTGACTACCTGTGACTGCAACTGTATTTTTCAACTTTATGGTTCTGGTGATTTTTTGAATTCTTATAGTTTTCTGTTGTGAATACTATTCAACCTCAAAACAAAAACATATTTTCACAAAACTTTGAAGGGTCATTTGTACAACTGTGTATAGAATCATAGAATCATAGAATCGATTAGGTTGGAAAAGACCTCCGAGATCATCAAGTCCAACCCTGGGTCCAACTCCAGTCCCTTTACTAGATCATGGCAATCAGTGCCACATGCAATCTGCGTTTAAAAATCTCCAGGGATGGTGAATCCACCACCCCTCTGGGCAGGCCATTCCAATGCCTGATTACTCTCTCTGGAAAGA
>VWZD01007178.1:0-23955 GCA_013396695.1 Sakesphorus luctuosus | reverse complement strand
CCCCCAGGTCCTTTTCTGGCTGGCTGCTCTCCAGCCACTCTGTGCCCAGCCTGTACTGTATGGAGAAAAACTGAATTACAGAATCACAAAATCACAGAATATGCTGAGATAGAAGGGACTCATAATGATCATCAGGTCCAACTCCTGGACCAGCAAAGGAGCATCCCAAAAAGGCACACCCTGTGCCTGAGAGTATCATCCAAACACTTGAACTTTGTCAGGCTTGGTGCTGTGAACACTTCTCTGGGGAACCTGTTCCAGTGCCCAACCACCCTCTAGGGGAAAAAACCTTTTCTTAATGTCTAACCTACACCTCTTCTGACACAACTTCAGGCCATTCCCTCTGGCCCCGTCCCTGGTCACCACAGAGAAGAGATCAGTGCCTGCCCCTCCTCTTCCCCTCACTGGGAGTTGTAACTACAATGAGGTCTCCCCTCAGCCTTCTCCAGACTGAACAGACCAAGTGCCCTTAGCCACTCCTCATATGGCTTCCCCTCAAGGCCCTTCACCATCTTTGTTGCCCTCCTTTGGATGCTTGCTAATAGTTTAATATCTTTCTTATATGGTGGTGCCCAAAACTGCACACTATTCAAGGTAAGGCCATGCCAGTGCAGAGCAGAGCAGGACATGTTAGAAGTTCAATAAACACTTTCCTGCATTAAAGTAAATACCACAATACATCTTCTAACCAAATGATTTGTAATATCCCTCAGCTACTCATAATTTATTCAGTTTGTGCTGGTATTTTTAATTGAATCCTAACTGCATATATTAACTTTGAAGAAAGCTATTCTATTATCCCAGATTTGTGTAAACCCAATGCAAGTTACTCTATCCTATCCTTCCAATGGGAATAATTCTTTGTTGGTGACTGAAGACAAGGACTGACTTTCCTTGAGCTCTTCCTATGAAACCAAACACTCTTATTTGTCAACAAATAGTAAAGCAGTCTTTTGTACACTTGGTCTTTGCACTGAACTGAGTGACATCAGTCCCCTGAAAGATGGGGGCAGTGTGAGGGTCAAAACAACTAGTCTACACTTCAAATAGTGCCTTCAATTTTTAAACACACACGAGAAAAAAAAGAGCCATAGACAGCTAGTTACTTAAATGCCTTTATTTTAAGAACTTGCAGAAAAAATATGAAGGAAGAGTCTAGATCTGGCCATACTGACAGCTGAGTACCTTCTGAGTTCATAAAATCTTTGATTTCACTCTCAGACTTATAAAGTTACTTGGGAATTTGGCCCAAACTATAAAGGGTCAAGTGGGAAGAACAGGAATTGAACCACATCTCTTAAATAACTCTCCATGCTAACAGATCTGTGGGTGGTAAGAACACTACGAGAAGAGAAATTACTAAAAACATGAGGCAATATTGCAAAAGAGCACCACAAAGCACCTTCATCTCTTCAAGAACATGAAGTATAAAATGTTAATATCAGTCTGTTTCTCTATGCCATCCCAGGTGTTGGTTTTAGCCACTTCTCTGTCTTGAGGTGTGAGGCAGACAGAGGTACAACATCCAGTGATTCTGCTTTCTTACTGTCGCAATCCAGAAACATAGTGGGATACAAGAACAAAGCTACAAACGGATTCTTGTGTTGTCTATTCTTAGCTCACCCACTTCCTGCTACTCAGGGAAAGCTCAGTGTGGCCATTTAAAACGTCAGCTCGCTGCCACAGCTGATTACACTTCTTCTCCAGAATGGAGCATCATCAAAGGAAAAAAATTCTGTGTGTTGTATAGAGCAGAGTACTCTATGGGAAAGCTAAATTGAAGCCTGCCAAACCCAACAAGCCCCTTTCCAGCAAGCCTGCAGAAGAGCAGTACTGAATCTGGATGCTACCACAGATGTAGCATGGCAAAAAGGATGACAAGAAGTCTCAAGGGTAAGACCGTGTCACTGTGTTTCATCCATATAAAATGAGGCAGGCCAACTCCCAATTTACTCGTAAGACTTGATTGAGGGGGACAGAAGTACAATATATTATTTTGTGTTTGGCACCAGTGTAACTGTAGCTGGAACACTGTGCCTATTTCAAGCATCCAAATTTCAAGGATGCTGAGGAATTGGACAAGGTTCATAACAGAGCCTAGGGAATGATTAAAGAATTAGAAGACTAGTGAAAGACTCCAGAAGGTTAATCTACTTAGCCTACCAAAGAGAAGGTTAGGGGGTTGGGACTTAACCATAGTCTCACATCTAATACAAGAAGCAGAAGTTTGACAGTAAAAGGTTTTATCTTCTGCCTATTTATTAAAGGTTCAGTGGCTGAAAACTAAATATAAATACATTCAGAAAAGACAGAGGCCGATTTGTTTACTATAGTATTTAATTTTAACTGGGGAGGGTAATTAACTACTGAAAAAAGTGAAAAAAGAAAAAAACTACATTTTGCCAGTAACGTCAAATCAGAATTGACACTTTTCTGAAGGACTATAACTGCAGTTGAAGCACAGCTATTGGATACAGGTTGGGTTTTTTTTTAACTGAAAGTTATAAATATCACAGAATGAATTTACAGAAACAAAGTCTTCAATATATTGTACTGAGAAGAATTACCAGGATTTCTCAATATAGCAAGCCCTTTCCTTTAGTTCAAAATTAGTTCTGCCTAAACCTGAATTTAAAAAGATGCCTGTAGAAATCTGAATCACTAAAAGGATATAACTAGCAGTAACTTGTTGCTATAGAATCAGATGTATTTAGCTAACTTTAAAAACATACACTTTATTGAGGGCTATACTTCGAGAGACTGTTTTGCCACAGTGTTCCCCAAATCATTCCTAGTTATTGATTTGCAATGTCCAAGTGGAAAAATGTGGCTCTGATAAGGATGAATGCTTCAAAGTTCAATGATTGTCCATAGCTGTCTGACAGATAAGCTTCTGAACACTTCTGACATTACTTGGAAAATACAGTATAAAAATTGAACAGGTATTGCTGCCCCAAACTAAAACTCCTTTGTTTATGCCTTCACCTTCACCAGTAGCCTGGAGACCTAAATTTCATAAATGAAAAAGTGTATTCTTTGCATCATATTAGCTAGCCCAAGGTAGACTACTTTTTGGCAGACCAAATAAAACATTACAGCAATGTGACAGTCCTTAATGTTAACCTGAAGGTATGCCAAAATCTGCCTATTTCTTATTCAGGTTAACTTTTATTATCTGCTTATCAGATCCTGAAAATATTGATAGCTGAACTGTCCATTTCTCTTGTGCATCAAGCTTGGAAAAATGCTCATCGGTCAGGAGTCAGACTGGTGCTGCTGCCTTAACACACAAAAAGTGGATTTTATTAGTTACAGTCTGGCACTTTCTTCATTCAATGTGTGATTAAGTTTTACAATTTGTTGTCCTGGGGAAATAATCTAAAAATATGTTACAAATACATTACTTCTCATTTTAGCATGCATATGTTCCTGAATGCTTAGTGTAGTTTCAATATTCTCTTACAGTTAAAGGTGAAAGCAAAGACTCCAGAGACTTTCCAAAAGGAAGTGGGGGGGATGGACATACTGCTACAGGGCTCAGAAGAGGTTCTTGGTGCGGGTCTGCATCCCAGGTAAACTTACAGTGATGGATGTAACTGCATGCACTGTAAACAGGTGCAGCACTAACTCATGCAATGCATGTTGTCCAAAGCATTTAGGTAGATCTAAACCATGTCTTTTTTTTTCTTTTCAAAATACTGTGTTTCTTTTTTTCACCCGTATTGCTGTTTATTAATTTGACCTTATTTAATAAGTTCAGTACTAAACCACTTTGTTTTCCCACTAACTAGTAGGATAGTGTTATTAGAGATGTTAAAGCGGGCAGTACTTTATGAGTAATCTGCATCACTCCAGGTTGACCAAAAATATACAGATTCCTACAGAGCTTAGGAAATAAAACATTGATTCTAGGCAGTACCACTAAGAGCTTTAGAGGTTTAGTGTTTTACAGCTATGGAGGTGTATGTTTGTATATTTCTAAACTGCTTAAATCAGTGGGATGCAATACTATAAGCCTCGAGGATCAAGCTTATTTTTAAGAGTTCAGGGGACAATAGCAAATGCTGAGACAGATCCTCTGTATTTTCCTGAGCTATATTTTTGAAAGTGTAAGGTGAATTCAAAATACTTTTACATTAGATAGACTGTCACAGATTTTTTTCTTCCAGATGAGCTTGGGACAAATGCTTATATTTTCCTGTTTTGCCCTAATTTGTTATCTTTTCATCAATTATTTCATGCACAACACAGCATACAAGCATTACTAGTATTGGTGAAAAAGGCAACCTATCAAAAGTCATAAGCCCTTTCCTGACATGTTATTCACAGAGGGATGCATGCAAGGAACTGTAAAAGGGTGAAGTTTCAAGGTCTGTCTAAGCAGACTTTACCAAGTTAGTTTTGTACCATTTCAGTGATCTGAAGTTGCTTGCACTGGATAGCACTTGAGTTGGCACAAGGTGGGTTCTGTGAGCAATACTTAAGTTTTTGATGGGTAAGAACTGAAGCTCTGCAGTGACAAACCACACAATCTCAATTAAGTCATACCCCAAGTCCTACCTTGACAGTAACTCTGTCTAGAGGAGGGTTTTTTTGCTGTTTAAGGGAACTGAGTCACAGAAGAGTCCTCCTGAAGAGTCCAAGGAACGTGAGAGCAGAGGCAAGGGAATACACTTAGCTCAGACATACTGTGTGACAGAGCCATAATAAAATATAGATGGATAGACAGACAAAGATAAGGAAACATATCATTATGAGATTTTTTTTCCCCTGGAGGTTTCTTTTCAGCCCTACCTAACAGTAGAAACCAGAAAAGTCTGTCAAAGAACAGCATCAGTAATTTACACAGAGACAGCTTTCTATAGAAGGAAAAATGTGAATCTGGGTGTAGGGATGAAAATATGTGATTGGATGGCACTGCATTCAGTGACTGAGCTACACAGAAAACAGACATGCACATCGAAGTTGCATAAGAATCAACATGAACATAGGTCTTACATTCTTTCCCCACCAAGTTACACAGATTTGCAAATTTAACATCCAGTTGTTTATTTCTAATAGTTTGTAGTGGAGATATTACACCTAGGACACTCAAACTAAGGATTTGAAAACTATGATTACTAGATAATAGTAAAAAAAAAAGCCCATGTACAAATTCTTGTGCCAAGGGGGGCAGGCTCCATATATGTAGCACAGCGTGACATATTACAAACTTGTTAAAACCAATGTTTCATGAGCAGTATGCTCACAGGAAACCTCATTACAGAGAGTAAATTAGCTACTACATAGCAAAAAATTTATCTGAAAATACACTGTGAAGAAGCCTGAACATTGATATACTGAGTGTAAATCTAACAATGGGGAAAACTGTCAAAGGTTCAAATTTCAATAATAACTGTGTTAGCACAGTTAATTGGAAGTCTTACCCATAACCTTTTCTGAATATTTCCTCTTGCAATGATCTGTTATTTCCTTGCTTGTTAATAGAACAACAGGTAGAAATTTTGATAGCCTGCCCTGCAGGCTGGCTTATAAACACAGGGAGTACATTACAGCCATCCTCTGTTAAAGCTATTGTTCCATGAATACAATTTTCAATCTTCCTAGACAATTTGGAATAAACTTAAATACATTTTATCCTATTAGAAAGGGAGAAAAAAGCTCATGAATGTGTTGATTTTTATTTCTTTGAAGAAATTTGTGAATACTATGAAGATCTGTTTCAATTTTTCTGAAACTTCAATAATCTGAAAAAAACCACTTGGAGATACTGTGCTATAACTGAAGAGAATGGAATGATACAGTGGTAGAGTGAAAATACACTGGGAGAGAGTAAACACCTTTTCATCGGGAGATTTTCTCTGTAAGGATTCCATTCAGCCCTACAAAGGAATACAAAGTAGAAAAGATTGCAAAGGGAGAGCATACAGTAATTCATATAAGGCTGGGCAGCTACAGTCTTTTTTTTAAAAAAAAATAAACTGAGTAGAGTACATATATGCACATATGTGAGCTTTCAATATATTAGTGTTTATTTCCCCTACTTTTTATTGGCGGGGAGGGGGGGGGATTGGGGGCATAAAAGTTAATTTTAAAAATAAGAAACATGGCAGGATGTTTTTCTTTAATTTAAAAGGAGATGGTATGTCCATCTCAGAAATCCTATGGTATTTGAGTCTTTAACTCACAGTAGAAGTTTTAGTTCCTTGTGACTTGATTCAACAGAGGTATAAGGGGATCGTTGCTTCACAAGAGGAGAGGGAACACAACACAGGATCATTCTGCAAACTCAGATCAGCATTACAACACTAGTGAAACAGGGATATCAAGTTTCTTTGTTGGAAGTCAGTTTTGGTCCCAATTGTCTTATTTTTATGGTGAAAATTGTAAAACAAATTAAAACTGAAGCATTTCCATACAAACCATAAATCTTATGATTTATCATTAAACCAAAAACTAATAATGAATAGATCTCCAATGGCCAGGAATGACGTAAAACCTGCATAACATTACCTGTCATGCATACTCATTTGCTATTTAATCCTTTCCTATGTTTCCCTGCTTTCACTTCCTTTGGTTATATTATTAATAATCTTTTAATGAAGCTTGTCTAGGTGAATCTTATTGTACTTGAGTTCTGAAGTATTCAGATACTGTATTATTTTATCATATATTTTTTACTCTAGATTACTTATTTTTCCTGAGGAAAAAAATGCTTCAGCAAGAAGCTGTTGCCACTAGCTCTCAGGAGCACAAAGAAAACATTTCAGAGAAGCACTTGGAGCATCCAATTTAGATAAGTTCTGTTTGCAAAATCTTGGAGAATGCTAGGATAAGGAGGTTATCTGCTGCCCAGCTGAATGACAGTCAAGAAAATGTAAGCATCCTTCACAAAGGATGGTTGTATCAGAGAGAACGCATTAATAGAATGAATAAGAACCTCTTATTCAGAATAATTTACAAAGATATTGTACCAGATAAGAAAGAGCTAGAGTTCAGAAGTATATCTCTTATAAAACATGACTAGATTCCTTAATCTTAGAAGTGATGAATATTTACTCTTGAGCTTTTGAATGTATCTGAAGATTTACATATATTTATTTCAATAATTTAAGATTAAGCAAAATACTGATACAGCTTGTAAGCCATCCCTCATGGAGGCACAGCTGAACTGGCAAAGCAGCTTTCTGCTGAGACAACTGACAGACAATACATCAAGTCATATAAAAGAAATCACGGAATCATTTCTTTTCTCCTTGACTCACTGCTGTATCCCCAGGCTCCTACTGAATGGGGTATCAACCAGAGGAGTCCTCCACACCTCCTCGTGTTCCTGCAGTGTGACCCTGTTAAAACCTTGACACACCGATGAAGTCTCAACAAAAGGTTAAATGTGTTAAGTAGCTTTATGAGCAAAGGAACTAGAACAATGGGGTTTGTGGAGAACCTGAGGCATTGGATTGACTCACTAAGGAGAGGTGAATTCCCACAGGATCTGCCAGGGCTGCACTCTTGGAGGGGAGTTCTGCTGCTCAGTAAGTTATCAGGAATCTATCAGTCTCCCATTTAAAAAAACCAAATAAATGAAAAAGGTAACTATGTAAATGATCGAAAGGGTAGAAAAGTAGCTGGCTATACCAAAACCAGAGAAAATCAAAGCAAATGAATTCATTGACACTCCCACTGTCCTCCTCAATGTAAGATGTAGTCGTACTTGCAAATTCCTGCTGGTAATACTGTAATTTCTTTCTTCTGTGATTGTGATGATTGTTGGAATTAATTTATATAATTAAAAAAATCCAAACCCAACAAATTATATCTACTTTACAAAGAAAAGAAAGCCAAAGAAATTCTTTAATTGAAACTTATATTCTTAGCTCTTTTTCCAATTCTGTCCACTTCACCTGATCATCTAATTTCTGTTTCCTGAACATCTCTTTAAGAAGGAAATACAGGATTGCAACCATAATTCTCCAACTATGCCCCAGAAATGATGCATTTCTTCTAGACCTCTATTACTAGAAATGATCTGTACCTTGGTAATTTTATGGTCTATCTAAAAACAAAACTACAAGCTTGCTTTGCAAGGTAGAGGCATTCTTGTAGTCCTCTCATCTGTGTTCCTGCTTCTGAAGAGCTCAACTCCACACAAGCAGAGGACCTTCCTCTTTATCTTCTAAATACTATTTCTTTTTTTTCTGTATTTTATAGCATTAGGATTTTCAGCCTCCTTATCACTGATCTTGCTGTAACACTTCACAAAATGTGAATACACATCTGTGGGCATAAGGAAGTACTAACACTTCAGTATGTACATTTTAGCAAATGTTACCTTCAATAAGCATGCCTCATTGGATACAGCAAGTGTGTGTTTGTGTGAAACTAATCTTCTGGAAAAAGAAATTGAGCCATTTTAATAAGGTTATTCCCACGTAATATTTTATATCTGCAATGCAGATATACCTTGCACTTTCTTTAGAGTCAATGAAGAGAAATAAAAAGTTGGAAGGTATGATTTGTGCGACCATTTTTAAACACATAACTTGGAATGGAATCATGTACATCCCACAAGTGCTTATTACTTCCTATGAACCAAAAAGGTGGTAACTGAGAATCTTGGCTACATCAACATTTATGCTGTCAACATTTGTTTTGGTATTGTGAATTCCACCTTCTCTACAGCAGAACACACAGGAAAAAAAAGAGTAACTCATTGAACAAATCTGTCACAGCTGTGCCTCAAAGGGCTGGAGAGTTGTTAAATTCCTTTCACTTCTTTGGCTATGCTGAACAACTCCATAATTTGAATCTTCCTTCCATCTGCAACTGGGTGCTGTTGATTTAATTTCACACAGATACTAATTCATTAACAGATCAATTCAATCAACTAAGCACAATCAATGCAACTCCAACTACAAATTTGATTTGTTGATTGTACTACTCTCTTGTAATTAGTTTTGTAAAGGAAAAAAGTTTACATGTTAATTGAATTTTATTCTACTGGCTTGCTAAATTTCCATAAAATGCTAAAAAGAGCAGTGAGAGCTTCTGCCCTACAAAAGAAACACAAGTTGTAGCCCTGCAAGAACAGATATAAGGTAACTGAACCTTTTGCCACTGCCATGGTTCCAAGTTACAACAGTGACCTGCAGAAGATCAGTAAGTTAAAGCACTATGAAATGGTAATGAGATTCACCCACCAAGCAGTGGGAACTCTTACAGAACAGGTGAAATGTGATGCAGAAGTATTTGTTTCACAAAGAAAAGAAAAAAATCTGTCTAAAACACCTAGCACAGAAATCCTTTTTTATGTTTCAACTGGTAATTACATTTGAAAAATCATAGCTTATAACAAAGCTCTTCCTTCTTCCAGATAAGAAAATTATGCTGGAAAATTATTTGTCCTGGACTTTTATGCTCACAATTTCCACTACTCCAAACTGCAGGAGTTGTCTTCCTTGGGCAACAACTCATGAGAAGGGGAAGTTCTTCCAGGGACAACAGACAACAGTGTAAGGAGGTCTTTTGTCTACAATTGCCAGATTAGGGTCATCTAGTGTCATGCATCCTGAAGTATAGTAATAAAAAAAATTCCAACAAACCACCAAACTATATTCCTTAAAAAATCGGGAGAAATTTGAGCCTTCCAGAGGAGCAGGAACTGAAATCAAAGAATACTGAGTACAAGTAAGATGAGATCTTACATCTCCAGGATTGTTTCACGTACGTTTATGGCCCCTCAGCATCAAGATATTCAAGGTGAGAGATGGAAAAAGTGCACTTGGGAGCAATGGTTGTAGCACCAGCTTCTTGCCACACATTGTATCCATTTTGTGTGCTTTAGTGCACAATGGAGGTTTGTCAGCTGTAATCACTGTGCACGCACAATTTAAAAATGTATATGATCCAAACTGGGCATTCAGCTGTATTTTCTCTGCACTGGGAACATAAATCTGCAAACTGGTTACCATAAGTAGTAGGTTGACCTGACCGGATGCCAGGCACTCACCAAAGCTGCTCTAGCACTCCCCTCCACAAGTGGACAAGGGAGAGAAAATATAACAAAAGGTTCATGAGTTGAAACACAGACTGAGAAAGATCACTCACCAAATACCATCATGGGCAAAACAGACTCAGCTTGGGTATATTAATTGAATTTATTACTAACAAAATCAAAGCAGGATAATGAGAAGTAAAATAAATCTTAAAACCACCCTCCCCCTACTCCTCCCTCCTTTCCAGGCTCCATCTCCTCCCCCAGTTGTGCAGGCAGATGGGGAATGGGGCTTGTGGTCAGTTCATCACATGTTGGTCCTGCCACTGCTCAAGGAGAAGAGTTCCCTGCCCCAGTGTGGGGTCCCTCCCACAGGAGTCAGTCCTCCCTGAACTTCTCCAATGTGAATCCATCCCATAGGCAACAATTCTCCACAAACTACTCCAACGTGAGTCAATTTTCTTCAGGCACAGCCTGCTCTGGTGTGGGGCACCCACAGGGTCACAAGTTCTACCAGTAAACCTTCTCTAGTGTGGGCTTGCCTCTCCATGGGTCAGCAGGTCCCTGCCGGGATCCTGCTCTGGCATGGGATTCCCATGGGTTCACAGCTCTCTTTTCAGGCATCCACCTGCTCCATTGTGCATCTCTTCCATGGGCTGCGGGGGCACAGCTGCTTCACCATGGTCTGTACCACAGGCTGCAGGGAAACCTCAGCTCAGGCTCCTGCCTCTCCTTCTCCACTGACCTTGGTGTCTGTAGAGTTGTTGTAACTTATTTTCACTTTGCTCTCCTCTGGCTGCAATTACTTCTGCACAATAACTTTTTTCCCCTTAAATGTATTATTACAGAGACATTGCCACCATTTCTGATTGGCCCAGCCTTTGTCAGTGACATATCCATCCTGGCATTGGGTCGTTGGACATGGGGGAAGCTTCCAACAGCTTCTCATAGAACTCACCCACATAGTCCTTCTCTACCAAAACCTGGTAATGCAAACCAAATACACTATATCACTGGCAAAAGGTAGCAGATGTTTTTGTACAAATCATAACCCAAAATACTTATTTTGTCCTCTAGACCAAGGTTCTAATACTGATAGAACGATTTCAATACCTAAGTAAACATCAGCTAGAAGAATTGACTCACAAAGTGGCCAACAATGCAGTTTTTGATAGTGTGCTAGCTCCTTAGCTATAAAGAGTAAGACAGAACTGGAGGGAAATTGTAATTTTTCTAATTTGCATTTTTGTGAGTAAGGACATCAAAGGTAATGCAGAGTAGAAAGGTAACTTCACACACTGGAAGTTATCTATAAATATGACATCACCCAGAGGTCAAGCAACACTTCATGGGCTCAAATTCTATTCAGCATGTAAAGTATTTATACACATAACTGATGGTTGTCCCTATTAAAGTAGTGCTCTCAGTGGGACAGAGTATACCAGTATGAAATTGTCTAAATGAACAGTATTGTACTTTAATGGGATGGGGAGTACATTGTTTTGGCATTAGGGAGTTTTACATCAATATAATGTTAGAGCTTTTCAAATAAAATTATTTGATATAAAAAGGTGATAAATGTCCCCCTCCCCAAAAAAGTCCTTGTGCTCAGCTGAAGTGGTGACAATAGGAAAAAATCTCAGACCTCAGAGATTAGCTTTGTCTGTATTTTCTTTCTTCTAGATTTTCTACCCTCACACAAAACTGTGTGAGTTTTTTAAAAGGATATAAAGTACAACTGTGGTTACTTAATTTCTGAAGGCAATACGAAAGAAAAGAGAGAATAAGGAAATGAAAGGCTAAATCACAATCTGGATTAAAGTAGCTGTGGTCCCCATGTTGTCCTGGGCACAAACACAGTTCCTCCATATTTCAGAAAGAAGGAAATTACCTTCTGACCTTACACATGAAATATCCTGGGCATCTGGTCAGTACAGAAAGAAGTTTATGATCATCTCTTTGATCTGATGTGGAAACTTGCCCTGACTTGAATTAAGTTGAACATGGAAATTCAACAAGGAAGGTTCCCATCAGTCCTTTTTACATTCATTTCAAATCAGATTTATAAAGCATGGCACTTAATCTGCTTGTAAACTTGTTTTTAACTGTCAGACTTGAGTAGCTATTGAGGAAAATTATACACATTTCAAACAACTGCCCAACTGGGTATTTACTCTGGAGACATGACTGCATCCAAATAACATATTTCCTTTTCCCAGGCAAATATTTTTCAATTTTTATAATTTCATAAACAATTTTTAAAGATAATTTAAATCTTCAACTACTACCCCTCAGTAACCACTGAGAGGAGGAAATGAAAAGTAACACTGTCCTTCAATGCCTCAGCAGTGCCCTTGTTTTGTATTTTTACAGCAGTAGCTAATATCTTGCTTGCTAGTTCCTCCTTTATGTCAAACACCTGTCTGTCTGTTGTCACTTCTGTGACAACCATTCTGTTATTTAAGCATATCTTTCCCTTGCATCTAATATAAGCACAAGCTTATCTGCAAAGGTGAAACTGTGCCTTCTCACTTTTGCTTGTGTAAAACTCCTGTGAACTTCAGTGAGAGGATGAAGTCCTGTTTGCTAAATTTCCAAGTGTAGAAGCCCTCAGCAAAAAGAAAAAAACATGCAAATTTCTGTTGGAACATCCTCCCCAATATTGGCTTTTGGCCATAGGGAGAGAAAATTCTTCTTTCAGCCTGTGAAGGGGACTGGGGTCTTTACAGGACTCTTGAAGAGGGCTGTATGGGAACCTGGGACTTCTTAATATTTCTCATCCAGACAACACAATGTCGTCAAGTCTTCAAGTCAAAGTCTTCAAAAAAGAACAAAATAAGTGGTGTGATTTCCAATGAAGTTAATAGCCACTATCTTCCAGGGAGACAGGATGTTCAATGCTTTCCAAAATCAGAGAGATTAATTTGTTTCAACTCCATACCTGTCACCTTCGGTTGGATTCTCCAGTTTATATATCATCAGCTCTGACCTGTTGCTCACTGACTTATCTGAAAGCACCAAATCATGAAGACACATATGACTCTTTTTTCACTGCAGAGTTAGCTTCAGTTGGCATTTTTGCTGTTGATAACTCGGGTTCCATTCATGAAAAAAATACCTACCATAGACACAGTAGCTCTCATTCAAGAATAGTTATGCTTTCAACTGCAGTTGTCTGGTCCATCAATGGAAGTCAGCTCAGGAAACTGATTTCCTAAACTGATCAACTCAGCTACTAACACATCAGCTACTAACACAGCTACTCTGTATTGCTATAGTGTTAATTTATAGGGTAGCTTTCCTCATTCAAGTAACATTAACTTGAGGAGAATTAGTTTAAATGTATGCAATTAAAACTAATTCTTTAGTAAGGACAAGTTCTGTCAAGTAGCTTTTAGCATAACCTTATAAACTTTCTGCTAGTAGTTCCTTACCAGGAATTCATTTTAAAAGAACAGCTTTTTCCCTACTCCTAATGGAGTGTTGCACAGGGAAAAGCAAATGACCATTTGCAAGGTATTTTAGCACGCTGAAATATCTGCTCCCCCCTAGGACAGAATAGAGTCACAACAGAATCATTTTTTTAGCTTTTGTTTTATGTGTTTTGACCTCCAGGTTTTGTAATTTTTACTGGAAGGACCTATTATCATGAGTGCTTTAACTAACCAGTGTAAATCCTTGGCAGCCAGTCTCCTCAGCCTGACTGAAGCAATCAATCTGCCAGAAAATCACAACAGTATCGTGTGCCATGAATATTTTATAGTTTACTTACTCTAATTGCCCATTTCATGCAGAGGCACTAAGGTCATGCTGTCACATCTGTTAGGATATTTTGTCCTCTATGAGACTGAAAAGTAGGTTAAACTCCAGGACATTCTCATAATTCAGTTAAAGATGACTAGGACTAAGAAACAGATGAATTGACAAGCATGTCCAGACCACAGAGTTATCAAAACACTTTCACTACACCTGACCTCTTTTCATCCTGCACACACATTGGTCAGGTGCTTTGTTAACACACTCTGGCCACGCAGTGACCATCATGATGGTTTGTCCTGTGGTTTCTGCGGTACATGCTGAAGTGGCAGGCTGACAAGTAACATCTGCTTCAACATGGGATGCCTTTAGGTTCAAAGACAAGCTCCTCTCAAGAGAAACACTAACCATAATAAAAATGTACTTTAGCAGCTTCTCTTAGGCTTTTTGTGTCACAGGATCTCATCTGCATACCAGCCTCTCCAGTACACTTAATGAAAATTTAAATGTGAAGGTCATCCTGCACTGTATTTCCCTGCATTCAGCATATCTGAAGAAATACCTGTGCTATACAATACTCTAAGATTCAACATATTCTATGCAGCTGGCAAAGTTATGTTCTTCCTCTTTCTGGTGAGGTTGAGATAAATGCTGTAGAGCCCAAAACATGTATGGAACACGGATGTATTATAAAGATCCTCAAGAAACCTTTAAAGAATTCTACAACAGTAGGTCACCCCCTTGGATGCAAGCACTAGTGCAGTGTAATAGGCTCATTAAGGACAAGAGTGATGCTTAAAGAAGAGAAAAAATCATCTTGTCTACCATAACAGGGAAATTAACTTGATTCTGGTCCTCTTTTCCTAAGAATGGATATGTAGAACAGGAAAAATGTAAGTGGCTTTGATTCAACACTGCTCCTGGGTTTTACTGCTTAGAGACAAGAACACCCTCACAAGTACACTTGGGTTATACCACAGTTCCAGCAAGAGACATGACGTCTGCAGCATGTACTGCTGTGGCAATACAGCAGGTGATTAGAGCTTCAGACAAACCCATCTCCCAGTGCAGGCTGTTCCGGTATTCCACAGGCTGTGATAAGAGCTGCTGGGTGGAGGCCAAGTTTGGGGTTACAGCAGTGCTTCAAGCATTAAAAGTGGTTGTGAGTCCTGTCCTGAACCTTTTGAAAGTGGCATTCTGGTAAAATAAGACTATTGCCTGCAGATTCAGAACAGACATGGCATTCTTCTGCCAGAAATAGAAAGCAATGACTATGATAGCATTTGTGTTCAAGAATAGGCAGTTCTCAGCTGTCATGCATATTAACAATTGGCAGGAATCTCTAAAAATGAATGTTTGCTTATCATGTCTGTCCAGGTCTAACCATATGTAGCACAGAAAGCATTTTACCAGATTTGTCAGCATATTACTTCAGATGTTATCTGTATTTCTACACCTCAGTTTCTTTTCCTGATTTCCTATAAAGATTGTGATTTGGCAGTGTCTAAAAATTACAAGTTAGGCTGTTCCATAGCAGTGCCATACCTGGGAAATACAGCCTTTTAAAAAGGACAAAGAAACACACACAAATTTACACATGTAAAGTGCTGTTTTCAGTTTTGGGTTATGTTTCTGCTTCAAAAATTTCCTACTATCATACTAAAAAAAGGAGAAAACATGTATTGTTCTGAATAATCTTGCAAATGATTCTCAATAACAAATTTCAGTGCTTTATCTTTTTTAGCTATACGATGCAATTTCCTCTCCTATTTTTCTTATGCTTCAGAGGGATAAAAATGGACATCTCTCAAAAGTATTTCTGAATAAAGTCTGAAAAGTATTTTCCATTTCTTTGCATTGTTCTGATTTTTATGCATAATGTATAGTCATAATTGCATGTCTTGAATGAGCAGAGTACAAAATAATTGCACCAAGTACAGAGAGCTCACACACACAATTCCAGTATTCAGAGACTGGGCAAGCACTTTTTTTCTCCATCTTACAAGGAATACTTCTGTCACTTTTTAAATTTTTTCTGTTCTTTCAGAAATCCTCAGTTTCATTCAGATTATAGTCACTGGAAGATTCCTAAGTATTTGTGTCATCTGTACGCCCATTTCCTTTGCTGATATTTTTAATGAAGCATTTATTCAATTTATTTTAACAATTAACACCAGAAACAATAACTTTGGCATGCCTTCTTCTGAAAACTTGGTAATCTGAATTTGTCTCAAAACCTGGTCTCCTCAAAAGCTATTCTGATGGTGTATGGGAAGATGCAGCAGTAAATATACTTGTCACATTCAAGTTCTTCATGAAAATAAAGCTGCATATAATGTTTTGCATTTTTTTGCTGATTCTCCAGCTGGTGAATGACTTTTGATCTGTAATGTGGTAATACAGCAAGACTATTTCTTGGATATGTTACTTACAGTCAGCTTTTTTAGAATAAAGATGTAATCAGAAAGTCCTATAACTGATTCGCCTATGATAAGAATTCTTGTAAGTGCACATAAGGTAAAAATATGACCCTTTTCCTAAATGAATTCGTTACAATACTTTAGCAACTCTTGAAATGATTTGAAAAGTTTAGTGTGAACCTGAACTGGCAGTTATACCCAGAACATTTTGCAAACAGAATGATTATGTGTCTATCCCATGTTCCCAACTGTAGTGAAATAAATTTAAGACTATTTAAGCACACTTGCCTTAAAGTGATGTGAAAACTCTTGGCCACATCTACAATGCAAGTCATACTTTTTTCCTATGAAAATCTTTTATATATTTTTCTTTTCAGGAGGGAAAATGCCTTTGTACCACAGGACAAAGCTTTGTAAGCTTGTTCTTTTCAACAATGGGAAGCACTGTGACAGTTTCATTTCAGTGGAGGAAGCTGTGTGCCTCATAAGCCTCATATAACCACATGCAGAACTCTGCTGAGACAAGACCAAACAATAGCAGGAGCCTTTATCAGTCAAAATCTGTGAGAAAAGCTGCTACTGATAGGGACTGTTCATGTAACTTCATTGCCTTGGAATTTCCAGGTCAGACCTCTAAACACTGGACCTGGATAAGCTGTCATTTCTCCAGATACATATGAGAAGTGAACATCATTTCGCTATCCAGACATATAGTAGGCTACCTCTGCAGAGAAAGTCACTGCATCCAGCACAAGCCTACATGAAGTCATCCTTCTATTTTTCAAGTTTTCCTTAACAGCAATACCTGAAAAATGCCAGGCAATTGTCATTTCCAGTTATTTTTTTCAGCAGCACTAATACACACATTTCATAGCACAACACATCTTACTGACAGTCTCTGTCCTGAAAAACATTTATGTGAAAATGTTCCGTTATGAAGAATCAGCAGTGGGATTACTATCATGGATACTGCCTATGCTCTTGTAAATAAAGTCAGAACCTCTTCGGTTTAAGAATCTTGCATTAGAGATGGCAAATTAAACAAAAACGTTGAAGATGCTACTTTAGTGACAGTGTCTGTATTTACTAGATGAGCTACAAATGTGAGAGAGCACTGGTGTAAGATTTTCAAGTGTGGCCAATGCAGACATCTACCTACAAGCAACAAAAACACCATGTATTTTTACTGATTTTATTACAATAATAAGCTCCTGAAGTACATTACTAAGCTTCTATAGTACAATACTAAGCTTCTACACATGGGATATGTTTGATAACAATGATATTTTGCTTTTGAGATATGCTTCATGTTTACTATAATACTTCATCATCCTGCTGTTCCTCCACAAACAAATCCACATCTTATTATTTCAAATCAACTCTCTTTCTTTTAAGTCAGTCTCACAGTAAGTAAGCAACCATGCTGTTCTTCCTCTGATTTTGCCCTGAGTGGGCAAATAAGGCTGAGTTTCAAAAGATCATTTGTGCCTTATGGCAAATGGATAGATGTACAGACAATGCCTTAGCTGTCTCTTGTCTCTAATTCAATAGCAAGGAATGTACTGACAACAGCAGTGGATAGCTGGAGAATGAAGGGCAGGTGTGTAGGATATTGGCATCTTGCCGAAGCCAGCTATATAAAGCAGTCTCAGTTTTAAAGATTTAAATAGTTACTCTACCAGTAATATGGACACTTTACAGGAGTCAATGGAAAAAAATCAGTAAATAAAGTAGATTAAGGTAGAAATGGACTAAAACATCTGCATATTTGGTATACAGGACTTGATTTTCTGTAAATGGTAGTAAACCACATGTAGTTCTGGAGAGTTAGTAAAGTATATCAAACTAAACATGACATGATAGCTATCATTCAGATTAGACAGAGTCTGCTGTGGGCACTGTTCATCTGAAAGGGAACTTGAAGCAGGAGATGTGTGATATTATGCTGATGAACATAACACAAAGAGCAATCCAACCTTGGGTTTCCAGGGCTGTTGTTTCTTTCTGAACACTGGGCAGTGTTCAATGGTATGGAAAGTCAGATGCTCAAGGACAGGTACTCTCTTACCTATGATTAAAAAAAAAAACCCATAGTACTTTCTGCTTCTGACAGCTGATTTCAGATTGAAGACTATATATTGTCCCCTTGATGCAGTAAGCCCTTGAGTAAGATTTGAAACTCGAGTTTGTGTTTGTTTAAGTGGAAGCAATGGACCACAAGCACATCTGTCCTTTCCTTCAGCAAAGGAAGAGCAAAACCTTCATTAATCAAATACAATAAATGTTAAACACTGACTCTATTAACTTGGAGTAAATAAGCTACATGATTACATTCATCTTGGAGGTCAAGCCCAAGGGGATTTGTCAGTCCACTCCAAACAGGCTACCCTTCTGCCTTTCTCCACTCCAAATAAAGCATAGAAAGAACTGGATGCAGAGCAAATGGTGTCCATTCTGCACACCTGCATTGCAGCACAGGACGAGAGCAGTAATTCTGGGCATTTTCAAGTAACTGGACTGGTTTGGTTAACTACAAAAAAGGTACCCATAAGGATGAATAAAATGTTTTCATCCATAAGCTGAAAGAAGAAACTATTTTTTTGCACTCCTGACCTGGTCTATGCCAAAAGTAGAGAAGATCCCCAAGACCTCCCTCTCCTAAGTCTCCTGCACAGTGGGCTATGTAGTTGACCACAAGATGCCTTGGTACACCTTCTCAGTGACACCTGTAGAATGAGTGGGAGGAAGGACTGAGCAAGTCAACAGACTGAAGAAGACCCCAGGCATCAACTCTATGAGTAATTTGTCTTGATTCTGCTGAACTACCTTTGCAACACACTCCTAGCTGGAGGCTTGAGGGAGTAGCAGAATTTACCCTCATATGAATAAATAATTTATTCCGCACATGTGTAATTCATCCACACATTTATAGAAAAAGAAACACAAGAACACAGGGAAAACAACTGTAGACTTTCCAAACCATGATTACATACTTACCTACAGAGATTCCTTTAATGCATTTGCAAGCAACCTTACATGAAATGGTATGCATATTCCCAAATGCAATGAGTACATTTCTCATACTTAATCAGTACAGCAGAACTTTTGCATTGATAAATTATCTGTGAAAATTACATTACAGATTTTGCAGCTGATATGAAGACATTACAGTAAAAAACACCCAGTAAAAATATGAATTAATTATATAATGAACCTTGAAAAAATCAAGTTCTTATTTGGTACGTCACTGGTGGTATATCAGATATCTACATCAGTGGCACCCAAAAGCAGTAATCTGCTCTATAAACATTGGTGATTAAACTTAATAACTAGGTCTTAATTTTGCTGAACTGACTCTCTAGGATTAGGTGTCTGCAGATGCCTCCAGTGCTTGGAATGATTCATCTATGTCAAACCAGGACAAGCAGCTCCCTACAGCACATATTTGTTTTTAAAAAATGTACCTCAAACAATCCGTGTTGTAGATCTTCCTTGATCTTCCTCAGCCTATGGACATCTTTCAATGGGTATGTATGCCTATATATGTCTATATGGCCTTTGTCCCAGCATTTATTGGAGTAAATTATTTTCTATTACTCAGATGGAAGTTGGGGGAATGTCTGCCCACATGAACACACTGCACACCTGAGATTGCAAGGGCTGTCCCTACCTTAGCCAGTTGTGCACACCAGCAACAGTGGCTCTGCTGAGCAAAACACTGGTAACTGGAGAACCCACATCTGCTATTTTCCCATTTTGCAGCTTTTCACTTCAGAGTGGCCCTGGCCCACTTCCACTGACCAAATGCTTGGTTGCAACTGGAACATATCATGAACACCTCTGGAAAAAAAATCTTACAGCTTTGTTTCCTTCCAAAGGACAGCATCTCACATGTTCTGAGACAGCTCTGTGCTACAACAAAGGCACAGCATGTAGAGAGAGTTTGGAGACTTGAGTTAAAAGTGCCCTCCTAATCTGAACTGAAAAGCTATAGACAGGGTAAACATATCCCATCTGACCAAATAGTGCTTATGCTACAGTCTGAAATTCTTTTTCCTCCATCTTACCTTTCAGGAAAGATTAGGAGTTACAGTGCCTGAGAAATTTAAATGCACTCACAAAACTCCAACAAAACGGTCACATATCACTTTAATGTGAAGCTACCTCTCCCACAAAACCTTGTTGAGAAAGTTTTGTGCTTTTGCTCAGTGGCCTTTCACAGATGTAAAAATCTAAAGTAATGCAAGATGACATGAGACAAGGTTTCTAAAAATGTGTATTCTGATAAACTGTTCAATTGCGATACATGCTCAATGGTGAAGCAGATTTTTTCATATTAAACATGACCAGTTTGTAGATCAAGGTCAAGCAGTTTTAGAACAGATCTCTGCATATACTTTTGCTTCCTTACACTAATTACAATCCAGTTTACACCAGGACAAAAGCTGGTGGCCCTGCTAGAAGCATCAGCAGATGCTTGAGTGTGTCAAGTAGACATGCTTCATAGTTGCAGTTAGCTTGCAGTCAGTGTGAAAAATACTCAGTGCTCTTTGTGTTTGTTTTAATTTGATTTACTGGTCTTTTAAATCTAGGAATTATCTTTAAAATGATAGATTCACACAACTGTCCACAGCTACAATATTAAGACATTCTCTATAGGTGAACAAGGAAACTATGCAAAAATCACTGAAAAAATATGAAATCCATATAGTTGACATGTGTAGAGTGCATTGCAAGAGGTAAAGCAGTTTGTGACCTATTTTGTACAGACTGCAGCTTCTGAATGAGCTTTTATATGAATTTAAGGTGTTTTAAGTTACATAAACTGATCACTGTAAATGCTTTCTAGAGTATGGACATGAGAAGGACTTAATGCTTTCATTTGCCTTATATCAGTGTTCCCAAATGCTTATTATTCACTAAGTTGCCTGCAAAGAAAATGTGTGTGCAAAAATGAACACTCTCCACACACTGGAATGGAGGCAAGTAGATAGAGGACAGCTGCATCACAGCACAGCACCACCACAGAGCTCCGGTTTTGGCATAGTTCTGATCCTCTGGGAAGATGTAGGAAATAGCTCCAAGAGAACAACCTGCAAAATAACTGGGAATGCGTATGTCTCTGTAAGGAGCACATGTTATGCTTTACAGCACAGCATAAATTTCCCCCTACCTAGATCTTGTTAAAGTGTGCTGTTCTGTAAGTGACAAATACTTCTCTCCCTTCTAGAAAGAATAATCTCTGTCATGTCACCCTTTGGCTTCACAGGTGCCAGCTATTTTTGTCTTTCAAATTATCTTATCAAACAGCACAATTAAGTTAAATCAACATAAATTGTTCCTAATCTGCAGTAGTTGCTATTGTATCTGTTTCCAACCTAGAAAGAAGATCTTTTCTTCAAGGTTGATTGTATTTTGTTGGTGACATGAGAGATGCTTACTTCCTGCTTTGTCTTTTCTCCCTTGTACTTGCAAAGGCCATTTCCCAGTCTCTGTAGCTGCTCCAGCCATCAGCTGCTTCCTGAGCATCCATGTGGTTATGGATTTCTATCTAAAGCTGCTTGACAGTATTGCACATACAAATGCATCAACAAAAGAAAACTATGAGTCACTGAACAGAAAACTTGCAGCAGAAGTAAATTAGGCAAAATTCAGAGGTTGATCCAAGGAATTTCAACATACATATATTTTTTACTTCTTGCTTCTTCACTGTCTGCTGTACTCCCTTAAAATGTTCCTCATTCATACTCTAGAAAAGTCATGTGCATGGTTTTTACAGAGATTTACTAAACACATGCCTTAAGTTTGGGAAGGCAGTGTTAGAACAGTGTGGTTTTCTTTGAACATTGTGTCAGTTCCTGATAATAAATAGATTTACAAAAAATTTGATGCACAGGAGTCATGAACTGAAGGGGACAAGCTTGTAACAGATGTTTCTGACACAGCACTTACAGATTTTGATATCAAAAAGAAAAAGTCTAAAGTAAAGTTAGTAAGACGTCATATTCCATGACATTTCCCCAGTAATTCTGGAAGAAAATATTGCCTAGAAGACTCTTCCACAAACTGAGAAGACTAATGATATTTTTGATCTTAAGTTTATTTTTCTCTTTGGATGTTTTCTTTCTTTGAATGTGTTTTCTTTCCCATTGATTATTGCTGTGGTAGTCAAGCTCTTTTTGATTATAGCCACCTGTGATATTTCTACTGAAAAGAAATTAAACTCTTAAAATGTGCTTTACTATTTTGAAGTTTTTTTCTTTCTACTTATCTTTCTACTTTCCCTGTAAAATCAGTAAGTCTTCAGAGATGCTAAAATTTCTTTTAGACATGTCTGTTATGCTCTTTAAAAACAGCTTTAATTCCTATTCTAGAAAAGTACAGGGAAAAAACCAGAATTGGAGTGCCACCAGTGTAACCTTACCACTGTTTAAAGTGTTCAAACCATCAGTATAGTCACAGATTGACCTGATCCAAGTCTCTAAACAGATTCTACAGCAACGCATAAGCATCTACTTCAGAAATACAGCAATAATTTTCTCAAATTTACCTTTTTTGTTTTATTTCATCCCAATAAAGTCCAAAAGAAAATGTAAGCAAGAAAAAGAAAAAGAACATGAGACTGTTATCTAGCTAGGATGCTTTATTTTAATGGCATTTCTCCATTGTCTCTTTATCTTCAACTTGAGTGCTTGTGTTATTTTCAAAAATTATTATCTTTTAATGAGAAAGAGCCAAAGAACTACAGTCATGAAATGGGAAATTCCATGGTGGCAGGTGTTTATAAACAAAAAGACCATTCCTTCACTAAAGGCTTTATGATTGTTCCCATTGTTCTAATTGTCTGAACAGTTAAAATACTATGCACCTGGCTGTACAGAGCTGCTGACTCATCACTGCTCTTCATACTTCTTGGCAATCATTTAAACGGTAAAGTTCGACTCTTAATTGTATGTGGAAAAACAGGTACCTGCACCAGAGTGTCTGAGAATACTGTGTTTCCAGAAGTTCAGACACAATAAATGAGGGCTCAGCACAGAGAAGGCAGTATTAGAACTGATCTGAGGAAGCAGAAAAGTAAATGGTAGAAAAGCAGGTACAGCATAATCAGTACTAAGAGGAACCAAAATCTGGTGGAGATAAGCACAGTCCATCTCAAAGTATTCAAGGATCTTGGTGATAACTAGGCCATACTGAAAAGATGTATCAGATTCCACAATGTTAAAGTAATTCTGGAGAAGTATGAGGGAAAGGGTGTAAAAGGACCTGATATATCCAATCTAATCTATTCCGCTCTATCAGACCTGAGAAGTATTGACTTATCCCACCATTACCTCCAAAGCAACCATCATGACAAGAAAGAATGAGAGAGACCTCAAACTTCTCAATTTTCAGAAAAGAACTGTCTATCTGATCAAATGTACAGAGAACTACCTCACTGGACTAGGCATACCTGAATCTTGAGCTCAACAGAACAATGAGTCACTCTGTCCCATGGTCAACATTTTCTTTCCAGAGTGTAGAATAGGATTTTAAAAGGATGACCAGTTCTGCCTCCTAGAAAATTTACAAGAAAGTAGTCCAAGCCCTTTGTTTACTGAAATAGTTCTTCCTGCTTATCATTTCCCTGCAATAGCGCCTCAGAGTGTTACCTTACTGTAACAAAGATTGGAAAATCATATGCTACTGATTCTTACAGGAGAGAACACATCTGAAGTAAGTGCTAGGACTGAAAATGTTTTATGTTTATTTGTCCTCCCTTCAAAACCCCAAAATAATATGTGT
>VWZD01007176.1:629082-804030 GCA_013396695.1 Sakesphorus luctuosus | reverse complement strand
CAATTTTTTCTACTGCTCCAAATCTTTTTTTGGGGCTGGACAACAATGATGTCATGCCACCACAAGACCAAGAGATACAGAACTTGGTAAAATCAAAGTCTAGTCCTTAAGGCTATGAAGCAAGATATCTAGAAACTTTTACAAAATATTCAAATGTTACAGCCCAACAGCTCATTAGCTGCTAAATAGAGACATCAGGAAAATAAAGCCAAAGAACAAGTCTATTAAAGCTTGTCAAACTGTCCAAATTAGATATTTAGGGCAGGAGGTGAACCAAGGTCTTGAGCAGATTAAATTACAAAAGATTGCTGGGTTTGAAGAAGTCTTTCCAAAATTCCTAGGAATGTAGAGAGAGATTGTGACAATCAAATATTATTACAAATAAAGAAAATACCTAACATCTACCAGACTAAATGTATTACAAATTTTTTAAACTTGAGACAAAAGTAGCAAAAAGAAGTCAATCTTCCATTAGCATTAGTAAGAGGTTAGCTGAATGGTTAGTTGGGTGAATTACAGTGATCAGTGCAAAGATGTCAAGTATTGTTTATTTTTTTCTGCAATTGCCGTGGAGGTTTTTTATTAATCACATTTGTCAAAGTAAGCTATGTGCCATAACAAAGAGCTATCCAAGAAAAACTACCTCATAAAAAAACATCTGTTAAGGTCTTAGTAAGAATTTTTGTTTCACAGTATTTCTTAAATAAATGAGAAATGTTCATTCTTCTTGACCAAATAGATGAAAAAAACCTTAGAATCTAGGGTTGGTCACTATACCATCCTTGCAAATGAAAAATTTCAAAAACTGACACTTGTAAATGACAAAGAATTAAGTTTCTCAAGGGCTGATAGACTGCATTCAGAATTATTCATAATCACATCAATTGCAAGATTGATAGTTGTTCCTGTGAGAGACATCTGAAAAAGCAAATATTTTCATTTGGTGCAAATTCCTCCTTACTGAAGGAAAGACAGAAATGTCATTTACACTATCCAGGGACTTTTTTTTTCTAGAACAGCATTACCTAAGGAATACTGTATTTGCCTTGTTGAAAAATATGTTTTTGAGACACAGTGTAGGTAAGAACCCCAGTATTTTCTTACTAAATCCTATGAATATGTTGCAGCTTGTCAATGAGTCACAAGATTAAATTTTAGCTAAATCAATAGTTTAAATGCTCCACTCATCCTGTATATCTGTAATTTAAGGAACTCTTGAAAGGAACTGTGTATTGCATTGAAACAGGTGATTACCTCCTTGTTGACATAGCATTTAAATTCAGGGTATCAGATGAGAATTTTAGGAAAAAAATCTGCATGATAATAGAGATAATAAATTTATTTTTGCTAAAACACTTGATAAAATGCTATCTATGATATCATATGTCCGAAAAAGCCCTTTTAATCTTTATCATCTCCCAGGAAGCCAAAAAAAAAAAAAATCTGGTATTTCTATAAATTAGTATTTTCTCCCACTTCACCTAAGGAATGAAGGAATTATATAAATTCCATTAAGATTCCTGAGAGAGTTCTTTCTTTCATTCTCACTTTAATCTCATCATCTGTGTCTAATACTGTCAGTAGGCAGTGTTGTATTATTTTTCCTGTTTTCCTATACATTATCTCCTAAATTCTCCTTTCCTAGGTTGTTTAAAGTGTTCTGCGTTCTCTATTCTTGGGTAGGAATTATGTTCTGTGGCCCATGGATTTCACCACATAGTGCCATGACCTTTGGAAAGCCTATTTTTTTCCTCTTTAAGTCTCACATCTGCTTCACAGAGATCTGTTCATAGTCTTTTCAGACTGCTTAGAGGAGCTTGTTCATCACCCTTCAAATCTCTGGAGACGAAAACAGTCAGCACAGTTCTGGTAAGAAACACATCTCTTAGCTGTGTGACATCTTTCACAGCAAATACTACTGAGAGTTTTCCATACACTACACAGACCAGGCAGACAGAACAGTATCAAAGATGTGTGCTCCAGTAGCTTCTGGAGCTACTTCTGTACAATGAAACACTTTGCATCTTGTCTCTCTCATATCTACCTACATCAGCTTTACCTACTATCCCATGCTTTCTTTCCAAACAATACAAGGATAAGTATTCTCTGACAGTGATAAAATAATGTGTAATTGTACATTACGTAGCAGTGTGAATAATATGGATATGAGTAAAATCTAGCTTTGCATAGTTGCTGCAAAATATTGATATTATTTTCCATTTTGTAGGCCCAGCCTTGATTCCAGTTAGAAAGTTACTCATATCAGAATATTTTACACTACTTCATCTGCAATTTATCATTTCTAATACTAAAAGAAACTGTTTGAATACCATCTGGACCAGAGGAACACCTAAGAGCTGAGACCAAAGATGATTTATAGTTCCAGTCTACCAGTAATGGAAGTTCTTTGGTCTTTCACCACAATTGCAATGACAGTATGATTAGACCATAGTTGTGAATTATTTCCTATGATTAGGCTGACAGCAAGATTAGGATGTATCCTCACATTCTGTGGTCATGGTGATTTTGATTTCCATGCTAGGCCTCATTATGCTGACATGGTTTCACATGTTTTAATGGCATTGTCAGTGTCACAGGAACAAATCAGAAACAGTTGAACCAGTGTTAATGAATTGTGTTGCCAGATGAAGTTGCTGGCTATAAGGAAAGTAGTTCAGGAATGTTTACCTTTAAGAAAGTAAATCATCATGCTTCTTTACTTTGCCATGTAGGGAAGCATCCACATGATCAAATTTAAGTTGCACAAAACCTTTTGAGTTTTCCCTACAGCCTGCAGAGAGGGGGGCATTCCAGAAGGTATTACTCCTCCTCTGGGTTAGACCATGCAGGGTAAGGTCCCAGAAAGAAATCATTACCAGAGTCAGAGTAATCACACATAACATATTCTGCTCCACAAAATGAAGCCAACCATTGTATTAGTGATAGGGACATGACAGGCATCATAGCTTTTAGTGATACCTGAACTGTTTGATGAACAAACTATCCCTCTTACAAAGCCCAAAGAACCATGGTTACAAGACCACAATTTGAACATATCTGGAAAGGTCTTGGTGTTTATGTTTTCTCCTTTTTTTTTAATTCACCAAAACTTACTCGGCTGTATTTTTCCCTACCAGAGATTTGCCCAATGTCAGTGACAGATCTTTTTAGATTTGTTGTGTGAGATGTTTTTTTGACAGACAATTTGCTCTCTGTCTTTGTTTTACCTCAGAAGGATTAAAGGTCTTGTTTATACAGGAGCTTTTTCAGATTATGTTTTTTCTTACTGATTAAGTTTGTGTGCCCTTTTGTAGGTCAGATGCCTATTCAATCCTAACTGAACTCTTTGAGGAACCTGGGCTCTTAAAGACATATTCAGGGCAATGCAACAAAAAAGTGCCCGCACACACTATCACATTATATATATTGGGTGGTCTTTGTGTATTTCAACACATTTTCCCTTTTTCTAACAGGAAAAAAAAAGGGCATGCAATAACAGAGAAAAAAGTTCAACATTTAAGTTGTTTTAAAATCTAAACAAAGATTTGAATTTAGACTGAAAATCTAAATAATTATTTATCCATTCATCATTGTTCATTCAAATTGTCCTGCTTCAGCAATTCAAAAATATTTCCAATGCAAAGACAAAAGTTCTTGTTCTACCCAGTAAGGCAACATACAGGAGAAGAATTGACATGTAAAGTGCTGAACTATGTTCACCTCAAACCACAAAGAATCAGATTGCACCTGGCCTATATGTACATGTATGCAAAAAGCAATTTAAATTATAAAGAAGGACTTCTGTGAATGGAGAATTGTTCTTACTTTCAGTTACCTGCTATTCAGAAAAGAGCTGGGGACATCATTGACGCTCACAGGTAGACAGGCTATTTTGTAGTTTCACCATACTAGACAAGTTTGCTGGATGCTGCGGAATTTCTTTTCTTCCAAGCAATGTAGGCCTTGTAGGCAGCAGTCCCTCACACAGATGAAACTGCTGGTTGATGACTGGACTGAGTAGATTTCAGAATAAAATCCTTAGAGCACCTTTCCTACCTTCTGCCAAATCACCTGACACAATGCTAATTGCCATCCACAACTGAGATTCTTTTCTTCTGAAGTAAAGCATCATATCTTTGCACAGAAGAGAAACTAAACCCATACCCATCTTTCACAAATTCTGGATTGTCCGATTTTGCATGAGAAGACACCTTTTAGCCTGGTATTTTACTGCAACTACAAGTGAAACAGACGTCCAAGGTCCACACATAGCTGACAGAAGCAAGTATCTTGAAAGGCTTCAGATGGACCCATCTAGCTAGGTGGATGAAGTATGCCCATAATGTTTATGAAAGTTTTAATCTTCACATGAAACTAACATATGATCTGTATTCCTTCCTTTTTTAGGTATGGTCATCAGACAACATATTGGAAAGACTAAGTAAGTTTTAAGCTGACAGAAAGCGTACTCACATTATTGCAATTACAATTTACACTGCAATTGCTTTCCATTGGCAATTTTCTCTACTAAGTTTGACAATGCTTACTGAACTGTATCTCCAAACTTTCTAATAATGATTTTATCAACTTTTAAAACATTTAATATTTTCTGGCTGGAATAGCCACTATCACCTGCAAATACTCTAATACTGACTTTTATGTCTCATCTTGCATCTTTTAAGTTGTGCACACAGAATTGCTGCCAATTTTCTGGAATGCACAAACTCCAAATACCCTTGCTGGATATCGGATATCAAATATTTTTTCCGAGGAAGTAGCTTAGTTCTCTCAGCTCTCGTCAGGCTCAGTGGTATAATACAGAAGAGAAGGGTGACAAGAAATAACAAAAGGTTCAGCAATGGCCTGTCAAATGCCAATCACATCAGTAGTTTTGGATGACACTTCCAAAGAGACTCAGGATCTAAATGCATCAAGAGCATATTTTTGACTAACATAATGTTGCCTTATTGTTTTGCTGACAGGAAAAGTTTCTGGCAGCTCTTTGCCATAAAAAGCTTTTAGTTCTTATGTCTCTGAAAGTTTACTTGCAGCAGCAGCTCCTTCTCTGCTTCATAGCTAGCCAAGGTAAAACTGGTGGATAGCATTTATTCCCAGACAAAAGAAAGACAGCACACTATTTTTTACCAAGCTAAACTTCAAAAAAGCCTGCATTATAAAACTCATAACTTTGCAGACGGTTATAGAACTGTTTAGCCACAACAGACATGACTGGGTAGGAAACTGGTCATTATGGTTGGACTGAAAGGATTTACATGGCTGGAGAGAGGATGCTAGGGAAATGTGAGGGTACTCTTGGGCTGGGCAGTCACAGGGGTCAGCAGTCACACGGCTCTTTCTGAAGAGACAAAGCAGGAGTTTACAGCCTGGGCCCACCCCATGCCCCAGAGAAGAGCAGGGCAGCAGGGAGCAGCTGGGACAGCCCCACTCCCAGGCACTGGGCACTGAGCTGGGAATGGACCAAGCTAGGGCCAGGCTGGGATGTGGGCTCACAGGTGGGTACAGTGTGGAGGCCCAGGGGGGCATGTGAGGAGCTGGAGCCCAGAGCTGCTACAGTGTGGCTCATAATGAGACTGATGTCCCTGAGGGTGCAATGGGGTCCCGGGCCATGGACAGCATGTGGGGAAACCACATTAGGGACCAGGCAGAGACACCAGGACTGATGATGCTCTCCAGACTGGGACAGGAAGGACCACATGAAAAACTGATCTTGTTAGATATTTTCACTGAAAGCTTTGGCACAAGCAACAATAGGCTAGAGAAATTTGGAAGTTTATTTATACAAACACTAATGCATATCATATGCAATATATATCCAAGTAGTAAAACTAGCCCATCCTGAGGAGGGGAAGGCTGGAAACAATGAAAACCAAAAGCTGCAGTGCTATAAAGTAGTTTGGGAATAAGGGAGAAAGGCAAAGGCTGGAGTTCCATAACAGCCATAAAGTGTGTTTGCAACCAGTTTGGGTATGATAACATAAAAAATGGACCAGGGCAAAATTTTCAGCTGACCTAATAAAGTATTATATGACTTTACATTGGTGAGCCCAACTAAACATGAAGCCAGGCTCTACCTGCCTCAAGGCATCTCACTGGAATGATGGGATTAAAGTTTGCTATTTCAGTGGCCACAAGAACGAAAATGAGGTAGTTGGCACTGCATTGCAAAGTAAGAGCTAAACTCATTATGACTTCTTTTTATTTTGTATCACCATGGAAAGTAAGAACTATTTGAACTAAAGGACAATGATAGGAGACCACTAAATGTGCATAAAATGATTGTGGGGGAATAAAAAGTTAGATATTGATGCTAAGAAAACTTACTTTAGAATAAAAAAGTGATGAAGCAATCAAAAACAGTGGGAGAAAAAAATCAAACCTTTTTTAAGTTGGAGTGGTTCATAGGCTGAGTTAAAGAACACTGCAAAAGGCTTTGGGAGAACATTGTTTTCAGAGAGAAGACAGTCTCAGACGGTTCATCCAGTTCTATGCCATCCTGTCATACAGGGCTGCTGTGCACACTTGCCTTTTTGGGAGCTGACAGCGCAATGCTAACATGAAAAGATTTTGCACAACTCTCAGATACATGAAACAGGGTAACAGGAACAGGGAGTACAAAAGTTATGATCTCTTCTTCCACAGTACTGTTAAGTCCCCCAAGCACAGTTCTATGCCCAAACTTCAGAGAGTGTGAAGACACAGAATGTGATTCAATGACTTACCAAGAGAAGTCCAGAGGTCAGAAAACAAATCAGATACAGTGAAGCACTTCAATATTGCCAGTTAAAAAAAAAGATACATCTCCCCTTCCTTTGGACATTTAAAACTAGTGGTCTAATCTAAGCTGCTTATTTAGACTGTTTATTCCATGACGGGTAACAGGCTCTCCAAACATCAATTCATCTTGTCTGTCCCAGGCATACATCTTCGGGGGGTTGAATTGGTCTTAATGTTTCCCTTTCTCTGTTATTGACTGCAGGGAAAGTAGTCAAACCATAAATACCAAAGCCACCAAAAACATCTTTTAGAGGGGCTGAAGTTAAGAGACAACTCCATCCCAAACAGTAATGTCCAATAACTACAATTAGAAGTGAGGAAATTCAAAATGTACCTTACTTTAAGAAACACTTAGAAGTATTAAGTTGGAACAATTAAATTTGGAAGGGAGTACATTCACTTGCCAATTGTAAGATGAGAGAAAACATCTATGTGCATTTTTCAGAAAGAAATATATTGCCTTTATAAAAAGATTAACAGACTGGTAGATAACTCTTTCTGCTCTCATACCTATGAAGCTGTAAGTAATAAGATGTTATATGGTATCTATGCAACTGAATGCCAGCACAATAACGTTTTCATATCTTGAAATTTTTGTCTATATTTTAAAAACAAACATTAAAAGCTCTTTGGAATGTTATAAATGTCCTACTGTTTGCCCACAGGTTTTGGGTAGTCTCATTTTAAAAGCTAACATTAACAGAGAGCAATATGAGAACAGAATCTTTCTACATGCTGGCTTTCTTAGAAGTTTGAGTTGTTCTCAAATTTCTTTGCATCACTGCTAGCAAAAATACACTTTAGGAAATTACTTGAAAAATAAAAAAATAGTAACATTATTGTTTAAAGGGTCATTAAGATACTTAAATTAGACTTGACTTTGCAATACATTAGAAGTAATAGCACACAGAACAGAATAAAGAACTTATCTTGCCCACCTCTGGTTTTCAAAGACAAGAACAGCTATGACTGAAATGTTTTTTAGTAATGCAATTACAAAAATCCAGGATTGCTCATTGCACCTCTTTCAACAGGCATATACCAGTGCCTGTTTATATTAGAATTATTTCCCCCTGTATTTTGTTTATGACAATTTAAGCTATTTTTCTTAGATACAAACATGAACAAATAACAGATTGTTACTTTCCTCTCTAGAGTAGCCTTTTAAAGGTTTTCCAAGTATTCAAAATATATTTAAAGAATAATATCAATCTTCTCTTCTAATGAAAACAAAAAAGAATCAAAATGAAAGTTTCAATTCGTTATCCACGTAGACCCCCTGCAACTCTTATTCTTACACGTGTGCTACCATTTTGTCTCAAACAGTTCAACAACTTATTATAGAATAAAAGCAACTTAAATGGTTTTAATATAAGGAGCATAAGAATTTTCAGCTGAAGGGCTTGAAAAGAGCATTGACCAAAATAAACTAGAAAAATATTTCCTTGCCTGTGGGCTCAAATATAAATTTCACAGATTCTAACACGAATACAATGAAAAACTTACTTTAGAATAGCTCTGTAGAATACATGAGCTCTATCATATTATCATCAACAGTGTGGCCAGCAGGACCAAGGCAGTGATCATCCCACTGTGTAGCTGGCACTGATGGAGGCCACACCTTGAGTGCTGTGTTGTTTTAGTCTCCTCACTTCAAAAAAGACAGAGACACTGGAGTATGTTCTGAGTAGGGCAACGTAGATGGGGAAGGGTCTGCAACATAAATCCTGTGAGAAGCAGCTGAAGGAGCTTTTGAGCCTGGAGAACAGGAGACTCGGGGAGGACTGAAAGGAGGTTTTAGCCAGGTGGGAGTTGTTTTGGTTTTGGTTTTGTTTGTTTGGGTTTTTTTGTTTGGTTTTTTTTTCCAGGTAATAAGTGACAGGAGGAGAGGAAATGCCTTTAAGTCTCACCAGGGGAAGTCTAGATTGGATATTAGGAAAAATTTCTTCACTGAAAGGGTTGTCAAGCAGTGGTGCAGTCTGCCCAGGGAAGTGGTTGAGTCACCATCCCTGGAGATACTTACAAGATGTGTGGATGTGACACTGAGGGACAAGGTTTAGTGGTGGACTTGGAAGTGTAAGGTTAATGGTTGGATTTGATGATCTTTAGGGACTTTCCCAACCTACATGACTCCGTGATTTTTTGATTCTATATTTGAACATTACCAACATGAGATTTCCTCTTTCAGGAAGCATATAAGCAATCTTGACTTGTTCTTTGTTTCAGATTTTTCATATTGACCTACTGAGGCACTATATTTTTAGTCTGTGTGGTCTGCTGCCCTGTGTAGTGTCTTCTGCACGTAATTTTATCACTGAACTTGTAATGAAAAGCTGAGGTCATTTAAAATTGCTAATTTCTTATACTAAGAAATGTGAATGCTTGTGAATTATTTTTGAAGTTAATATTTCTCTGTCAAAATAGACTCACTTTAGGATCTTGAGATTAACTGGAAAAATAATTATTAATATTTCCATTTACAGTAGATACTTTTTTCCTTCACTTTGATTCACACTCATCTTAGGAACATTGTAATTCTAGAGTGCAGTGAAAGACTTTTATTAGTATAATGAGATATGACTTTTAATACTGGAGACCTACAAAGGTGAAAGTATTTAGTCAGTCTCAAAAATTCCAATGCCTTTATCTTGATCTGTTATCTTGACATGAACTGAGCAAAAAATGAATTATATGATCTGAGCAGGGTCAGGTTTGATCTGACCAAGGTAGGCAGTAATACTCCTTTTCTTTCCCTCTGCAACTTCTCCAAGATTAAATGACCTTTTACTCTGTTAAAAATAGTCCCGTCCTTCAGATTTGAGATGTCTGACAATTCCTACTTCTTCTCCTGCCTTGTGCTACTGTGGTGTTACTGGTTGCTCTTACTGTTTGAATTTAGGAGCTATTTCAGTAAATTCAACTTGTCCAAGACTAGGTTGCTTACAACAGTGTAACATATTTCAGTTTCACATTTAACAAAAAATGTAACCCTCAGATTTCCATTTGTCTCAACCCTCTTTATAGATCCCTCTGTCTGTGTGACTGTCTGTCTATCTGTCTGTCTAACTATCTATCTATCCATCCTTCTATGATTCCACTGGCCACAGAACATATTTACTACTAATGCACCACCTTCTATACTTTCGCCAGTAATTTGCATATTAAGGTTCACTTCTTTATTCTGTCTTGGTTTTCCCAGCCCCCAAGCTGCCCCTCTTTCTCTCTCCGTTCCTCAAAGCGGGGGAAAGAAAAGGGGAAGAAAAAACTTCAAAGAAACTGAATTGAGTCAGAATATATTAGTATTTTTCTAAACGCTTATAATTGTGTATACACAATCTGCACCTAATATTGGAAAACTTCCAGGGGAAAAGGAAAGAGGAAAGGGAAGGGGAAAACAGGAACGACAAAGGGACAAAATAGAACAATTAGGTACTACTAGACACCCCCACCCACCTCCCACCTCCCATCCTACCTACAACTCTTGCTCACACGTCCTCCCTCTGATGTCCTGCGTGGCTCCAACAAGGGATTGAAAGCAGCAAAACTCCTTACTCCCAACCTTTGCTGGAACAAGAAGACTGGCACTTCCTATCTCCCTTCCTGATATCCTCTCTTGTCACATGAGAGGGAAAAAACCCAGGTGGGGAATACCTAGGAGATGAGCCTTTCCTAGTTACACCTGGTTACCAGGGAAGGCCTGGATCAAAACTATCACAGGTTCTGACTAAAAGAAACTATTGAAAAACAACAAAAAATTCTGGCATTCTTAGTGTTTAGGCCTTCATGCATGAATTAATTGTGTCTTTTGATCACAATCACCTTTTTCTGCTTCATTTTATTTCTTTTATTAGAGTAGGGAACAAACAATGCTCTCACAAGAAAACCTGAGATAAATCCAAGCACAGTAATAGCAAGATTATGAGGTCTGTAGTCTCAGGAGAATTCCTGACCATAGGAAAAATAAATAACAAGTTGTACAAAACCAGTTCTACAGTCTTAAGTCAATATTTTCTGGAAATTTGACATTTTGCTTGTTTTTCATTTGGAAATGTGTTGTTGGGTTTTTCCCCCCATTTCCACCTTTTAAACAGATTCACCAGGTTTATTTTAAGCCAAGCAGTTTTGTAATACTGATAAAATATACAATTGTAGCTTCCTTCCGCTTAAGCTGATGAGTTTTAGCAAGCAATTCAGAATGAGGTTTCCTTCTTGTTTTTCTTGAAAAATGGCTCATCAGTTGGTCAAACATTACTATTTCAATAAATTAAAACCCACAGGAAATTCACACTTGATTAAGTAAATCTTCATAAATGCAACAGCAGAATGAAAATATGTCTAAGTCATTAATTACTTGTTCATTTAAAAAAATGAATGCTAATAATTTGCTATAATGAAAAAAAGAATGAAAGCGTATTTTTCCCAAGAATAACTGAGCCACCACCACTTCACAGGACAACACTATCAATAAAGTGGTTTGATGGAGTAAACTGCCGAATGAGCTGCATTTATCCCTCCTAAGCCATCCTCAGGGTATCTTCCTGGCAACTTGGACAGTGGCTTTCCTATGTACCACCTTCAAGTAGTGCTTGCAGTGCCCCACACTCCCATGGTCTTGCAGGACTCATGCCTTGTTTAAATTTCTCTCTTGCCCTCATTGCAAACTGCAGAGCAATTTGAGAAATAACAGTATTTGAGGTTTTGTAATAATTTTAGGAGAAAGGAAAAATAGCCAGAGATTTTCATGCAGAAGAAGGGTTTAACTTCTGCATATTCTTTCACAGACATATAGCTTTTCATCTTCTTATCAACCTTGGGTTACACAAGCTGCATTTATTAGTGAGCAAGACTCCTCTATGCATATCTTTAAAATGACCCCCATTTTACTTCAAGACATTCAATTGTTCCTTGTTTTCCCCATTAGTATGCCCCAGTGAACACTAGAATTCATCACTAGAAGTGTCAGACATAACCAAGAAATTCTTCAAAAGCCATGTTTTATTATACACACACACAAAGAAACAAAAAGATATTTTATATAGCTTCAGTTTTCTTCAATCTGTCCTTGATTTGTGGTGCAGTTGTCCTTGATTCCTTTGTTTGAGTTGTAAATGAATACCTGCTATGTAAAGAGTGCAGAATATTATGTACATGTAGATAGGTACAGATTCTCCCATATGCTACTTAAAACAGAATTGTAAAACAATAACAAAATGCATCGTCCTTTCACACTGAAAAATCACACTGCATAATCAGAACTAACTTACTTCATGTATGCAGTGTGCATTTTGTTAATTAGCTTCCTTCTGGCACCTCTGAAGCAAAAATCAATTTTTCACAGGATCATTTTTCCTTCCTTGTAATAAGTAACATTTAATATTTGCTGGTGCTGTGATAAAATGTATTTCAAGTTATTTTTATGGAGTACTAAATTAAATGCTTCAATTAGAGATTCAGTGAGCTGTACAGCAAAGATTTGAATGAACCTCTGTAGGCCAGCCTTAAAAGAAAAATCTCCAGGCCTATATTTTCATGCACTCTAAAAAGATGTGTCAGACTTGCAATTAAAATAATTCGTTTTTCTAAATGAGCCGAGAGAGATCACATCTCTTTTGCTCAATTACTCCCATTTCTACTACTTTTTCTTTCCTGTTATTGTGCCCATCTGACTCTGGAACAAAAAGTAATGTGAGAGTTTGGAGAGTAAGCTTGGAAGTTAGGATCTGTGAGCTCCAACTTTGGAATATGAAACAGAAAACTTAATTTTGATTGGTTTCCTGAGTTTTCTCAACAGGCAAAACCCTTCAATATCCATCAGCTGAACATCTCTTTAGACTTTGTTTATTAGCATCCTTAGTGTCCTGCCGTAAGATACTTCTCCCAAGACTATTGTTTCTTACACTGTCTCTTCTCTTTGGTCTTAAGGCTTGTCATCACCCCCTTGAATCTGGTTTTATCTGCTGTCATTAGGAATCTTCCACGTCTGTCAAATCAGACCTTTGAACACTTCAAGTCTTGTGAAAGAGTATTTCTTAATCTTTATTTAGCAGAGTAGACAGGGAATATTCCTGACATCTTATTAATTTCTTTATTCTCAGCTTTATTTTCTTCCTGGTGGCTAAGTCCTAATCAATCTGGTAGGAGCACAGTCACAGGTGTTTTGGTGGTTTGTTTGTTTGTTTGTTTGTTTGTTTGTTTTTATTATGAAAGATGTGGAACATACTCTTTGTAAAACTGAAAGAACCTCAAAACATTTTCACTTATCCCAATCATGTCTTTCATGACTCAGTCTCATAAGACTTTGAAACCCAAAGCTGAAACTTTTTTTTTCAAGTAACTTTTCCTTTGGAAAGTTTATTCACAAATAAGAAACGTTAGCAATGCAAGAAGGAGAAAATATTTGCCTAAAATATTATGTAATTTTACTGTGTTTATATCAGTACTTGGGCAAAACAGGGTCTCCAAATGTGAGATAAATTTCTGAGATGATTCCGTGCCACAAGTTCATATCTCTCAGACAGCTAAGAGCATCAAACCCATCACTCTGTTGGTAGTATGAGCATTTTAAAGATTGTAAATGTTTATCATTTATCAATAATTCTGGGTGGTATTTTTTTTGTAAGCTCAGCTTCTGTGTTGTTTTTTTAACCTGTTTTGTATTAATTGTACTTTAGAAAAACACCCAGACAAACACAGCTGATGGATTCTACAGGACTCTGGCATATATTCATGCTCAAATATGTGCTTTATTGCTGTCCTGAAGGGTCAGAGCGGAAGACAAAAAAACCCCAGGAAGCAAAAGGCAGAGAAAGTTTACTGTACATTTCCTCTGCTCTTAAAAGGGCACAAACTAAAACTACTGTGAAAGAATCAAAAGTACACACAATTTGGACAATCATGAGGTCAATAAAAATTCAACACCTTTTAGAAGATACCCAAGGGACATTGTAGAATAAGAAATTCTTGTGAATGAAATGGTAGCTTTCATAATGAACTGAGAAAGATTCTTACCTGAAGATATTATGAAGCAACACTGTCAGGAGGACAAAAACTCCTAACAAATACAAAACATAAGCTAAATACAAAAAAACCCCACAGAGAATAAACAATGTTGTCTTTAGACAAATAACACTGTACCATGTAATAATTTCTGACACTGACTAATGTTTTCTTTTTGCATGGGTAGCTCATAGACACTCTCTAAGAAATTATTCTGTTTAGAGAGACTCAAGCAGCAAATAAACTTCAGTTGAGTGCACTTAGCTCTTAAGTAGAACTGCACTAGAAATAAAAACAAACATTATTTAAATATCTAATCAGATAGATATCTAGTCTATGTTTACTGAAGAGTTAAATTTGCTGCATCATACATATAATATATATCCTGTTTACCTTGTATGCAAATGTTAACATGTTATTTTATTGCACTTAATCTACACAGTAGAAAATACACAGAGAAAACACAGAGAAAACAATTTTCCATTTTGATGAAATGTTGGGTTCAATTCAATTTTTTTGTGGTCCAGGCAATTACACCAATCTTGAGAATGTCTTAGTCATTCTCTCTCTCAACCTTAGCATTTAATTAAATAAAATAATTGCATTTATATTAGTATTACTCTATGTTGACAGAAGAGCTGTTATATTTTCCAAGAAAGCACTGTTTTCATTGGATACATTCTAAATAAAATTCTCCTAGAAATATTGCTGAAATCAAATTAATCATAAATGTAACTAAAAGGGTGTCACAAGGTTAGATACACCAATAAACCATGTGTCACAGCAAACATCACGTTAAACACGCTGACAGGATTTAATTCTGAAGATTTATACGTCACTTGACTTATCTCTCCTGTTCCAATGTCTGCATATATCTCCCAAGAGACAAGCATTATAAAAACTATTGTTGCTAAAAAAACAATAGAGGATTTTGTTTTGCTAATAGCACAATTGGTTTCTCAAACAGGAAATTAGAAACAGCACCCTTAGGAGTATTTTTGAACTACAGTGAAATGAAATAAAACTCTCTTCATTGCTATTGACAGAACCTAATAAAATGTTTCACACTAAATTGCCTTTGATGCATCTCTACATAAAATTAATTATGCAAATAATATAATATCTTATCTCTGTGGATAATTACAACAGTAATCATGCTATGGGTTTTTTCTTCTCACAGGTATTTTCCAAAACCAGACTGGTCTATCACAGAGGGGCTGATGCCCAGAGACCCCACCAGAGACTATTCAGTTTAGTGCTCTGCTGTGGGCAGGGGTAGCTGGAGCAGGATGCTCAGGCCAGTGTTCAGTCAGGTTTTCAATATGTCCAGGGATGGAGAGTCCACAACATCACTGAGCAATCTGTGCCAGTACTTAGTTACCTACACAGTAGAAGATTTTCCTAATGTTCTGAGAGAACCTCCTGTGTTTGAGTTTGTGCCCATTGCCTTTTGTTCTGTCACTGAGCACAAACTGAAAGGACCCTGGCTCCATCTTTGCATCCTGCTTTCAGGTATTTATATACATTGACAAGATCCCCTCTGAACCTTCTCTTCTCCAGGCTGACCAGTCCCAGCTCTCTAAGCCTTTCCTCATGAAAAAGATGCTTCAGTCCTTTCATTATCTTTGTGTCCCTTTGCTGGACTCTCTCCAATATGTCCACATCTCTCTTGTACTGAGGAACCCAGAACTGGACACTATTTCAAAGGGGCTTCACCAGGGCTGAGTAGAGGGGAAGGATCACCTCCCTTGACATGCTGAAAACACTCTGGCTAATGCAGCCCAGGACATCATTTGGGCACATTGCTGGTCCATGTTCAACTTTGTGTCCCCTCAGGCCCCTAGGTCTTCTTCTGCCAAGGTACTTCCCAGCTCAGTGGACCCACCATATATTGGTGCCTGAAGTTATTCATCTCCAGGTGAAGAAATCTGCACTTGCCTTTGTTGAACTTAATGAGGTTGATGACATGCATGTCCACTTTGCTTTAATGTTCCCTAGTCTAGGAACATTCCCTTCCTCTTCCAGGACTTTCTTGCTCCCATTCCCTTCCTCTTCCAGGACTTTCTTGCTCCAGACTTTTTTATTGTCCTCAGGGGCCTGGCATTCCTGAAGGCTGGTCTTACCAGTAAAGACTGAGGTGAAGCAGAACACTGAGGACCTCAGCCTTCTACATGTCTTTTGTTACTGGGACCCATTCTCACTCAGCTGAAGGCCTGTGCACTTCCTAGCCTTCCTTTTGATTACAAGATAGCTGGCTCTTCTTGTTCTGTGTGACATCTTTTGCCAAGATTCAGCTCCAGGTGGTCTCTGCCTTTCCTACTCCATTCCTGCATGCTTGAACAGTGTATCTATCTTCCTTCTGGCTGTTATCCTATTGCCACCTTTGTATAATCTTTTCACTTCAGTTCAGTCAGGAACTCCTTATTCCAACTTGCAGGCTCTCTGCAACTTTGCTAGGTTTCCTGCTTTACTGTTCTTGAGCTTAGACACTCTGTTCCTGTCCCTCAGCACCAGAGCAATTCTTAAGCATATGATAAGAAGGCTTGTGTAGGTGGTTGTGCAAGCACCTATCACCCTAAGAACAAAACTCTCCACTGTGCTATGAACTCAGGTTGCCCAGGACAGAAATTATCTGCCCTTTTTTACTGGGAAGACCATGTCATATCGTTACCTGCAGAATTCCCCAACTCAGACACAAATGGTTTCAGTACGCTGCTGAGCCAGACACTGCTCGTGCATTTTCCTGGGTCTCATCCACTCATTTTAATTACAGCGAAGAAGCAAGAGGTACAAACAAGAAATGTGTCTCATGAAATGCATCTCTCACAATCATGGAATTTTGCCTTCTGCATTCCCCCACCTGCTGTCTCTGTTTATTGCCATCCCTTGCTGTGTTATGTGCAATTAGGACTGCATGCTTCTTGAGGTGAGGAGCTGTCAGATTTTATTTGCTTCTACAATGCCAGACACACCTATGGCACTACAGAAATAATTAATAATAACAATTTATGACACAGTACATTGTTACCAATCATCACATATTGTGTGCACTCATGTAAGATACAAAAAGCTTTGTTAATGGAAGTAGAATAACATGCCCTACTTCTTGAAAGTTGACTTCTTAATATATTATCTTTATAAGCATGAAGGATTCCTGAAGAAGGGCTCACATTTCCAAAGCTGATCTGTTTTTCCAACTTTGTATTTAAAAAATTTAAAAAATTTCCTACAAAATGTGCCTTTTGCTTTATGTCCTAAGATTATTACAGATAAACCAATTCTGCCAATAAAAAGATACTACTCTTATCATTGTGGCACATAATATGGATTTTCCACACAAAAATCTTTATGTAACAGGACAGACAGAATAAAGTAATTATTTTATATATGCAGACACAACCCAAAACCCAGGAGTCCTAAGTCTCTCTTCTGTAGATTAAATTAATTCACCACAGAAATTAACCAAGTTTTTCATGTACTTCAGCAAATAACAAAGTCACTTTATCCTCTGAGGACATCAAAGAAATTACTGACTTTTTTCTATATAAACAGAAGATACTGAGCTACTCTTGTAGCTAGGAAATTTTTACATCTACACCTTAAAATTTTGGGTTCTCTGAAGTCATTATGAAAATGACTGTACTATGCAATGTCTCTAAATCTTCTTTTGCAGTCAATAGTTATATTTATCCACTAGTCTAGAAAAATGAACAGTGTTTCAACTTTCACACTGAGAAAATACTATGCCAAGGAAGACCTGGTTTGCTAATTCTTAGGGAGGAGTTTGTGGAATGGAATTTTTTTCCCAGCACAATCAAAGCTGAGATGTGAAAATTTCCTTTCAGAAACACTGTGCAAATACATGAACACAGAAACCTCTGAACTAAAGAACTCCAAAATTTTCTAGATGTGCAATAAGCTGTCTAGATGGAGACTGCATTTTCCCAGAGAACCTGACCAAAAATTCTAATTGCAAAGAATGGCCTGTAGGTACATCTGGAGTTTATTTTCTGTGGACCTACATAACGTGCTCTCAGATTAAAAAAGAGGTAAAGTATAAATTGTGAACATTTTTAGAAATTCTTTTTTATGCATTATTTCTGGTTTGATTATTTGCTTTTATACATTTCCATTATGTGAAATTCAATAGTTCAGTTTTTACAATCATTTTTTGAGCTGCAGGTTCACTGTTTACCAACAGAATTTGCTAATGATGGCACATAGTGTTGTTTGCTTGGTTGGATCTCTTAGATCAGCGTTTTCACATATTTCAACTCTTTGTAATCTCTTTGTAACACCAATAAAAATAAAATATTTACCTTTATGAAGTACTTTCACTTCTGCAAAGGCATGAAGATTCTACAGAAGTCCCATATACTGCTTGTACACCACTAAATGAGATTTATTTTAGCTCTCTCACATGTAGTGAATTTCACACTAAATTAATTTTATTAGCTCATTACACTAATTTCATTTCTTGCTCAAATGATATTTAATGTCTCTCTTTTCTGTGGCACAGACTGTAACAACTTTAGTCACACAAACTGTGCTCTACTGTTTTGGTTTGGGCACAAAGATATTTGCATTTCAACTACTCTAACTCCTTGCTAACTGCTAAACAACAACATACATAATATATAGCATGTTCATGTTTGAGAAAAACCCTATCAAAAATATTAAAGGAAACAGTGTCATCATCCCCAGCACAGTTTTCTTGTCAAGTTGATCACTATATATTTTCATAGCTTGAAGTGAGGAAGAGAAACAGCAGGATACTTAAGTGCCAGCTGCAATCTTCAAGGGGAACCTTAAGAGAAGTAGCTATTCTGTTACACAGAGCAAATAACTCCTCCTAACCTTCCTTTCCCTCTCTCCTCTCTGCTCCACTCTGCTCAAACTCACACTCCTGCTCTCTCTCCTTTATCTGTGTGACCTTTCAGGAACCAGAAATTTTTTGTATTGCAGGAATGTTTCAAATTTACATTTTCGCAAGACCCCAAGTCTGACATTTCTATGCTTTACAGTCTTGATTGTCACAATTTGGTGTATTATTTTTGAATTGAAAGCTGTATTAAAAGTATTTCAAAAAGTTTTTTGATCTTTCTAGTTAAATGTAGCAACTTGTGGGATCTTTCAAATAGGGATGGTATTATGTACTGGGGCCACAAGCTAGTGTTTTCTTGATGTTGCACAAAGGAAGCACAGATCAGAAAGAGGGATAATATGCAGGTGTTTTTAAGACAGGAGCACAAATTGCATAAATACTGAAGATACATAAACATGTAAGCACTCTAAAAATGTCTGCTTATCAACTGAAATTTATTTACGGCTCCATTCTGAGAGAATCAGAAAAGAGAGTCTTCAGAACAAAAATGTGAACCAAAGCAACACGTACAATACAAATATCAGATTTGACCCATGCTAGCAACATCGTTTTGCTAAGGAGATAGAAACTTAAAAACACCCATGATATTTACATCTCTTTCCTAACTGTAATCTCTGCTGCCACTTGGAGACAGTCACCTCAGGGCAAAAACCAGGTAGGTGTTCAATCATACACACAAACACTCATAAACAAGAGAGGATGGGAACTGGATACATTACTCAAACTGAAGTGAGATAACTGCACAAGGACTACCTTTGTTTGTTACATTCAGTGTGGTAGGAACATTCTCTGTCACTGAAACTCAATGGCTTGAATCTGCCCGTGCCCATACCAATAAATACCTTATTCCCCAAGACAGAAATTATACAGCCTCCTCCCTCCAATAACTCTCCAAACATGCTCAGGAATTGTACGGGAAAACGCAAGCTGGCCTGGGCCCAAATGTGTTCCAGGAATAATTCTAAAATTTAATAGCAGAGATAATTGTGATCCAGATTTCCTGACACTATTTTCAGTATGGATATAAACACAGCCAAAATGTCTGTTTTATGTTTCTCAGGGACTCTGTGCAAATGGCTATACAGTGTTTAGATTTGACAGTACACATAGATTAAGTGACTGGACACTAACCTGCAAAATATTTTTTAAAATACATTTCCAAGAAATATTATCATAAAGAGACTGCTGAATAGTGAACATAAGCCTAATAATAATATCTGTTTCTTTTTTATGTCCTCCATGTAATATTTAAAAATAGTCCTTAGACCTATCAGTCTGCATGTCAGAAGCTGAAAAGCACTGCTCCAGAATAATCTGACATTTCTATAGAGATTGATGTAAAGAAAATTACATATTCCCTGTTTGGTAGATAATTTACTGGAAAAGTACTATAGATTATCATCGTTTAAGCTTTGGCTGCCTAAACTAGGATTCGATATCGAAGTCGTAATTTCATGCTGCTTTGGATGATGTGCCATACTTAGAAAATGGCTAGTGGTCAAAATAAATGAGAGGAGACATGCAAAATGAACATAAGTGCTAGCCAGCAAAAATTTCTTATATAAAAACTTCGGATGATGTGATTTCCTTATTGTAATCATAGCTATTATCTCCTTATAAACAGGATATTTGCATGCAGTGGCAGTTAGATTCGATTTATTTATTTCTAAATTGGGTTTCAGATTTTTAGCAGGAGCTAAGTTTAGCCTTTTTCAAACTCTACTCTCAAAATGGACTGTTTCAGAGCTACCTGTTTGAAAGGCAGAAAGAAGCAAGGATAGCTTAATCCAAATTTTTTGTGATGGCAGAAGCTGAAGATCCACATCCAGCCACAGGCAGGGTTTCTTTATTGACATTTGTGTAGTTAGACCAAAATCAGTGTTGTTTGATGTATTTTGCACATTCAAAGCATAGGCTTCACCCCATTATTGTGGAATGTAGAGTTATCAAACCCTTGATCTTATTAAGATGAACACAGCACACCACCTGTGTCTACTTCATTTTGCCAAGCTTCTCAAAAGAAATACATACTTATACACAGAGAAAGACCTTTCCTGTATGGAAATCCCACCTGGGTTATTACCCCTCAGAGCTGATTATCACTTCAGTCACAGGACTCTGTTGAACCTTTCATAATGAAGATTTTGTGGAAAAAAATAGTGTTAAGGTCCAGATTGCCTTTACTACATATTGACTGCTAGTGGAGTGTTCTGTACGTTGTATGGCATTTTGGGGTGTTTGGCCTCAACTCTGGAATGTCACATGCCTCAGACCAGCAATTCACATAGACAAAGTACCAATGGGGCTGCTTGAGTGCCCGTTCATGGATCCATGGCATCACTACCTTTGCTTCAGATGAATGCACTGTCACATTTTGCACTGCAGCAGCAGGATTACCTGGCAAAGAAAATCCATATAAACACATTTGATGACTTTGAACTTTTTTCCTTTAACATCTATACCAAGATTTATCTTTAATGTTTGGTATTTTACATACTCAGGTATAGATTAAAGGGTGAAGTTGTGAGAGATTCTGAAATATTAACATCTTGCTTTAGAAACACATATACTCTAAGGGTATATCCAAATGTAATGATTTATATTCCATCTACATTCATTGACCAAAGAGCTACAGAAAGTAAAACTGTACTGACTCCATGAATCCCACACTAGTTGATCCAGCAGAAGTGGTTATTGCTTTCACAGCCAAAACAAAATAGGATCTGACAGCTCTCCACCCATGATGCTCATGGCTTTGGGCAAACTTCTCCCCTTAGCAGATGAAATCAAGTCCTCAAACTTTGTCCTGACACTTATTATGGTGGTTTAACCACACAGCCACTAGCTCACACTCCCCCGGTGGGATAGAGGGAGAACAGGAAGGGTAAAATGGGGAAAACTCACAGGCTGAGATAAAAAACAGTTTAACAGAGAAAGCAAAACACAAAATTCAATCATGACTTCCCATGGGCAGACAGGTGCTGAGCCATCCCCAGGAAAGCAGGACTCCCTGTCAGACATAACAATTGCCTGGGAAGACTAATGCCATCACTCTGAACATCCCCTCCCCTTCCTTTTCCCCCAGCTTTATATGCTGAACATGATGCTGTATGGTCTGGGTCAGCTGTCCCAGCTGCATCCTCTCCCAACCCCTTGTGCATCCCCAGCCTCCTTGCTGGTGATGTGGTACAAGAAGCAAAAAAAGCCTTGATGTTGTGCATCAAATTACTGCTCAGCAATAACTAAAATATCCCTGTGTTATCACCACTGTTTTCATCAAAAAATCCAAAACTCAGACCCATGGTGGCTACTGTGAGGAAACTGAAACGTGTTCTAGCAAAAAAAGAGTTGTCTTGGGTTGAGCTGGCAAAATGTCAACTGCCTAACAGTATACTAATAAACTCTTCCACTTCAAAATGTCTTTGTTTAATTAATGTATATCTATGCCTCAAGGAAGGTATGTCACTCTATACCAAACCAGATGAGTAAAGAAACAAAAGTGAAGAAATTTACAGCCATAAGAGAGGAGTGGGTTACATACATACTGTACATGCATAGCCCATCAGTAGCCTTCAGATATGGAAAGGGGGTTTTACTCTTGTAATTTCTGTGATGCTGAAAAGCAGGAAAACACTCAATCCCACAATTCCAACAATATGAGTCAGACCCTGAATTTCCTCAGAAAGTGTTGTTAATCCCCTTTTGAAATGCTACAAACCAAAACCTCTAATAAACAAAGCAAATTATATAAACACCTACTTGAAAATTTTATATATTCTACACATGATTTTCCTCTTCTTAATAATAAGTGTTTTTTTCAAAGAAAGCAATTACCAAAACTTACTTGGGAAACTGTGACTTGTTATATAAAGTTGAAATCAGAAGAATTCAGTAGAATTTAGTGAATACATACCAGATTTTTACCTGTGCATCAGAGCATAAATTGCCGCTTACATCTAAACCTAAAGACGTATTTTTAGGGTTTAATACAGAGATCCTTTCCTAGCAAATCTCCCATAAATCCAGTAGGAATTAAAATGAATTTAANATCACGTTAAGAAAGAAGAAAAACAACTCAAGAACAATTTCAGGATTTGAACCTACAGCCTAGATCCACAAAATGCTTTGAAATCTGTATCTCACTGATTTAAGATGGACTTACACGTGACAATATCTTAGTACATACTTTGTGTCTTCCTACATGAAAACATTTTGTCATTGTTCAGGTATTCCCAACAGGTTTAAAGTTTGATGACATACTGTAAAACTGAAAGGAGCAGGTGGTTCTTTCCTGGGTCACAGCTGGTATGGCTCTATTAATTTCAGTGAAATTTCAATGATTTTTAATCTTCCCTGGACCTCTCCCTTTAAAAAGCACAAAATATTAGGAAAAAAATATTGAATTCTATTAATAAAACAGCAATGCAAAGAATTGATTGACAATAATACAGAGCTGTTGACTTCTAGGGATATGTAGCATTCCAATCTTTTCTTTAGCTCTCCTACGTATATGAATATATGAAATTAAATTAAACAGGCTGATATTTAATAAATGTGTAACAGCAGTGTTCTAAAACTGATGCCTTTTTAAGCAAACTGTAGTACACCAAAGCCAGTGAAATAATGAATGAATTATGAAATAAAAATATGGTTGCCACTGAGAAATATCTGGAGCCTAAGGCAGTCTACTGACAAACATTTCAGGAGTGCCTCCTGTGCTTTGCACGGAGGTGCTCTCTCACTGTGAGCCTGATGCTCGTGAGGCTGTTTTCTGCAGATCCCTTTTCCCTTTGAGCTTCCACCACCTCCCATGGGGGAAGACCATGTCACAATGCCCCAGCTCTGCTATTTCTTATCTCTTCACCTTGTCTCTGCTGTCCTAACCTCATCCTGGCCATGCTCTGGTGGGAATGGCAGATTAAGACTTGTGATTTGCCACCGTCATTAAAGCTTAGGGCCTGACTCTCTCTCTTAGTTTACCAAAGGAAATTACTATTTCCTGAAATGTTTCTGGAAGTCCACAGGCACTTGTCTGAGGCAGAGGGGCAGCTTGTCCTGGGTAAATATTGCTTCCCTACGAAACAGCTGTTAGTTTGGACAGAATCAGTAGTTAGCTTGGCAGCTTAGGAAATCACTTATTTGTTGAGTCTGGAAAGAAGGGTGTCAGGGGAAGAGACTAAGAAGCAGATATACTCTTAAATCATAAAGACATATATTTATTTATGCAGATGACAAGTACCCAAATCCACCAGAACTCTGAATGAGTGATGCTTCTCACCAAAGCTTTTGCGCAGTCCTGTAGATTAATGATACTCTAAAACAGTTGCCTACAAGCACTACAAGCTCTACCTGACTGCTTTCTAATTAGAAAATAGCATGAATGGTAGCATGAATGGACAGAGTCAGATGCTGAGTTGTCAAGTCCATGGCAAGGAAACATTCGGCACAAGCTCAAGATCAGCAGGACATATTAGTTACCTAGGATCACCCATAACTGTTTCTATCAGCAAGCAGAGAGTCACATTCCAAAGGCTGGTGTACTTTGAAATGGTGGGCTGACCACAAGTTCAGCAGACCTGCCTTAACTTGCCACTTTTCTACCTTACTGTCCCTACATCATCATAAATGGTAATCTATCGTGCCAGGAACTAACTTTGGCAGTTACACTTCAAGCATGGTTTCTCTTCCGTATACCTGGGCAGAAACATTTTGCACTTACACTTAAAGAAACTGAGAAATTTGGTGCTTACTCAACAGGTGTTTCCTTTCCTATCCACTCAGACTGAGCTTGGAAGACATGTTTGTCTCAAAACTTGTATTACAATCCATCCTCTGATACCATACCGTTTAATATTCTTTATTGGATCATAAAGTCTAGTCAGCCTCAAATGGGAAAAATGCTTGGGAGGAAAATATCAGACACTGTTTCTGTAGTGGAAGAGAAAGTTGAAAGGAGCTGATGGTGGTAAAATTACTGAGAAATAACCTGGGAAAGGGAAAGTCTTGAGTAACGGAAAGTCAAAAATCTGCTCAGAGAAAGAAAGACAGACGTTTGAGAAAAAAATATGTGGAATGCAAGAAGAGTCAATTATGCGATACTCAAAAAGACAGAAGGAAAAGAAAGGGGATTATGGTTGAAAGGAAGATATTTGGGCATGAATTTTTATAGAAAGTGAGACCAGAACAAGATGTCTCAGCAGCATGCATAAAAAACCCAGATAAAATAGTATCTTGGGTGGTTCTACAACTGAAATTAGACTTAAATGAAGGATTGTTCTGGCTGTGGGGGAAGAGGGGCATAAACCTATAGGTTAGAAGATTGCTTGGCTATATCCATACCATGGCTAAAGAGCAGTCTACAGATAAGGTAAAGACAGAGTGTGCTCCTTCACCTCCATCACCACAGCTGCTTCACAGATTGTCTTTGACAGCCTCTGGGGACGTGATGTGGTAAGGGGATCGAGTGTATGTGTGCACATTGGATATCAATCACACTGGGGCGTTGCCATCAGGGCCCGGCAACTGGGCTGCTGCCTAAAGCGTCTGTGCAGCTGGGAAATCTGGTGTCAGAGCAGGTCTCAAGAGACAGCAGAATTAGATTCACCCTGGCTCCAAGGCCTGGATATTTGAACATTAGCTTTAGCTAACCAGCAGTTTCCTCCACATTTCTTTTGAGCACTGATTAAAATACTAATGAGGATAGCATGCACCATGAGGACACAGACTGTGTGAAAAGGAAATGTGACTTGAGAAGAGTGCATCAAAGCAAAAAGCTGCACTGATACCCAATCACTCAGACAGCAGTACTGTCTCCATAGAGTGTGAGCAGAATAGAAAATTCTATATGTAAAGTTAATTCTGGCTTCATGTCCTATCACAAACACGCCTGTTGTCAGTAGTTGTAAGTAGTGATAATGAGAGCTTAGGTGGCTCCAGCATATTTAATGTCTCACTTTTGTATTTACCCGAACAGTAAAGTTTTATGCCTGTTACTAACGACTTCTTAGCCAGCAGCAGCAGACTCCTTATTCCCTGAAGTCTACTCTCAGTTAATTGCACTCATGAGTATGGCAAATTTAGAATTACTACTTTTCAACAAATCCTTGCAACTCCCTGGCCAGGAAATGGGTATGACAGCTAGGCAATGTAAGTTACATTATCACCTCACCTTACATGCTGGTCTAGTATTTCAATGGTTTCTTTTTTTGACTATCAGTAACTGACATCTGTCCTGTGAAAAGGACAAATAAAACATGCATATGTATAAACAAATTAAAAAGTAATCCTCTCCAAAAGCAGAATGAAAATTGATGCTACAACCTACTTAGCACCCAAGTTTATCTGATACACTACATGAATCCACGCAGACAGCACATTCCAAAGAAGCTGTGCCCAAGCAGGGCAGCTAGTGGTAATAACTGATTAGCTCCATTTCTTTTGAAGGCAATGCATTAGCTCTACATTTTGGAACTGGCTGTTTCCATTAGACATTGTTGTCATGGATTGTTCCTAATATCCAGCCTGAAAAAATTAGTTACTGGTTTCAAAGTGTGCCTTTGGGGCCAGATTCACAGTTGGAATAGCTCTGCTGAATTTTTGCAGGCTTATACTGCTTTGCTGTGGTGTTTACATGCAGTCCCATTCTGATTTAAATGATCTGAAGGAAACAGTGGCAGTCATCACACCAGCAGAGATTTTTTTAGTGCTTTCAGTATTTTTCTGTGAGAGGTTAGACAGCTTTGCTGCTTGACTGAGTTGTAAAAACTGGTTTTGCTTAATTTTTTTTAAGGGGGATGGTTGAAGGAAGGGTAAGAAGTTAAGTGATGGTGCCTTTTACATCTAAGGCAGAAAAATCAGGTTTTAACAGACCAATTCTGCCTCTCAGATAGGGCCTCCCAAGTGACATTCCCTCAGTACTTACTGACAGACCTTACAGCACTGCACTGTGTCCCCATACTTCTGCATTAACACAGCTCAGATCCTCCTGCTTGCTGCTTAACAGTGGGGAAGATTCACTTTCTGTAAAGCTTGAACAATAGAACTGAAGTAGATGAAAAGATTCAACTGATGTCAGCCGACTTTGACTCAGGACCTGCTCCCACTGTGCACTGTGATGAAAGGTGTGAAGTTTGCTTTGCTGGGCTTTATCTCAAGGAAAGATGCTTTTCCTGAAGGGTGTCATGAACACCAGCTTTCACTGTCAATAGCAAATCTGAGCTTGCAGACTTGCCTAGAAGTGATCAACTTAACAGGTTCAGTCAACTTGTAAAGTCTAAGTTGAATGATTCAACTCTAACCTCTTCTCGCAAAATCAGGAAGACAGGAGATGGTGGACAAGTCTTTATCAGAGAAGACTTCTATTTCAAAGGCTCCTGTTCAGAAAGGAAACCCAAATAATGTAACCCCAAAAGTATGACAGCAGCTAGGCAGAAAATGGTCTGAAAAGTGTGTGTAGCCATGGTTACACACACCAGCCCCCCCAGTCACAACACAATGGTTCTGTCATCCACTGCATTGAAATGCTGAGGTATAACCCCAGACAATGCAAGTCTTGGAAGGAAAAACAAGAAGAGGCAAATCACTGCAACTCTTCGAATCAACAAGACACTCAGTGCCACTTGGAAATTTGTGGTTTCCGCAGGAGGAGATTGACTGCTTTGCAGGTACACCCTCAATTTTAGAAACACATCTTGAGAAACACAATCAATCAGTTAATTGGTTGCTTAAGGAAAAATTTTGCAAGCTATCACAGGAATAGTAAAAAGGCAAGCAAACTGAGGGAGAAACTCCAAGATTGCCTTTTTCATATCAGGTCATTCCACTAATGAGTAGTGCTAAATAATTCTATTTGGTTTCACAAATTCACATCGAACTTCTTGATTTCCTCATAGTTCATATGATAACCATGGTGAGCCAGTGTCGTTAGTCTTTTATTAATGGACTGTATAATGCCTACAAGCTTTGCATAATGAATTGGGGCATTTACAGAATATCTGTTTTATAGGATATATTTCAGAAATGCATGCTACAAAACTCTTAGGGCTTGTACAGTTGCTGAGTACTTTTTAAAAGTAATTTTCCCTAGACTTTCAGTGAATCCATATGGGCATACTGTTACCTTCCAAAGCAGAAGGGGTGCCAGAGTTGGCCCAAATCCTCCACAAACTGCATGAGTGGTTAGGAAATCCCAGATGGATGTGCTGCTGAACCAAGGGCAGACAGTCCCGGTGTTTTCCTGTCCATATCTTGTCCCTGAGGGCCATGACACAGCTGTAGTGTGGCTGTCAGGAAACCAGCCAGTTAGCAGACAAATCTTCCTCTCAGCTGGGCCCTGCTGATGGCTCCCAGCCACAGGAATGCAGCTGTACAGCCTTGGGACTGTGCCTGGCTCAGGGCTGGGTTTGGAGAAAGGCATCTGTATATCTGCTTTTGCTGATTAGCAATGCTTTAACTTTTTCTGTGTTTCAGTTCACACTGGTGAAAATATTGATAAAAGAAGTTTCCTGCTTTCCTTGGGTGTTCTCAACCAAACTACATAAAATCTTGGATGTACTTTGCTTAGGAAGCACAGACTACTGATGGTACAGCTAAGGGAAGGAGAATATTTTAGTGGCATCCTGAAGTAAGGGTTCCAGCTCCTAAGGAATGGAGCTGTGAGGTTTGGCTCATATGAAAAAGCCAGGAGGTACTGCTTACAATGGAGTGAGTCATTGTCACCAGCAGGAATCCTTTATTTAATTCAGGAGAGCTCAGATCACTCAAGAGTCATAATGGGGAAAATAAATAATTGACAAAAACTCCAAGTTTTGCTGTCTAAGTCTGATAATAATGCAGTCTGTATGTAATGCAGAACAGTACAAATCACAAGTTTAGTTGTTGCTGTAGTTCTTTGGAGTATAAGGTGGCACCAGAGGTTTTCTGAATGGAGTCAGAGAGGAAGCCTCAAAACAAGGCTGAGGATATTTAGATTTCACAGTTCAAGAAAAATGACATCTATCATATGTGGTTCCTGGGAAAAGAGTAACTGATCACTAAGAGTGTTTTCCTAAAGTTTAGTCTCCTAATGACTTTGTTTATTTTTAAAACATAAACTCCTAGAGAGCATCCAGCAAGACAGAGAGCTAATATCCTCACCAGCTAATAAGAATTCTTTACTATATGTTTGTTGCAGGTCAGGCAATTGATTGGATTTAAGTAATTATAAGCCAAACTCAGAAGTGATGGAAACACATTCAAAGGAGTAGGTGTTTTTAGATTTCTTAACATATAAGCCTACAAAAGGAACGCAAGAGAATGAATACAGAAATGAAACAAAAGAAACCCTACCGGAGAACTGTAAGATAGAGTAAATTAAAATAATGCTCCCTTCTCACCACTTACTCAAATCTAAACTACCTCACGGGTAGTTCATTACTTAACTATTTAGAGTTACTTACTTGTGGTATTTACTATACTTGCAGTATTTACTAGAAATAAATTATTTCTGAATTTGAGTCCATTTTGTGTGAGACTTCTGCCCCACTTCAGACATCTAAATTTTCTGTCAAAGTCTAAACTAGTTGCCTAAACACATTTACCAATCAGTGCAGGGAAATGGGCCTCTCTAGCTAATGATTTATCACAACAATCTTAAATATCTTTTTTAGAACTGGATTAAACACCTTCTGGAGGTGCCTACTTCTTCTAAGTGATGGCTAGCTGTCTCCCCATAGTATCAGATTTTCAACAACGTCCAACCCATAAATTGAATTGCCTTTCAATGAAAATTTTTTACAAATAGAAATGTGTTTTCACTCTAAATCAGAAAGAAAGGTCAAAATGTCATTAATTTCACAAAATAGAAGCTTCCAGAAATATAGAATCGAAAATATAGAACTGTTTTGATCATGTCCCATTGTCACACTTTGCTAATGTCAAAATATTTCAGAAGGTTAAAAGCATTTCAATAGCACTGGAAAAATACAAAGTATTAGTATGAATTGTAATAGAGATTAACAATATAGTCTGTCAAGGTGAAAACAGCTCCACATAAGTGATATGGCATTCCTGGTATAGCACCTAGAAGAAAACTATATGAAGTTAAAGAATCACAAAAGAGCAAAACCAGGTTTTCCCTACTACACATTCTGAAGAACAGAGAGCAGCAGTTTCAACACCTGTTTGCATATCTAATTAAAAAAAAAAACCAAAAACCAAACCCAAACATAAACAAAGCTGTATATTCAACTACAAATTTTCCCTCATCTCTCTTTTCAATGTTTTGGTTATAGCTCTTACTGAGGTTCTTGGTTACATGCTGTGCTGTGCCATCTTCACACTCAGTCTTCACTGAATGAGACTGTCTCAGAGTCCATTTGGTGCAAGTTTCAGCTCTAAGTATGTTGACAAGCTGTGGCAATACTTTTGCATCTGTCATCCCTGTAAGCAGGATAATACACCCTCTTATGAAGCATCGTTATTTTGAGAAGTGAGTAGTACAAGACTTCCGGTGGTCTAAGCACTTCCAGCTTTGGAAAATGTTAAGTGGTACCAGGTTCCTCCTTGACAGCTGGCTTCAAGCAGCAGTGAGGGGAGTCTCTGCAAAAATTTGACCTTGTTAATCACACTGCAGTGCCAAGAAGAAATACATTCCCTGCTTCTTTGAACTTTGTATAAATGTATGTTACGTGAACTTCTGACCAATCCATGGGGGTTTTCTTCTCATTTTAATGCTTACCATTAATGGCAAATGTCTGTGTAATAAACATTGCAACAAGAAAATTGAGACAATTGAGGCAAACTCTTTTTTAAGCTAGATCTAAGCCTTGATGAGATGGAATTTCACACTTTGTGTGTATTATTAAAGGTCTACGATATGAAATTTCCAGCCAAAGACTCCCTACGCAATCTTACTCTTTAACTGAACTTTTACACCTGATTAACCAAAGAATCTGAATTAGGATTTTTACTTTTTGCCCTAATCTTTATCTTATTTCATTCCCCCAACCCCATGTCTCTCCCATAGTATAGAAGTTTCTGTCTATGACAGACAAAACAGGACAGGTAAGGAAGGAAGGGTATAATTCAAATATAACTGAAAGCCACAAGTTAAAAGTGAGGCTGAAATATAAAAGAATTCTAGAGAAAATATATTTTAGAAAATCAATGAATTAGCTCTGCTTTTATGCATCACCCTAAAATTTAAGGGCTACAGCTGCCAGTACTCAATTCTGCAAGATAAATGAGAATAGTTTTTTTTTTAGCAATGATGACGAGATTGTTAACAGTAAATGAAAGATTGGTGGTCTGGAAAACAGTACAGCTGCACTCATGGGCCTCTGGGATGATATCCTGGCTGCTGGACACTGTTTAACTGGCATTCTTTATGCAATTGTGAAATATAATAAAAGTGTAATCTCCAAACTGCAGCTACTACCTCCTGAGTTATTCTATCATGGAGACCAGACATGGCCTCTGACTTCACAAGAGAGCTTGTGCAACATTCCAGTGAAAAATAATAATGTAGGAAAGGGGTAAGATGAAGGCAACAGATGCCACTTTGAACTGAAGTCAGAACAGCTGGGAGACAGGGCTATGAGCATCACTTCACTGTCCTTGCAGACAGATTGGTGGACCCCACGTGTGCCCAGTCTGCATGTTTCCCTGTGCAGAGCCCTGCAGGTGTCCACCATGGAAAGGCAGATACCAGAGCACCCAACCCATAAAGCAAAACTGTTTTCAAGAAGCTCTAATGAAAAACAGGCGCTTTCTGCAGGAAGAAGGTACTTGGGATAAGAAATCTCATGAAAGGGACAGTGTTACACATAAAGTGGACGTGAAACAGTCTTCAGTAACTCAGTGAACACATGTGAAAAACCTGAGATATTGCCTTGGATAAGGACATTTTTCCCAAGCTACTAGGACCCAAATTTACATGCATGGATGGGGATGAACAGTATTTAATAATTGTGCCAGATAAAAAACAACACACACAAAAACAACAACAAAAAACACAAACAACCAACCAGTTTAGAGCTCTCAGCTGCATGTCCTGTTTTATCCATTTTTACATGGTGAATGGATAAAACAACAATGGAGCCATCTAACTTAGCTACCTAAATGGCATGTTCTAATCCCATGAATAAGTAATGGATATGTAGTAGTCATGTGAGTAGGGATGAAGTCTGCATTCCCAAGTGTCACAATAATTCTTTCTTTGGTCCTACATCTTTTACATTAAATGTATTATTCTGAAATTAAATTTCTACTGTAGATCTGGGGAATGTCTTAGATGACCCTGAGCTTGTCCTTTTCTTTCATGTACATCAGAAGTTCTTAGAGGAGACATTTCCTTTTCACACTAAGCTTGTCTTCCATTATTATTCTTAGACCACTACAGCTACAAGAGCACTGCCACTAGTTTCAATTACTTCAGACAGCTTGAAACAGCTTCCATGGGACTGAGAAAGCCTGTACTCAGAATAGCCTATAGTCTGGCCATTATGATGTTCTTCTGGGACATGTCGGAGTGGGTTGAATCCTATTAAGTAGAGGAGACAATTGAATCTGCCTTTCCTGCAACCTGGGTGAGTACTTTAATCATGACTTACTGGATAAAAGGTTAGGGGAGGATCACCGTTGGCTTCTTCAGATGCATTTTGTGAGGAATGAATAATAGCTTCCTACACAGTAGAGCTTCAGTTTTGTGAGTCCCACAGGCACTAAAGTTGTAAGTACTGGAGGACAGCTTAAGCCCACCATTGTTCATAACAGTTCCTGCTGGCTAGCTTAAGTAGCTCAGCAAGTTTGCAAATCTTTTTATATGACAGTTATGTCTCCTGAAGCACTGTACTGAAACTAGGCACCAAACTCAGAGCAATGATCTAAAAAATTTAGTCATTGAACAACTAAGAAGCCTGAGACTAAAGTTTTCAGAAATTTTGATTTATGCATAATTTTCTGATAAACTGGCAAAGTCAGTATACTACTTTTGTAGTGTAACTGATGTTCTGAAATAAAATATGTACTACATGCTCTTTGGGATCTAACACTATTTTGCATTCTGTGTATTTTCTTGAGTACTGCTAGTGGATGCGATTCAGCCAGCTGAAAACATAGATTTTCCATCAGCATTACAACAGAAGAGAACCCTTTTGTTCTCGACACTCTTTAGATATCACCAGCCAGCCATATACATGCTTTCTTCTATCTAGCCATGTTTGCCACCATGCTATAACCATACAAATAGGTGGAACATGCATTCACTGTCAGCCACAGACATTAAAGACTCTGTATGCTCCAGTAATAAGACCAAACCCTTAACATAGTCCAGTTATGGAGAAACACTTTAAAATCTTTTGCTCCCAGTTTTGCTCAAAATTGAGAAGAAAACTCTGCAGATGCCAGGGTGTAACCATGGAATTCAGTCTTCTGTTTCTTAAAAGGTATCAAAGACACATTTCCAATGCTCCTCTTGCTTGATGTCTGAAATGCAATACAATACATTGAGACATACATTCTTTTAAAATCTCATGCTTTCATGCAGCACTAAAATGTATCTGACATGCACTGAAATGTCAGTAGCATTATATGAGATGAGTTGATATCACAAGCCATGGTGCCATAATTGTAAACAACCTTGGAAATGGGAATTGGAGCAGCATACATATGGGAAACCAAAGAATGTCCTTTAGCTTTTAGCTGCTCACAGTTAGTTATTTTCTTTGCTGTCATAAAGGTGTTCAGCCCAGATACAACGTCAATTTTTGAATTTACTGATTCTTTTATCTCTCCTACAGTTTTTTATATCAAGTTCCTTTACAGTTTTAGGTTGCATGCAGTCATACTTGTTCCACTGAGAGAAAAGACAAAGGAGCTTGTAGTTAGACCATCAGCCTGAAGGTGAGTAGACTTAACTGTCCAACACTGCCTTGTCATAGACCTCTCTGATGAGGGTGGACAAGTCACTCAGTGGTTTTCTGTTTCCAACTTATATACAAGTGAAGCTACTGTAAGGCTTGTGAGGTGCTCAGACAGAACAATACAAGGGCCTTCTAAATATCATAAACAGATTTTTATTTCTAGATATATAAAGGATTTCACTTAGTTAACAATTTATTTGATGGATTATATGGTCCAAAGGTGTCTACACTGGAAATTAAAAAAGCAAGTGTTTTATAATAACCCCACTGGAAGCATTGCACTGCCACCTTACATCTGTTTCAGAACTTAGGAACCAATTACTCATTGTCACGCTGAAACAATGCAATGCTAAATTACCGTACCTCTCATCTTGTAATATGATAGCGACATTGGGAGACTGGAAAATAGGCCTTGCATTTAGATAATTTTATTCTGTGTTATGTGCATGCTTCTGATGAAATGCATCTGAACATAACCAGCAAGGTGTGACTCTGAAAAAAATGATTTTTCAGCCGAAGAAAGTGGTTTTGTTTTTCTATCAAAACTTCAGAAATACTATGACTTTCATGCTCTATTTTCCCTGAAACTCAGTAAGAATGTAACATCATTCTAATCTGTGGTTAGCAGACTTCAGATTTCATCATCTATAGAAAAGATAAAGCAAAATATTTGTTTTACACAGAATTATATGAAAACTGTAACTGTCCTTTGCAAGAAATTGACAGATTTCAAAACTATATCTTTAAAAAAGGGGAAAAATCAATGATCAAAATTTCTTGCAGAATTTTAATTAATCTGTCTCTACATGTATCTTTATATGTGTTTATATATGCATACATACATATAAACAGCTATAACTGTAATTATAAGCATATATATGGCTTTACATGTCATTTTGAGAAGGATTCGTCTGTCCCAGCTTTTCTGTCTAGAAGTTCTACACTGAAATCTAATTTAGGCTTTCCAAGCAATGGAAGGAAGCAGTCATTCCCAAAGGATGCTCCCTTTCAGCTAAAGTAAAGTACCCTAAAAAAAGAGAACAGATGAAACCATTCTCTGGTTTACCCATTTTATGCAAAGATTACAAAGAGTGCTATACATAACTTTATGTCAACTTTCTTTACACAACCAAGATAGTTTCAGAGCCTCTGGTGCTCAAAGGTGGGATTCTAGGCAGCACCAGGGTGGTCAGGGTTGGTGAACAAGCTGGCCTTCCCCCAGGGTCCACACACCATGGAAGACTTCTTCCTGCGAGTTCAGGTCTTTGAAGGGCAAAACATTCTGTCAGAATTTTCTGATTAATTCTAGTCTTCAATAGCACTGATTCCTTTTTCCCATTAATTGCAACGCATTCTAGATTGGGTAGATGTTTTGACTGAGCCTTATAGACACCCTAAAGACACAAACCAGCTGGTGACTCTTCCTGGCACACCACAATCCTCTCATCTACTCTGGCATCATAGTTAATGGAATTGCAGTATAGGTTGAAAACTTGGTTGATCAAAGGAGCAACCAAAGTGATTTCCCAACTAAAAATGTGTGTGTAAAAAGCTTAGACTGCTCATTGGCTTTTTCAGCTGTGTTCAGACAGCAAAGGAAACATCTCACATCAGCATCAATGGGATTGAGTGATGACACTGAAAAAAGTAAAACAAAATGCAAAGCTGAACAGCAAATGTGAGAAGAAACAAGGGTTATGGTCTGACATGATATAAGCAAAGGAAGAAAGACACAATGCTGAATCAACACAGAAATTAATCTATATAATTTGCCCAAAAGAGACATCAATATCATTGTTTTAAGGGAAATGAAAAACTGAATCTCTAAAGAAAGACTGTAGGGGACAGAACCTTCCTCTGAATCAGCAGTTCTTTGCATGCTGATAACACCTGCATTTACTGTCAATCACAATCGGTTCTAACTTTAATATTTCTTGGTCTCCTTAGCTGCCCTCTGGTTCCCTTTATTATTGTGCAAAATATATAACTAACATTCCTAGATGAAAAAAATGTGAACTGAAATAATGATTTTTCAGTTTCTTTTTCCTCTAGTAAAAGGTAATGAGGCAAATTCATCACAGGAATAATTACCAGAAATTATTCCTATTGTCAAACCAAGTGACATTTCATTGTTTATCTGGAGGCTTAACGATGATCTCCAGTGATAATTACTGAGCTTTCAAAGTTATTGTAAATATGCACCAGATTTCTCCATTTATCCAAACCCAGAAAATATGTGACTATATAAACATACATTAAATAGGTCTCAACTGTTGACCTGTGCTGAATGGAAAAGCATTTTTCATATGTATAATATTTTTATGCTTCCATTCCTCAAATCTTTCTCTTGAAAACTGGATGTGAGAATTAAAAATGAGAGTTTACAAATGGGCCTTGATGACATACACAATGAAAAAATAACAACAACCACAAGAACAGCAATAGCTAAAGAAAAACAGGGAAAAAACCCCAACCCCCCAAAAACAAATAGGAAGTATTCAAACTCTCACTCAATTCGAAACTTTTTCTGATGTAGTCACACACACATTCAGGACCAAAATAGTGAATTTTATTAGCAGAGATGGTGCAGAAATCCTTCAGACAGGACTAATGAAGACAACTGTAAAACTTCTGCAGTACTTTTAGTTCAGGTGCAATGCAACTTCCATATAAATCTGATTGCTTTCAGGGCAATGCTTCACTGTGTCCTGTAGATGTACTAGGTTACAGACCACTGCAGATTTGAGACACTTCTAAGGTTGAATGGTAATAATTTTAATTATCTCAATGCTGGAATCATGCTCCTAGAGAGGCAGTTATGTAGGTGAGATAAAGACTGTTAAAAATTAAAGAAATATGTGTGCAACTGGATAGCAATCACTAAAACTGTGTAAGTAACATGGTTTCTCACATTTCCTCAATTATTTTTTTCACTACATTTTCTTGACCTATTGTAGCTTTTAAATCCAGAAAGGTGTTATGTACATCATCCACTGTGATCTGCTGCTTAACCCATGCCAGAGAAACTCGCGAGCAATATTTCTCAAAGTGGTACCTGATGCCATCCTTTTCCCATGGGAACTTGTGGGAAGATGGCTGAGGGCAAAAAAATTAGAGGAAACTGAGAAGTTATATTAAGTTATAACAGTATGGAAATTATAGTGTAAAATGCAGCTGCTACTCCCTGGATGGAATGCAGTTGGCATGCTCAAAACCTATTCTGTGATGATTCTCCATACACACAATCTGCAACCATAAACACCTGTCAAAGAGGGATGGAATTTAAGGTGAAGCACAGTGGAGATACCATGGCCAGGCTCTGTGGAAATCCTTGCAGGGAGAGGAACTTGGTGGTCCTTTTCAACTAATAAACCACATAGCACCTTTCAACCAAGGGCGATTGATGTCCTGCTATTGAGCCAACAAAGCCATGCCTTTATGGGGATCCTGAAACAGTTCAGTTTATTTTCCTCAGATTTCAAACCCCATTTTAGCAGGAAATTAACACCAAGTTGGGCAATCACTTAAGTGAGGACACATAGCTCTAGGAACTGGGACTTTCATCTGACTCAGTGAAGAGACACAGGTCTCCAGTTGTCCTAATTCAGCAAGCTGGAACCGATCACTGTGTGGGTGTGACCAAAGCTGTGTATTCTAAACCCTCTATGCCATTTCTCAAGGACTGTTAACAATGGACTATTTGCAGCAGCTGCCCAGGGCACACTTGACCCCTCAGGATGTAAGCTGGGTGTGAAAGACACCTGTGAGATATGAGCTATGATAACTCCCCTCTAGGGAGTCGTTAGCACCTCCCCACCCAGCCTGAGGTGTCAGGTCTGCTAATGGGCCATCAATGATCCCAAAATACCCCATGACTCACAGAGTGAGATCACCCATTGTGTAATTCCCCGCCCTGAGGGAGGTACTGGGCGTTCCCACCTGGACCGGAGGGGATATAATCTTGGGGGTTTTGGGATTTGGGGGACCACTTGGCAGATTTAGAGGAGGACCAGAACCTCAACCAGATGGAGACCACTGCTCTCGACCAGGCTGCGACCATCATCTGCACAAACAGATTTTTCACCTTCTTTACTTTGGACTCAGGGGAACCATGTGGGGCTCAGCACAGGGGCTAACAAACACCATTGTGTTTGTGCCCCAGGGTGCTGGGTGACACTTATGGGTTTTGTGGGTTGAAACCGTTTTCTCTTTGTGCTATTGCTTTTATTGTAATATTTTTGTTAAATTGTAACTTGACTTACAATCTCTTGTGGTGGGTTAGTTTCTCCTGCTGGTTTACCTTTAAACTGGCACACTGGGTAAAATCAATACCTCTTACACACTCACCTTGTTCATTTCTGAATTAAATCATATTCTGCAAGCCACCAGGTGACCATTCCTCCATATCAGGAGGAAACATCAACTTTTACCAAGCTTCTTGATGAAGCAAAAAAGTGATATCATTATATCTCATTTTAGACAAGCTCCTTGCTTTGAGTCTCCATTTAGGAACACATGAGCTGGCTAGCAGTTATGGCTTTAGCAAAAACATTAGAACAAGTACAAGGTAAGTTCACTCGCACACCATCATCCAACCAAACAGCATCCTTGCTCTGAACAATCCTATGAATTCCAATAAACTGTTATTACAAAATACAATGCAGTGAGGTCAGGTCTTAGCTCTTGTACTTCATTGACCCCTCAAGCTTTGCAAGCAAAATCAACTTGACTCACAAGCTCAGGCGTTTACTGTTAACTATAATATTTCATCTCCCTTGCTTATTCTAATTTTCATTAGATGTGTCTTAAAATGAGAGATAAAGACAAGAACCACTTTAAAGCCAAGTAGTTGTTTCTTGATGTTAGGCCCACTATCAAATTAGCCTCAAACAGAAAATTTTGATGAGATTTGCCCAACTATTAAGGCTATTAGTTGAAACTTGAAATTGATTTATTTTTCCTATTACATTAACCTTCTCCTTTAAATTCCATGGTTTACCACCTAGGGCAAAGTAAAGGCAACTTGATATTTAAACATGGTAAAAATTAACATAAAAGACATGTTGTCATAAGCCACATATTGCTGTAATAACAAGTTGACAAAGACTTCATAAGGATATTCAGTGCTTGCAACAAAATGGAATATTTGTAATAGTGTCACAGTTGAAAATGAATTCGATGGCACTGCAGAAAGCAAATGTAATTAGCAATAAGCAGGCTTTATGTGGAAAGTTTATAGGACCTGCAATGCAAAGATATGTGAACTGAAAACAAATGTTCTTGTGACTGAGACAGGGCAGAATGAAATCCATTTATTGTGCCCATTTATCTAAGGCTGTTATAATTAGATTGATGTATTAATATCAATGAGGAAAGCTTCTAGCTTGAATGTGGAAGAATTTCTGTAACTAGAGAAGGGAGCTGGTAACCCTGTCATTATTAACAGGGAATTATTTCATTAAATAGAATGCTAATTTAAATATATACTGCTTTTGCACAAAAAAATCCCTAAGAGCAGAATATGATCAATAATTTCCTACATACTAAAGCTGTAGGTATTTTGATAGGAAAAAGCACCTGCTCTTCACCAGCAGAAAGGGCATTTTGAATTTCAGTGTAGGATCCATACAATTGCAGTCCTTGTATTTTGATCAAAAAGATCACTCCATCCAAGTATACAAATTCATGAATCCAAAATGTATTTACATTTGATTTCTTCTGAGTAGAAAAGACATCCTTGAAATGTCAGCTCCTTCACCCCTTACTTCTGTTTTCACAAACAAGTTCTCAAAAATCCATAGGTAAAAAAATGAAACACCAGATTAATTTTATTTTGTAAGTACCTAGAGACAAATTGTTTTCTTCTTAAAAAAAATTCTCTCAGGGATATATTGATTGTGGAAAAAATGTGCTCTTTTTTTTTTATTTACAGGGACTGGACTCCAATTTTGGGATCCAGGCAGACTAGACCAATGCAAGGAAGGCAGTTCCTCTAGTGATGCCAGGTGGATGTGTGAATATGTGTGCTTCAAACTCCTCTGTCCTCTCCTATACACGTGCATGCACACACATAGACAGCCAGAGAGGCACCAGTTCATGCTCTACCCATTGTCTGCAGGTGAGGGCACAAGCAGCAGGGGCAGTTGTTAAACCAGCTGAAGTGCTGGTGCACTGGTGAGAAGGGAGAGTTGCAGAGTCCTGCACATGACACTCAGCCCAGAAGCTGCCAGCTGGACCATGCTGCTCCATATGAGCAACCCAGGAGCTAAAATAAAATCACAAAAGGCATCTTCCACTCCACCATCAGCCTATTCATGCAGAAGCTGAGTATCAAAAGAGAAAAGCACTCTCTTTGACAGGAAAAGAGTTTTTTCTCATTTTCTCAAGCATCACTCAGAAACACTGTTTCTAAGGTTTCTGAGTATGATGAAGGTTATTGGTACTCACTGTACCATTTGCAATTACAAAATGTCACTATTCAGAATTTTCCCATGTTCTCCTTTCCTGGTTGTGGTCTATGATTAGCACATGATGTTTTGATAGAATACCCATCCTGCACTTACTGTTTTGCTTCCATATTTTCCTCCTTGTTTATCTCGCTGTGTTCTTGAAATTGCTTTGCTATTTGGGGACTTAGAAAAATCTGGTTCTATGATGGCATTTTAAAAACAGCTTAGCTGGGCTTCCCAGCACTCTGACAGACAGTGAACTCAGATACAGTGTGTTTTCCGGCGACCCACTGTGAGTATCCCAGTGGTTATCTTAAAATACTAATAAGGTTGTGGGATCATGTCCTCCCAGTTGATTCACCAGCAGGCTTGTGCTGGGAACACGTGGCCCCAAGGTTACCATTAGGAACATCATGGCACTCCTTAAAATAAGCTCCTAAGGATCTAAACTGAAGCTCTAGTGTTTTGGGTGTCCCTAGCACACACCTTACACCATCAATGCTAACAGTTGGAGTCTCCCATTGGCAAACTTGTGTCAGGATTCACATGTAAGAAACAAATTAAGGTGAAGAAAGAACAAAAGAATCCTGTAGGCAACGGCACAGCTTAGAATTGTATCAGCTCTGAACTCTGGAAAAAAACCAGCCTGAATATTCAGTCACATTTTCAAACAATCCGCTTTCGACCTTGTTTAACTTTGCATGAACATTTGGAAAACCTGTAGTGCTATATTTTACTGCTATCAATATTCATGTAAAGCAAGCACTAAGTTTTTATGCTCAAATATTTACAGAAAGTGAATTTTATGTTTGTTTTCTATAAACATTAGTATCAGATTCCTAGTTGTTAGCATTAGCACTGCATCATCAAGAATGAGAAACAATGACATGTGTCTTGTGCAACACAGTTAAATGATACAGACAATATTCCAAAAGAGATCTATAGACCACATGAATCATAGAATTACAGGAGAAATCTGCAGAAACAGTCAACTGTATATGGGCTTTCTGTCAATGGAGAAAATGAGCAAAATGTATCAGATTCAATTTAAGTATGAATTATTCAGCCAACTCTTTTTACAGACTTGCCTTTCAGCATTATTATTTTTCATGTTAGACTATACTCACTTTATGAAAGTTAGGAAGCATCTGATCTATTATTTTTATAAATTGTTTTATCACAGTGATAGTTCTGAGGGCTTCTGTTCTTGTGCTATCAGTAATTAGTTAAGAAACATACTTCTGCAGAAGCAGTAAAGAAAGTCAACTAAGAATAAAATGGCAGGAACGTTATTGTCTCCATTTTACTAAAGGTAAAAGAAAACCTTTCGAAAATCAAGAATTACCATGCTTTTAGATAGCATGGTGGTAGATCTAAAGATCCAACCAAGTCTCCTACTCCTAATTACTAATAAGGTGCATGTAACAGATTCCATTTTCCCATATAGATATGTTTTATTGTCATTTTTTAAGATACATTTTATCTTTTACACTGAAGTTGGTGTTCAGCAACAAATAAAATAGCTTCTTGAAATCACAGGCATTGAATAAAATTCTTCAAAATGCTGCTGCTTCCTCTGGAGGTCACACACTTTTTAAAACAACTGCCTCTCTTTTATTCCAGTACCTATGAGGAATATTTGCTCTCACCTCTGCACCAAGCCAGTTGCTGTACATCTTTATAGGGCTTCAGAGCTCATTTTCAAAGCCAGTTGGATGCGTGGGCAGGACCCTTTTTGGGCTGTGGCCACGGCCACATGGCTTTTTGAGCCCTGCTCATTAGACTTGCACAGTCAGAAGCAACTCTGTAACCAGATCCAGCAACACAGCTGATGCACAGCTTATGTGAAGCAGTAACTGACCTGGAGAGGCTTCAGACGAATGATACAGAACAGCAAAACCAGTACAGAACCGGGAGGGAGAAGAATTAGACTGGCCAAGTCTGTACTCTCATTTGATTTAGCCTTCAAAATCAGCTTCTGTAGTAATTTCCATGTTGCCTCATCATTAGTTTCATTGAGATACTGTTAAAAATTTCTCTCTGCAAAAATGCCATCACAAGTTAAAAACCATAATTGCATTACAGTCTTGGCACAGTCACTTTATCTCAGCTACATGGTTATGATTTTGGACATTGTTTTCCACAAGATGTTTCTTGTTCCATATTTGCACTATCCCCAAATCATGTTCAATTTTGACTCTTCAAAAAAAAGGTTATTTTTAAATCTTAACTCTGCACTGATGGAAAAGCCTACATATTCAATATAGAATCTTAAAATCTTACTACACAGCCTTGCAGACCTTTTATTGCTAAGACCATTCTTGTTAAGATCAGGAAGAGGCACGGACTGGCCCCCTGGATCTGTTTGACTTTTACATTATGGGACAGCACTTCTAACCGGAGAGGAGAGTTATTTTGGTAGTAGATCAGAATCCTAATTTACAAGGACCATGCTGCAGTCAAATGCCTTCTCACACCAGTGATTTCCATTGTGTTTGCATAGTGCTTATTTTTAGCTGCTGTCATTGAAGTTATTACTAGAGACAACATAGGTTCAAAATGTCCCTTGTATTTAAGCAATAAAAAAAAAAAAGAAAAAGAAAAAGAAAAGAAAGGTTCCCTGGGATTCCCTGCACTGGCATTTTTGCATTAAAGTTTTTTCCAAGCGCAAGTATGTTCTCAATCAATCATCTGCAATTAGCCCTGCTGATATCACGTTTGTAAAAGTCACACTTTTCATTTCAAAATTCTACAGTCCCTGCACATTTGTAAATTATGACTTTTAAAGAAAGGATATTCTTTTGTGTAACCCAGATCTCATTTGGGAGTTCATTTCATTTTAATGCACTTCACATTTCTCAAACAAGCTTCGTAATTTCCACCCATAATGAGTATATTATCCAAGTAACAGATCACTCTACTTAAAACGGTTATTATGCAGTCTGCTGAAATGCAGAAAGATTGCTGGCCATTGCTGGAAGCTGCCTGACAAGAACAAAAAAGGGAGGATACTAAATAAGATGGAGATTCTATCAAATAGAAAGCATTAAACATTCACTGAACAAACTGGCCACTATTCAACAAATAATGTATTTATCCACAATTAAATAAAGTGAGAATTAATAATTTTTCCATTGTGCCTGCAAACATTTTTGGAGGACCAAAGCTGCTGCATCAGCCTCAGCTTGCAGGGTGGGAAGGTGAAATGGAGCTGCTGGGCATGACTGGAGGCAGCCCTGACACATACATGGGGCTGTGCTCTCCCCCAGGTATGCTGTACAGGGTTAGGTACATGCCATTTCCACCCAGGCTTATCAGGAAACACAAATCAAACCTCTCAGTATCCCCTTTCTTCCCTGGGCATGACACTGCTCCTCCCATGTACATCCCTTAGAAGCAGTGGCTGCTGTGGCTGCTGCTCTGGCCCCTGCACTGTCACCTCTTCACAGCTGCTGCCAGCCCTGCCAGCTCAGGGGAAAGTTTGCCCTCCACTTCCAACCCCTTCACTGTGTCTTTGCTTGTGGACACATGGTGCCATTTTTTCCTGCTTGTTTTTCCTCCGCAATCTTTTTAGGATTTCAGTGCTAAGCAGTGATTGTTTTTAGTCACAAAATGCATTAGTGGTTCCACACAGATCATAGCAGAAATGATTTTGTAGCAAATGACAGTCATAAGGGAGGCATAAGGAATTATTTTTGGGAAATAACCGTCATAAGGGAGTCACTTGTGCTATCGCTCAAGTGTTTTTAGTACTCAAGAGTAGGCAATGTGAGGTAAAAGGTTTTTTGCATTGCAAGCAATACTATAAGGAACATAAACAGCTACTGAATATATTAAAGCAGGTAATCTATCCTTCTCTCACTATGTACTAGCTACTGTGTTATAAATGCCAATTAATATAATTCATTTACTTGAAGACGGATTTGTTTCTCCACTGAAGTCTTTGAGAGGAACATATATAACATGTAAGGTTATCTGCTACCTACACTTCAGATGCTGTGAGGCACGTTTCCAGCTCTGCCAAAAGATGCAGAAAGCCTTGGGGCAGGGGGGGGCCAATGTTGACGGGAAGCAGTTGCCGTTGTCAGTACTGCTGCTGAACACTCCAAATGCAAGTTTACTACTGAAAATACCACATACATCAGGATTTCCCATCTCTGGTATGTTCTCAAAACCTTAGAAGTACCCAAACCTGCTGCCCAGTTGTTTTAAAGGAAGGCTGAGATGTGCTGCAGTGCTTGCAGGCAGGAAATGAATTTGCAGGGCATGCATAGCTGCAGAATTCTCTGTAAAGGCAGAGCCACCCATGTACTGTGAGGGACATGAAATGCTGGGGTCTGAGCTCACAGCTGCGCTGAGAGATGATGAGGGGCATTTCCACCTCACTGACACAGGACCCGCCTTCAGACAACCTTCTGCTGAGGCACTCAAGCACAGTGGGGAAAACTCACCCTTTTATCAAAGGGGACAGGTATTGTTTCAAAGATAAATGGCTTTGAAAAGGACTCTTCTTTGCAGTTAGTAGACATTTAGTGCTACTCTACAAGATGAAATGCTATTCTTTTCCAGGGGTTGCATTTTGAAGCAAAATTTTGTAAAAACAGTTTCCTCCTGAAATGGGCACCTGTTTGGTATTCCCTAAGCGACTGTGAAGTCCCTTTCACAGGAGATATTGCTCAGAAAAGATTTATGAAATGTGGCAGGGCAACATCAAGGCCTTAGAACCATTAATTTAAAATGCCTGTCCCCTTCATCCTCCTGTGTAAATTGCTGAGCAATCATGATTTCTTCTTACCTTCTGCTCTCAGTGATACAGCTCGTGTCATGCCAGGATCACAGCTCCATGACATTAATTATACACAGCCAAGATACACATTTTATTTTGTGCCTCAAATATAAAATAGTGCAAAGGAGAACAGGAGACACTGACTGTGCTTAGGGAATTTCATTTCAGCCCTGCACCTTTTTTTTTTTTAGAAAAAAGGAAAAACTTGTGGCTTGTGAGATCTTTCATTTTGAAAGTAGTAAAGGGGTCACTGCTACATTCAGAGCTGCTTACAGTGGAATGTCTTGAAATACAGAATAATAATACCAGGAGAAAATTTCTTGGGCCTACTTACTTTTGTGTAAGTGAAGGTAGATGACATGGCCAAGATAACAACCTGACCCTAAACTACCCCCCTAAAGTGCAGTAAAACAGAACCATATAAAACTCAGGTGTAACAGAGCCAGATCAGGTCAGTGAGGCTGTCTCTTCCTAAGGCAGGACTGTGGCATCTGTGCATAATTTTAACTACAAATTTACACTATCAGGCTTCACCTGTACATCAACAGCTGCAAAAATACCACAACACATTAGTATAAATTATTTATGTTGTATTGAAAGAGACCTCTACAGGGCCAATTTCAGGTGCTCACCCAGAGCAGGATGAATGTGGCACGAAGAGGAGCTGACTGCTGAGCTGAGGAAAGCCCCCAGCAGATCTGTGAAAAGCAGCTTAAACATCAGGTACCACAAAGCAGCTACACCTCATCTGCAGCCACACAGGCTCACACAAAGACCAGCACCAGAGAGGTTCTGCTGCTCCCAGGTACACCACAGAAACTTGCAAAAAGAAAGCAGTAACCTGAGATGTTCCCAGAGGAGAGGCTACAAGCTCATGCAGCTTGGCAGATCCTCAAGCATGTACCTGTTTCTGATGGGGATTTTTTGTGTCTCAGTGCAGAGGAGCTACAGAGAGCTGTATGTTGCACTGTAGCATCCTTCACTCTGCAGGTGGTACAGAGGGAGAATGAAATATTTTTACTTCAGTAGCCATGACCATCTTGATAACATCACACTACTTTCCTCTTGGTACTCCTCTTTCAGCCCTGCCAACAAATATCCCAGGCTACTCTGCCTGGCAAATGAAGAGTGCTGCTTGCAGACAGAATTACGTACTTTCTAGATGAGGTTTTAAAAAATAAGAAAAGATTATGGACTTCCCAGCTTTCTAAAAATCTGGACTGTTTTGAAGAAATACTGGTGAATTTTAATCACTTTTCATATGAATCTGACATTTCCACATACATGAATCCCAGACACTGACAAAAGTGATTTATTGGTGATTTATATTGTATAAAAGAATACCAGAAAGGACTATAATGGCAAAAAAACCACAACATAGCCATGACCTGATTTATTGAAATAGCTATTGAAGCTTTTTATAACATATAAGTAGCCCATTCTAATAGATAAGAATCAGTCACTAATTTTGTTTATTAGAGGGTTTTTCCCTACCTTGCTGATACATGTTTCTTTAAAGTTTGCTGCTAGAAAACAAACAAACAAACAAAAACACGTTTTTTTTTCCAGAAAAAAACTGAGGTGATTTTCCTTAGAAAAATTGGTGTTAGATTCCTAGGTGTGGCCAAAAGTTACAAACACACATTTGTCAAACAACTAGGCTGCCACTGGCTCTGGCTGTGACCAGTGTCTCCACGCCCCCAAAACACCCTGATGGGAGCTGAGGGGAGGGACATGAGATCCATCAGCACAGGAGCACAGAAGGAGGAGGCAAAATCCTGTGGGCAGTGCAGCCTGGAACTGGGACAAACTGAGCGGTGCCACATTACCCTGTCCTCGTGAGAGGCAGCAGATCCCAGGCACAATTCAGGCCTGGAGAAAGCTACTGGTACAGGGAAGGACAATTGTTTATGGTAGAGAAAAGATTCAACTGCAGAGTATTCAACCTTAGTTTTTTTCCTGTACCTGTGTACTTTATCTCTCAGTGAGGTAATATTCAAGAATCCTTCAAATTCTCAAGAGCAACTAGTTATTCTCTGCAATCACACAAGAGTAACCAAATTTGACACCTAATGAAAACAACAAATGATACAGTGGTGTTATGCCAGTTTAGCCATGTTAAGCTATTACTCCATCCTTTACTCCTAGCTTATATTTAGGGACTATTTGTTAGTGATTTATATTCTTGCTTGTTATAATGCACATGATAAAATTTTCCATGTCTGGGAAAAAATTAAGAGTATACATACCATTTATCTCATAGACACCATTAGTCCCTGAGTTATCTAATGTACTGAAGGATGTCAAACTAGATATTAAATTTCCCAGTTGCTCAACCATCACTTTTTTGTTCTGCTGTGTTTTTATTTTCCAAGCTCAAAGTAGCCATGATCTATTTGCTTGCCTTACTGCTTGTGTTTGGGCACTCCTAATGTAACAAGTCAGAGACATTCAGTCACTGATCACACTAGAGAACAGCATCTAGACTACTCTGAAGAAAAAACACTAGCTGTTCTTTGACTGGACCTATTCCTATAGAATATAAAACAGGAGCATGAAGTATTAAACCAAATAGAAGAACCACTGACTACTGAAGAACAGCTGCCTTATAACAATGCCCAGGCTGACTATTGCTCTGCTGGGGATACTGTACAGTCCACTGCATGCTGGAAATTTCAGAAAGACCAAGTAACAACTGTAGAGAGCTCAAATACAAGAAGAATGCAGAACAGAACTAAAAACTGCAAGGATTTTGTGGTATTTTGAATACTCAGAGTATATTTGAGTGCAAAAGAAGTAGCCACAGCAATTTGTCCCCTGGTCTCTTTGCATAACCACGGGCATAACACTGTAATCACCGAGAAACTCTCCAGTTCCTACCTATGGTCCAACACTTGCAATCACCTTTCTTTGTATTGGGAGCATATCTTCAGTTGAAAATCCAGCACTTCTCTGAGAAAACTGCACCAATACTTACTTTGCTTCGTTAAAACTGCTAAAAATACTTACTTAAAGTTTGAATTTAACAAGCCACATCTAGATATTGGCTTATTTTGTGCTGTTCTCTGGATTAAAAAGCCTTCCATTATCCATTGAAAAGGTGAATCTATCTGGGTGTACACGTTTGTGTTTTATCTTCAGACCAAGATAATAGTGTTAGTTAACAAAATACAGGCAGTATAGAAATGCGGGAAGTATAATATTCAGAACATTTCTCCAAGATTTCCTTCACAAATAGTTGGTAACATAGCAAAAGTGTTTTTCATAGACTCAACATGATACTATTATGAAACATTTTTTTCCGTATGTGCTCTCTAAGAGGAGGTAAAAAAAAACCCAACAATTTTTCTCCTGACAATGAAGAACAAAGAAAGACACTGGTAACTCTGGTAAGACTCATGAGAATGCTCTCCACTCATCATCCTAAGATGAAACACTAGGTTATTGTAATTAAAAAGCATATTCTCATAAATAAACCTATTGCAATACTGTTAACTCACAGATTTCTTTCATACAAATACATGAAACATTTTTAATGCATAATACTGACAATTTTTGTTTTGGTGTCAAGGAGCAGTATCAAATACAAACTTCAAAAAAGAGGAATGCAAATCAAAGTCATTAGTGTATAGGTCCTTTGCAGCCAGGTTGTGCAAAAAAATAAATCTCATTAATGTGTTGAGCCAATAAGAAGCCACATTTTACACGCTGTCTCCAAAACACATTAGATGCTGAACAAAGAAAGAAAATAGGCACAAGTGTAGAATACCTAGTGACAGCTAAAAACGTTCTATAGATACTGTTCCTTTTTTGGTAGACCTGTTGTGTTCTTTGTACATTTACCTCTTGCAAAATTTAACTTAGTGTACTGTTTTTTTTTACCTCCTCAGCAATTAAATGCAAGCTTGTGATCTCTTATTATCTGTGCCATGTTTAAGTAAAGCAAATGCCTAAATCTGCTGTCTTTTTCATATAACATGTCACTGTTTTCAAAAGCAGTCTTGGAGCAGTGGTGGCAGCTCACACCATAGGGGACAGCAGATAAAAGCTGTGCATGACCACACAGCTCCCCACACCTGCATGGCCTGTGTGGCCAAGGGCATGTGGCCCCTGGATGTTTTGGTGACTGGGTCCCTGGGGCCAGCACACGACTCAGAAAGGCATGTCAGGTTTCTCCTGCCAGTGACCATGGTGAGGAAAGTGAAGCTCCCCCTACGCCCTAGCCCCAAGAACACCTGCATGGTTTAGCAACTTCTATCTTCTCTACATCATGAAGGCGAGATGCCTCTCCCCACTTCTGAGACTCCTCACAGGTCTAGGATAGGAGTAACTTGAGCTGCAAGTGAGGAAAATCTTCAAGGAAAGCACAACTTCAAGGCAGTGTTTTTTACTTTGATCTTGCACATCCTCTCTGCAGACTCTGGGTAAAACAATTGAATTTGCAGTGAGCAGGTGAGCGCTCGGGAGCTCAGGAGCTCTCCCAGGTGCATGCACAGAGCGGGCTGCTTGCTGGCACCCACAAGTAGCACTTGGCTCTGCACTGTGCCACCAAAAGCCACCTGGCTAAGTGTTAGCAGCAACACAGAACACCCATCAAACACCTGCCAAGCAAGGGAGTTAAACTGTCTCTGCCTGCCATGGCAGCCTCCTTCTGCAACATCAATCTGTGCTCACTTCTGTAATGCACTTAGGCTGTAATTAAACCCACATCTCTAAGTGGGTAAATTCAACAACATGTTCTGATGTTTTTGGAATTAATAAGCTGAAACCATTTCTACAGCATACAGTGTAGAGACCCAGTGACCTCAGTCCCCAAAAGACAAGAACAAAGAAGAAATAAACTCCTCTATAAGAATATCTGCTGCTTTTCCTTCTTCCAGACAAAACTAGAGGCCTGGTTTCATGCCACATACTTCAAATCTGTTCCATCACGTGCAGTAAATATGAGTGAGCCACAGCTGTTGTCAGTAGTTAACAAAAAATAAAGTGCCTACCTGCTTGCTTTGCACTATGAGCTCTTTAGCTGCTGGTTGTTGCAGAGGCTGAGTTTGATCTCTTCATTTTAGCACACAGATTTTAAATGTGTATGATTACAAAAGACATGGGAGATACCCATGATTTATGATCTACTCCAGATTAGAAGAGAGCAAGTATTTAAGAAGGATTTTCCACCTGGGAAAAATAGCTTCATGCTAAGACAAATAACCAAAAGTTAAAAACTTGGAAATGAAGCTTAGATGTGGCAATGCACCTATATGACCTAAACAAAAATATCCAATACACTCACTCTTCTTTCTAGTTATCTAAATTACCTGTCCTTCTTGTGTATCTGAGACAAAGCCATATACTCAGTGCTTCCAGATTACACAGAAAATATCTTTGAGAGCACAGAAGACAATATCCAGATTTCTCATTTGCTGTTTTACCAAATTACCTGCTCAACCAAAGTGTCAACATACAAAGCAGCAGCCACACTGCTGCAGAGACAGATCCCTCTCAGCTCTCTTTGTGAGCCTGTGCCTTTGGCAGACAGTAGCTCTGATCTGGGGCAGCACTTGCTGAGATGACATGGAAGCACTGAACTATGTAGGCACTTTTATTACACCCAGTATTGATAATTTCTGAGGGAGTTTCCAGCAGCCCAAATCCAGATATCCTGCATTATTCTCAAACTACTGGATTAGCAGTGCCTGCAGGGAAAAGCACTGGGAGGAGGCTATGAGCAAAGTTACTGCAGAGAGACTACAGTCTCCTACCAAAAAGATCAGCTCTGGGGCAGCACATCCATTCTCCTCCTGGCATCAACCGTATATTTTCGGGAGGTTTGCTGTATCCCAGGTGGCAGGAAGAGGGACAAGCTGGGGAACATCCGTCAACACCTTCCACCTGTGAGATTTCCACACTTGGCAGCTGTTGTTCTTCCTTCAAAACCAGCTCTTCTCAAAGTAGTTGCTAAGCCCTCTGAACCATAACCTGGAGAACAGCCAGGTTGTTAAAGGAAAGTCCCTCTATGCAAGCGATGAATTACTTTATCTTACATTGAAAAGCAGTTTTAATGAGGTTCCCATCTGACTTTTTTGGGTTATTGTTCAGGTAGGTATTAAAGATCTAACAAATTGTCAACATTTGCATTAATTGGCATTTATATTACAGTTAAATGCAGATGGCAAGCACCTGCAGGCTGGTTTCCTTATCTGCATTTGCCATTCTACTATGGCAGCCAAACAGTTGGAGAAACAAAACATTGAAAAAGTGTCTTTCTGAAGATGGTGTACTTACTTTCCTGAACAATTTGATTTTGACAAGGACAAAAGTAGTACTTTTTTTTTTAAATCCTGCACAGTTTTGCACAAGAACAGTCAGAAGGTGGATACTGTATTCAGCAAAAGCAAAACTTGTAAAGTGAATAAGCTATACTTGTGTAGTTGCTGAAGACAGCGAACCACACAGCAGAAACATCAAAACCGCAATTGGCACAAACTGGGAGAAGCAGCATTTCCCAAGTGAGCAACATAAGGGGAACTGGGTAATCCTGGGTGAGCCTGAAGTCTGAATGCAGAATGATATTCCAGGTCCATGGGAAATTGTGGGTTTGCTGAAAGAATAATCATGTGAAACTCAAAAGCTTAGTAGGCAGAAAGTCAGAAGAGTAGGCAGAAAGTCAAAATAACAGCTCTTCCTTGTCTTTTCACAGAGGGAGTCTGGGTAGCCCTGTGCTGCACCTGCAGTTGAAGAGCAGCAATAGCCACACATTCCCACTGTAACAATCCTCAGTTTTCATTCCTTTTCCTGTTTCAAATATGTGACAACACTAACTATTTTCAGCTAGATGAAAGCTTATCTTTACTAGCAGAACAGATGTTTTATGCTCATCAGTTTAAATTACTAGATACATGAAGAAGAAATGTGATCATCCACAGTATCCAAAAGCAGCTGAGTAATTCACCATATTGCTAAGTGAAACATGTTGCTATTCTTCACATCTCTTTATTACTTGTACAAAAGCTCCTGACAAATTAGTTGTGGTACAACGGCAGAACATAAATATTTCTGCTAGGAATGCTTAAACTGGAAAAACCTGTGAATTCCCCCATATATAGGAGTTACTCCCTCAAAATTGTTATTAAATCTTATAATGTAGATATTGCAGGTCATATAGCCAGTTGGATGTAAGTATTCCCAGAGGCAAATCATTTCTGATGACCACCAGGTGCTCCTGAAGCTTTTCATTCCCTTTGCTAGGCACAGGAGTGCTACCTTTGTGATCCTCCCCTTCCTCACGGATTTATGACCCTGAAATCCTCTGTCAGGTTTAATTCAAAGTCCACAGTACTCCAAAGCTTGTTTTGTAATATATTTATCACATTTCTGCAATGGTAACTTATACAGCAAGAAGTCATATAATTCAGAGTTAGGTTTGGGGAGGTTTTAGTTAGAAATTTAAAAAGGTAAAGACTTCTTTCAAAAAGTCTGAGACAGCATTTTGATTTCCCTTTTTCATGTCTAAGCTCATTATCACCTACTATTTTTGAATTACTGTTATTAGAAGAGGGCCTGGCACAGCTCACTGAGCTCAGAGCCTCATTTATTGCTATTAGCCCAGCAAAGGTGTATTGAAAAGTGTTGCACCTGTGGTATTCATCAAAGGCAATTTGTCCATCTTAGAACTTTATTCTTTCCTTACAAATACTCTGGGTAACTGTGGGTTTTCCCACAATTTTCTCTGACTCACCAATTATTACATTTGCTTTCCATAAATATGAGCAGCTAATATTATTTGAAACAGTCTGACAATAGGGCAGACCACCTAGTATTGTGTAGCTCATATTTTTATGTTTCCCAAATAGCAGTGTAAATAATGTATATATGCACACATACATGTATACATACTTGTTTTCCTGCAAGGACACAGTTCTGCATAGCATTTAAACACCTGCCTTGAGCCTTGGCGCTTTCCTAACTAAAGCCTAATTCTGTGTCTTTTTCCCAGATGTGTTTTCTAGATGCTAAGGAAATAGGAATAATGTCAAAATGGGAAGCTGGGAAACTGGTGGCAAATCATTATCTCTGACTTAAAATGTAATCTGAGTTTAGTAGAAATCCTCTAGCAAGGTCTCCTTTGTTCCCACAGCCTCAGATCCCACTGCACTGAAGTTTTGTTTTCCCACTCTAGGAAACATCTGTCAGTTACTGGAATAACAAACAACGGAGCTATTTCCATCACTTACTCTAGCAGAAAGACAAGATTTAAATGACACTAACAACAACAAAATACCCAAAAGCTCCTGTGCTCTTGGGAGCAGGCAGGGATGCAGTGTCCTTGGGAACACCAGCTTATGAACTTATCCTCATCTTTCTGAGCTGATGGGAGATTGTATTTCAATCAAACATGTTTTTCATTAAAAGCATCACAACAAAACCATGTCAGTTTCATATTGGAAATGCAGCCTTAACATAACAAAGAGGTGAAGTTCAGCTGCCTGGTGATTCCTGGTGTAGCCTAAACTGATTTCTGTGAGGACCAGGCACAGAATCTCCACAAGTTAGAGAAAGTGCCACATGGGATAAGATGGGCTGGCCAAGCGACCTGCCTGCAGCTGAGACTACAGAGGTGGTGCAGCTGAGAAACAGCTCAGCGTTTCTCAGGACACTCATTCCTTAACTGAGCTATCTCAAAAGTTAATTTACAGCCTGAGGATGAAAATATTGGATTTTAAAAAAAATTTTTCACCCAGAAGTCATCAATCCCTGAAGAAAATTAACTCCATTGACTGTAGGGGACAGGCTTGGAGGTAGTTCTTTCCATAAGAAATAGCCTGATAATCAAAGAATCATATTTCTGATCTCTTCTTCTCTATGTGTCTAAGAGCTATATGAAAATGGAAATAAAACATGCTCTCACATCTTGTTTATTCTGTGTTCACAGATAATCTTTTCCTATGGAAGCAATGACTGGTGTACATGGAAGGAGAGATAGGGTAAAAAAACTACTTTTCTCATCAATTATATTGCAACATCAGAAATTAAGAAATCTCTTTTTTGTCATTATATTTCAATCACTAAATACTGATAAAAATTATTTCCTTTGATCTCCTTGGGCAGGTAAGGTATATCATATATATTCTTAAATTAAAGTAAGTTGTTCATTATGGACTGTATAAAAAGTATGGAATGTAGAAAACAATATATTAAAAGAAAACCTTACTAGAAGTGTAAACTACAGTAAAGAAAATGTGCTATTAGGATAAAAAAGAATGTAATGTAACTGAAAACCTGTTTCTCAAATTCTTCTTTTAAAGAAACTAAGACAGTATCATTGACTAAATTCAGGTTAATAAAATAATTGCTTAGTACCTCTTTGCTGAGAGACACAATTCACCATTTTCAATTTTCTGCCCAGAATTATATTGCCAATAGGTCCCTCTAGCATGAGGCATAGTTTTTGTTTGTTTTCCCCCAAGCTGTTTAAAATTATAAACATATGGAGCAAACATATAACAATATTTTGTCAACCCAAACTCGAATGTGAGTTTGTAACAGAATCTTCTCTAAAATAATCTAAGACATCTCTGTGATTCCAGTTGGACTTTAGCTGTAGCTAAAGTAGCTTTTGGATTTGCCTTTCCTTTTCATAAATGAGATCCAGTGAATAAAGAGGTAATATATGCCAATTTCCCAACACAGACACTGACATGCTGCCAAATGCAGCCCAAAGCAAAGTAAGATGCCTACTATGGAAATACACCCCCACAAAATAGAATAATGTTTGTTCTACACTCTCTGAAACTGCCATACAATCCTTCTGTTTAATTTGAGAAGACAGGAATAACACTCTAGTTAAAGTTTTATACTTAAAACACATGTAAAGGAAACAGCTTCTGTTGGGAGTCCTTCATATTGTAGATATAACTATATAGCTTACACAATAAAGGGAGCTGGCTTGCTAAAAAAAGAAATTTAAAAAAGCAAATTAATCTGCCAGATACAGTGGCTCAGCAGAGAGGAGCATAGACTTTACTGAATTATAACGGTCAGAGTTGACTTAACAAGGCACTATCTAGATTTAGGAAGCTCAGGCAGGGCTGCATTATCTCTTGTTGCATCCTGCTCTGCAGTAAAAATACCTGTTGATTAAGCCACTCTGCAGTCTTCTTTCCAGCACTTCCATGATGTCAGAGTAGTGCAAATATGACTACAGGCAGAATTAGAGTGCAAAGCAAAATATGTTTTAACTTGTAATAATTACAACAGATTACAATTAGAATTGTGGTAAACCTGGTAGCAGTCAGGATGCTGTGTATCACAACCACTCTAAACTTTAGGGTTGCTGCACAGGCTTCTTTCTGGTTTGGAGAGTGATGAGTGCAGCATGGCTACAGTGAGGTGCTCTTTGCTGGGTCTGAGTCCTTCTTCAGCTGCGCTTCTCTCAGCGCCTGTGATTCTGCAGCAGCAACAGTGCTGAGATGCTAGTCAGTATTTCTCTGCATATTTCTCACCAACTCCTTAACCTCTTTTGGAATGAAGCCAGTCGGACAGCTTTAGGCATTTACCAGGGAGTAGGGATACAATGGCAGATCTGGTTTACATCTGCCAGTGGTCTCTCATATTTGCAGTTAATGACAGAAACAAGGGTCCTTCTTATATTAAAAATAATGTACAATAACCTGCACCAAAATATTTCTTTAAAGCCCATTAGACTTTTTCTAATAACATTGAACAATGCATCCGTGTTTCCTGGAATTTTAGAAAAACACCCCAAACTTACATGAATTTTCTGAAGAAGACAAGATGTTACATATTTTACTCAACCCAAAATAATCTCTTTCTTCTGAGCAGTTTGGAAGAGCCTGATGAAGGACCATGCAGATGGCTGTTGTGCCAGGAAGACGTTTCTGCAACTGCATCTGCTGTGCCTGAGTTGGTTCGATCTGCAGACTCAGCACCAGCCACAGCCACCAGCACCTCTGAAGAACAATGAGTTCCTTATATGCCCTAGCTGTTCCCCCAGAATGGTAAATACTAGGCTTTTCATTGTAAATTCAAGGCTATTGGGGCCTTGGGAAAAAATAAACAAACAAAAACCTTAGCAGAAAAATAAAGTACAAAATTTTAATGCAGAAACAGACTGAGAGCAGACCAGTGTTTTCATAGCCAGGTTGACCAGCGGCAAGGCAGCCACTGAGCATCCCAGATGGGGGATCAGAACCAGCTTCAGCCCAAAGACCTTGCTGATGTCTCTGTCTGTTGAAGAACTGCCTGCAAGATTCACCTTCACCTGGGCTCCTGTAGCCCTGCAAAGAAGCTGGGGGACAAGGGAGGAACAGTGTGGCTTGTGGCAAGCAGCAAGATTCATTTTGAGTGACTGCTGCCATATAACCCTACTGGAATATAGGTAAGTTCCTCCAAGGTGGTCCTGACTGTGCTCCACCTGCTCCTGAAGTACTGCTCTGAGCTCTGGGACAGTGGAGAAGAGCAGAAAAGGGTCTGTGGCCATAGTGTATGATGTAGTAGTGTGTACACAATGTCTATGTTCAAAAGGAGAAAAAAGCATAGGAACACCCTCAGTCTTTCTTCCAGTAAATCTACAGACCAGGGTGAAAAAAACAAAGGAAATTTTCTAAGATTTGGTTCTTCCTATGGACGTTTTGCAAAATGAACTGCAGAGATTCTTTTGCAAGTGAACAGCAAAGCCTTTACAGTTTTGCCAGTGGGATTTTTTGTTATTCTTTTCTTCAGTTGTACCTGAGCACAGACCAGCATTAGCGAGATGCTGTTGGACTAACAGCAGAAATGTTGCTGCTTAACCTCTGCCTGCCCCATTTCCACACAAGGAGACATGCTGAAGAAACTGATAACTGCAGCTGCCTGCCTCTTGGCCTCCCCATCCTACAGCACCATGGAGACCAGGTGCACAGAGGTTACGGAACAGTAGGAAAGATATTTTTGTCATCTAACTTGAAGCATTTTGTCACCTTCCTCCTCACACAGAAATAGCAGCAGGTAAAAGAAGTGCATTTGTCAAAATGTGGGTAACTTGTTACGGACTTGAGTGCCTTTTATATGCAGAGGGTGCCAAATTTGATACCCTGCAACAGATATAAAACACTACAGATTAGCATTTTAAATCTAGGAATCACTTTCTACACAACTGAAAAAACTTAGCTACACCATGGGCTATCTTACAAGCTCTAGCTATTTCATTAGGTGTTCTGTAGCAATTTGATATGTTCAAAATGTGGTGCAGAAGGGCCACATTCTGCAGAAGAACCCAGCTATTACAGTTCGTTAACCTGTAAATAAATTTCAACCTGTGAAAGAAAATCTTCAAGATTTACGCTCTAATGGTTCAACAAGAATTTTTGCATCACTTTTTTGAATGGTAGTTTTATTTCCTGTGCAGAGTTTAACCTATTGGCCAGTTATTTTCCATTATTTTATTGCCATATTTTTCAAAGATAGTTTGGAATGTACAAAGCTTTCATTCACCTGAGATTACTGGAACAAATGTTTTTGTTTTATTGCACAGATGTGAGACAATATTCTTCAAACCAAATTTTCTAAAATTAAGGTTTGGTTTTTATGTAACTCTGCTTTCCAGAGATTCACAGCTCTGATGACGAATATGTTTGCCAAACCTTGGAAAAGTCAAGCATAATTTTCTTAACAGTTACTTTTGAATCTAACATTAGGTATAAGCTGTGAACATGCTGTCTCACAGAAAATGTCTGAGATTCTCAAATGTAATCAGGTTTAGTTTAAGTCTACACTACTGTTTAGTAAAAACATTGTGAATATTGATTACCACAGTTACGGAGAAACCCATACTGAGCACTTGTATCTTATCTTCATCAGTTATAGGTTGTATGTAGAAGAATATTTCAGTAACACAGGCCATAATGTGTTACTAGAAGCCTATGTGCACAGTCCAGGCCAAGGAGAAAGGGAAAACGGGGCCCCTGTATTTTAGAATAGTGGCAAGAAGAAAAAGTAAACAATAAGAAGAATGTGGCAGTTGCTAGAAGGAACAGGTAAACACGTTGATACAGAGGGCATAGTTTTGAGTAAAGCACCAATCCAGGAGCATGGAGTCATATGCACACCCCAGCCATTGACCAATAATATTCCTGTACTATTGTTAAGTGTATATGTAATGTAAACCATAAACGGAGCAGTTTGACGATACCTCTGTGAAGATAATGTCCTGTCTCTAGTCGTCGTAACCTGGATGAGTCTGATAAACTGACATTATACTTTGCCCCACCTTTTCCCCGCTTTAGTTGTAACTCTGACTTTACCTCCATTATTGAAATGGAAAATAAAGCTTTTCTTAGAAATTTCAAGACTGGACATGGACAAGTCTATTTCAAACCAACAGATTAAATGACTGGATCAGAAACACAGAGAGCATGACATGTGGCAGCAAGTACGGTGCCTAAGGATGCAGGAAGAGTACCTCAAACTGCGGAAGACTGATGGGGAACTCAGAGGACCATGAGCCATAGGATGGACAGGAGCTCAGGACTCATGGTACACCCTTTTCTTCAGAATATGAAGCCACTTCTTTTTGCTGCTGCTCTACTGACTATCAGGTTGCACTCACCTTTCTGGGGTGAAGTTTATAAATTACAGCTCCCGGAGGCAGTTTTGATAGTGCCTCATCCATCATTATTTTCATGATAGCTGTCAGTGACAAGGGGTAGTGTGCTATCAAAAGCTCTGTTCCAAAAAAGGACCAGTTTTCTTAATGTTTCTGACATAACCATTTTAGGCAAATACTTTGTTAAAAAGAAATCCTTGATGACACAAATTAAGGGATATCCCATGGCAATCACAAGTCATGTTGAAGAGCCACACTGAAATTTATTTTAATGGATGCTTTTTTTATGAAAGAGAAAAATGACTGAATTCTACATTCACAGTGAAGGAAAAACCTAAAGCACCTAATCATAATATTACTGAGTTAAATTGGAAGAAAAAACTGTTTTCAAAACGCAGGAAGGACTCAATTATTTCATACTTTTTCTCCCTTAGTGCTGCTACAGTCTCTCATCTAATCTATCATGTATTTGTCTTGATTGGAAACATTTGTAAGCCAGTATCTGGCATACCTGTAGGTGGAAAATATTTAATTCAAAAAGTGAAAAATCCAGCCTTGATCCAATTGAACCTAGCAGGAAAAGTTGATATAATTCACAGTGAAGACAAATGGAGTACAACCCAGGGCTTATTTTGGTTCTTTAGGCTCTACTCCCACCATTTGCAGAAGCTTGGAAGGACCCATGTCCCAGGGACCAGAGCTGACTTCTGTATGCAGACAGCAATATCAGAAGATGTGTTGACAGAGAAATCTTCCTCCAACATGTATGTTGGCCAATGTAACATGAGGTTTTCTAAAATACATAAGCTCACCTACTATAATTTTATGGGTCTTTTGACACATCAAAATCTCATTGCCCTCTTGACCTCTGTGGCATAAGTTTTGGCCTTTAAATGACCTTTTACTGTTTTTCTTCTCTTCCCTTTCTGTACTCCCTTGTCAGTTTGGCAGGGACTTACCTTCTCTTTTTCATTCAATATTTGTTTTTCTCCACACTTCACAAGTTCACAGCATCTACAGTTCATTGTATTTGACCAAGTTAGATCACTTATACATAGTGAAGTCCCTGAAACACATCTGCACTGCATGATGAATTAAGGAGGTCAAACAAGCTCTTAAAATCACTTATTATGAAACCAGCAGAAAATCCTCTGGATAATAAAGGGCACTCAAACCACAGGTTCTGCAGAAAGTGAATCCTATGAGGCAGCAGGCTCACCATTGTTTATTGCCTGCCAGCTAAACAAAATGGGATAGAACTTATTATTTGCTATCTTTTCTGCCAGACTGATATGATGTAATTCACATTTTAGGTGGTGAGGCTGTGATCTCCTTCAACTTTAACATTCCCTTTGCTCTCACTGAATCTGTCCCTCTCTGCCTCACTCCAAACACTCACGTGGTAATGGAAAACTGCTCAGGGTCGGTTGCCACACTGGTATCTAGAAGCTTGTTACTGATGGTGAGAATAACAATCTTTTCAGCAGATTACCATTTTCTTTCCCTACTGCAGGAAAAATCTGTTATCCCATCTCTGACTTGCTCTAGTTAATGCCAGAAAGCAAAAACTTTTTTTCCTTTTCTGAGTTAATAGAACAGAAAACCTGCTAGTGCCCAAGCTTACAACTGTGTCAGTGCCAAACCACATTTCTGGCAGAAAGTGCTGCTCTGGGGGCGGAAGTTGCTTTCCACAGTGACTACAGCACCTGCTATGTCTGGAGCATGTGAACAGTAAGTGTGAACCTCTCTTGAGATGTAGTTCAAGTTCCAGACACCACAAAGTAAACCCAAGTCACTTCACTTTGCGCAAAAAGAAGGGTAGGTAGCTTTCATACAGATGTAAAAGCAGATTGCTGATAACAGTTTGACTCTGGTACAAATATTCCTTATGCAGCAGCTGGACGGAGTGGTGGTGTCCGTCTGTGCGCACATGCATTGGTGCTTGTGTTTGCGAAGTGGGGCAAGTGCAGAAACCTGGATTTGCCTCTCCTCAGCCCCAACAGGGCAAAGGTTTGGATATCCAAAATCTGCACATCCTCAAAGTACTAGATAACCTCAGAAGACACAGGAACTCTGAGGCTGGAGAGTTTCACTGTGCCTCCCTGTCTCGACACCACCAGAGCAGTTCTACAGGAGATGGAGTGGGGCCAGATTGTGGCCAGGCAGACACAGCTCTTGGTGTTGAATTAGCAGTACAAGAGTCACCACAACCAAGAGCGCAGTGTTTTGAGTCCAAAAGACTAAAATCTCTTGGAGCAAAAATGAATACTCAGCAATAATAAACATTGCACTCACACTCAATGGGAAACTTACCCTACATTCAAAGATCAAACTGTATGCCAAAATTTTGCACACTTAGAAATGGTTGATAAAATGTAGCTGTTCTCCCAAAGCACAAATTAGAGATTCCAAATGTAAAAGAATGAGCCAAGGTGGAATTGACAGCTATTCATGGCAAATGCAATTCTACTTAGAAAATCCAACAGAGAAGAAATTGAGCTCTCAAGAATAGGTGTTACTTATCATTTGTTTGCAGTTCCCCAGCTGATCAACTCCCAGCTGTACACCAACTAAACATCAGGGGATTAACTCAGCTTTGATACAGGGTAACCAGTCTATTTGGTCTTTGAGCTGGCTCTCACATCATCACAATTCCCTAGAAAAACACAGTATTATTTCACCACTGCACCAACAAAAATTGTAGTTAAGCCAAACACTGGATGTACTGTGAAAAAAACCCTCTTCAATAGTAGCACTTTCTCTACTTTGTAATGAACTGACTGCAAAATGTTTAATAACATCCTATTAGAGACTACAAGCATTGCTATCATCACCAGTTATACATATACTAGTTATTATATCTTAATGTGCCACTCACAAGAAAAAGACTGAATTGTCACAGACTGAGGTAGCTGACATTTCTATGAACCACTTGTATGATGGGGAATTAGCCTAGACAGTGAGAAAACATCCTAGTTTCCTGGTGTTCACCTACTTTCACTGAGATACTGGCTGGTTTTCCAGAAGGTCATGTGATTCAACCCAAATTGTATTTTATATACATTTCCTAAAGTGATAATGTAATGTATTCGCAGTGAATTAGAGCGACTGGAAACACCGACGTCCAGTTCTCTGCCATTTACAGGCAACACCAACTTGTATCAGCTACACATCAGCAGCCAGTGCAGGTTTACAAAACTTCGGGCCTCTGCATGTAGGTTGACTCTGGTTGTACACACATACTTGCACACACACAGAGCCCAACCAGGCACCTCATGGCTCCATCCTTGGACACAGTACAGGCACTTCAATTTTGTTCCTGACACAGCACAGCAAACCCATGGCCATCTCAATCACAGTCCATTCAAATACTAGTTAAAAAGAAAACAGAAAACAGCCACACAAGCAGGGACCAAAGGAAGACAATCCTATTTGGATTTCTTCCATGTGTAAGTACCAGCTGCTGCAGCATGGTGATATTAGGATTCTTCCACAGAAAAATAGCTGCTAAAATGTCTCTTGCATTCTGGAATTGTACATGTAAATACAGGTTTAAAGATTATTTGTTTGACTTTCTTACACATACTTCCACTGTCACGCACTGACTGTCTTGCCCCAAAAGTTAATTAAATGTTCAATATATATTATGGCCTCTTTCCATTAGTATTCATTTGTAGAAGCCTGGGTCATCTAACCCATTAAGTTCAGATACATATAATTTGTTCTTAATGTATGCACACTATTTGCCGTGAAAATATGAAAGAGATTTCTACACAAGCCTTTCATTCAATATCATTTCATGCATAGTCAAATAGGTAGTACAAATAGTACTAGTTCTATTTTTGAATCTTTGCATCATGAGGGCTAGAACTCCAGGCACACGTGTTGCTACAATGCAATCTGAAAATCCATACCACCAGCAGATGATTCAAAACGATACACTTAATTGTAAGCTGTCAAATATGTGCCAAGTGTTGCTTTAAAAATAATTCTAAGGCAAGATGACTCTCATCTTTCAACTTATTACTTCCAACCCAAAATTTCATTAATTTTTTTCTTGAACAATGATAAATACTTTATTATTAAATACGGTAATTAATATGTGATATAAAATTGCAGGAAGTTGTTTCAAGACTTAAATAATTTAATAATTGCAATAATCTAACAATAGAAGGAATACAAAATTCTTTGCAAATCAAACAAAGACATTATTCCAGGGAAGAAAAGTATATCTTCTCATCTATCTTATGCTCTATCTGAATTCAATAATTCCCTACAAGTGAATACTGGATAACAGTCCCTTGCCAAGAATAAATCAATGAATCTCCTTAATTAACCAGTAATGCCCCTTGTAAGTTAGCGCTTCTACATCTGCATATTTTAGACAGCAACAGCCAAAAATTAATGTTCTTGTCCTTACCAGCTGCCTTATTCAGAAAAACAGCAAAATGCATTCTAAACTGAATTTCTCCATCACTTCATTCACTCCATGACCCCAGGTGGTGAAGAGAAGTCCTGCCAAAATTTTTCAGACCAGAGCTGTACAGTTCGTGAGTTTTCTGCTTTTATAGAACAAACACAAACCACATAATATAAATAATGGACCCAGAATCAGTTTTCTTGTTACATGAATCCCGAGTTTCCATCCTTGCTAAGCAAGTTCAAAACAATCAATCAGCAAAGATTAGTGTAATTTTAGCTATTACCTTGGACAGTAGAGATACAAGAAAGAATGAAGAGTACATTACTCAGCTTTTTTTTTTCTTTTATATTCCAATAGAGAAGGAAGGAGTTGTTGATTTTTAATGTAGCTAAAGAACATTTCTATGGTATGAATATACCAATCCTTCCATTTACACCTGTCTGAAGTGTTAATTTCAGGAAAATCACTTTGGTAGGTGCAGAAAAAACAAGTTTCAAACTGTCAAATAAAAAAAAAGAAATTAAAAAAAGCTAGAAGTTAAGCAGGTAGCTACAAATACTTCTTGAGATTTCTTTTCACCTATAAGTTCAGTGGTCATAGAGGTACCCCAATGACAGTCTTGAATGTTAGACTCCTCTGTGCCTGAAGACAAGCGTGACTGAAACAGCCCTATTCAGCTTAATTTCCCAACCAGAAGAACATCCAAACAGCTTTTCTAACAGTTGTTTCTGAACATTTGTGAATCCTTCATACACATTATTTTTTTAATCCTGAACACATAAAAAAATTCACTAGGTAGGACAAATAAATTCAGAATAAAAGGACATCTTTCTATTTTAAACATTAAGGCACCAGATCCACTAATGTCTTCTTAAAGACTGATTTTACTGGATTTTCAGCTAGGGTATGGGTCTAGAACAGGGCCCATGAGATGAATGAGAGCTCAGCAACTCTCTCAAAAATATTTCAGTCTGAAGTAGCTGAACTGGGACTTACTCAAGTATTGACTAGGTTATTGGGAGAACATGGCCCATTTCAAACTACACCTGGCATATCAGATAGGGTGAGACATGGAAGGGTGTTTGTGAGAGAAACAAAAATTGGCTGGAGAGGAGCAGGACACTGCATGGTCTCCTCTCTGCTGTGTAAAAACCTCACTTCCTACAGCAGGATCTTGTTTTCATCCACTTTGTTTGCTCTGTGATTACATGTGTGAGCAACCAGAATTTATAAGTTCACACAGGTCAAACGAACGGCTAAAACTTTTCCTACGAAGAAGATGGCAGGACAGGGAATCAAGTGAAAGGTCAAGTCAAAGGCTGTGAGAAGTTAAATACAGATGAGTCAATAGACCACATGTGGATCTATCCCAACACTAAAATGCTTCTGCACTGTAATATCCTCACTAAATTTTTCAGTTCCCTGACTGAAACATTTTAGGCCCATTAACATGATTCCTCTAATAGTGCAGACATGCTTTTTATGCAGGGATGCCTCTGGAGATACAATAACTGGAGGAATATTCCTCTCTATCAGGAGAACTGTCAGAGGAAATTACTCTAATATGTGTTCACAGAGGTCCTCCAGAAAAGGAAGGCTGCTCCCTTATGGGGAGATGAATGGAACCTCAAGGATGATGTAGGCTTTAGTTATTCCCTTTTGTTTCTTGCTTGAAGTGCTTTTAGATTGCGTTAGGAGACTTTAAGCACTAGAAGTAAATGAGAGCTTCCATTTACTTTTCTGGTAATTTAATGTTTGGCAAACTGGAAAATATACAGATTAATAGATCTGCCAGGCTCAGAAACATCTGGGTTAGCAAATTAAGGAATCTGCATGAAAAAAAAAAAAGAGGAAAAACTGCAATGCCATGACAAGCTTTCCTTCCCTGACAGATTAGATACACACACATTAGCTGACAGTCCTGTCTCTCCTCTCCAGTGAGGGTCTAGGGGCTCAGCAATGTGAGTAAGAGGATTTCTATTGACATCAGTGATTTCTAAGGTCTTTGAATAGATGCTAAGGACTGTACCCTGCTCTAGTAAAATGCTGAGGAAACATTCCATTGATGTTAATGACAGCTCAGTCATTTCACACCTAAAAAGAGAGGTTAAAAAATATATGGGAAGCAGAAATTTTCTGAGAAAAGGCATGATACATAACTCTGGGTCAATAAATTGTCCTGATGGTCCACCACAAAGATCAAAACAGCTTTTAGAAAATTCTGTTTCTTTTGAAGTTAGGACAGAAACAGTCCACCAATGCCTTTTATATTTTCAATTTGCAACACAGGCCTGGAAAAGGAAAGAGTAAGATCCAGAATGGCTGTAATTCTTTTCCTGCTGAAGTTTCACAGGTGGAGTGATAGATGTGGAGTGGTGGAGTGCTGAACTGCAGGCCTGGTGTGTTTCTTATATAAACGCACTTTCCTCATGTTGGTGTGGTGCCCATTTTCCTTCCACCTCTGGGTCATCAGCTACTGTCTCATATGTTTTCAGGGTAGCTGCCTCTCAGTTTGAGAGGGGCAGCAGGCCTGTGGCTAGCTCTGCCAGGCACGTAGGGCAGCAGCTGCTTGCTGCAGTGAAGCAGGAACTCCAAGGAGTGCTCAGCCCAGACATGTATTTCCACCACGGCCCCCACCACAACCCAGTTGTAGAGGTGTCTCTGCTGTCACTTAACCCACTGCTACACAGTTATACACTGAAGACAAGAAAGGAGCAAAGTCTGAGGCTGGATCAAGCCAAGGACCTCCCCTTTCCAAGCCCCAGTGTGACTGCAGCAAGCATCCCTGAGAAGGCTGGGTCTGTCATGGCAAAGGATATGCAGGAGGAACATTACATGCATCTCAGACTGGCAGAGGGGGACAATTTGCAACCTGTTGTCATCTGCTCAAATACTTAATAATGCTTTGGTGTATAATACTTTTTTTTTTTTGTATGGCAGCAGTACATCTCTCCAACCTATTCTTTGGAATTGTTGACATGTTTAAATATCTATTATAAAATGACATTTCAATGTGATAAACACAGCATTTATCTCATCTAGCAGACAAGAAGACAGTTATTCAAGCACCTCCCAGAGCTATTAAATGTACAAGGACTGGAAAGAGATCCCCTTTGCCTACTCATAAGCTTGCAGGTGGTGGAGAGTCAGCAGTTTGCCACTATGGGAGCAGGAGCAGGTCTGGTCTGCTCAAGTAATCTCACCACCTCCAGTTAAAGTTCCAAACGACTAGAAATATTGGGAAAGATTACTCTGCTTATCAGTGGTGACCGAAAATTACTTTTGGAAACAGAGAATGTCTTTAGTGACCTAGTAAAAAAAAAAAAGGAGATAAATAGATAAATCTGATGTGTAGGTTACGCCTGCACTGTGTAAAGATAGCCTAAGGCAGTGTCTGAACTTTATCAGCTTCCACTGACTCAGTATGTTTTATTTTTTATCTGTTTATTTTATAGTAGCTGAGGTATTTGTTCAGAACAGCAGCATTTTTATATCAAAATGTTAATTTCTGTACATAGGAACTGAGCTTTAAATTACATAAATACAAAGAAGGCAGAAAGCATCCTGAGAAAGACAAACCCAAGAGATACATGGAGGTCAACAGAGTGCATTTTTACAATGATTAACCATCTCACAGTGTCCAGGAAAGCGATGTAAGTCCTCCATGCCCACACAGGCAAGTGACTAGAGCAGCGAAATAAAGGCATGATGTCCACAGTTTATGATCCAAATGGCAATCAAGCCAGACTGAATTTTAGAGACGTAAAGGGAGATGCAAAACCATAATTTAAAACCCAAGAAAAATAAACTCTATTGGGTCACATAAATATCAAAGCAGATTGATTGCTGGGGAACTAGAATATTAACAAGCTAAGCAAGTTCACTGTCTGCTCTAAACAGACATAACTGCAGGTCAGCATGCAAATTCCTTCCATTATTTATACAGTCCCAGACAGCTCTAGGGTATTGCATACTGCACAGAATATTAGCAAAGTCATGGTCATGCAGAAGAAATGAACAAAAAATACCCTTTGCATTTTAACTCTGGTTGAAACCTTCAGAGTACGCCTGAGAAATGACAAGTGTTATCAGTTTGACAGGATGCGACCACACATGCTCCAGTTCACTACCTAAGTTGTTTGTGTCCAAAGTCTTTACACTGGCTAATTACCCCATCAGGAGCCACTGGAGGAGCGAATGACTGAGTAATGACTCCAAGATTTGGTCTATGCAGCAGGAGAATGCGTAAATGAAAAACAGCAATCAAAGCCTACAACGTATGAACAGAAACATAAGATGTTTGTTGGGGCTTTTTTTTCTTTCTGCTTTTGGTTATTTTTGGTACCTTGCAATTTTCTGAAAATAGTGTGAAGAACAAAATTTAGCAACATTCTTAGAAAGCTCAAAGAGAAATTTGCAATAGCAACAATTTCATGTGAGATCATGTTTGAACTGAATCAATGAATGGATAACAATGTCATGTTTTTTCCCTGTCTCTTATGAAGATAACTCCATATATCCTAATAGTCAGACTTTCCAGTCACTAAAGGTCATTAATAAAGGAAGAATAGCATATTTTTTTGTGTTTATCAAACTTACTACCACTGTTTCCATTCTGCCAGGTGAAAAAATGTTAAAAGATAAATAATTAAGTTAATCCATTAATTTATGTATTATGTATGGGAGGTAGCATTATAATAGCATTCACATTTCCCAGCAGATTACAATCTTTGCAGTTTACATTGCAAGTACACATCCTTTCCTTGCAGTCATAATTCATCTCAAGACTTCTGCCTTCTGACTAATGGGGACAGAATCCTTATTCCCTTTCCTGCTGTCACCACTCAGCCTTGGAAGGATTGGAATTGCTCTGCAATCCTCACTCCCCAAGTAATCCAGCTGTTACCCAGACCTCATGTCTTTATGGTACACATGGGAGAGTCCCTTACATGAGACTCCAAGTGCTTCAAACCCTGCTCAGCTTGCATAGTGCTGCCATAGCTCAAGCCAGATCCTGGTAACTTTGAAGCAAAACAGAAGCAAATTCAACAAACCCCTGAAAACAAGAAAAAAATCCTATCTTACTATTTTAAAATTATTCAGGAAACAAACAGCAAGATATTTTTTCCTCTTCCTCATGGCAACTTTGATCCGTTTTTACATCTCTTTGCTAAAAGTGACCTAGGAGTCTGGAAAATGTGTTTACAGGTTGTTCTCACCATCATTCCTTTGTTTTCTTTTCAAGTATAGTGCTAAAGGCACATGCCCAGCAACCCCTTCTGGACTAGACAGCTCTTGTACAGTTACCTATGATTGACAGGGAATGGACACAGCTAATTCTCTCACTTGCTATGTTACTAACTTTTAAGAATTCCTCAATTTTGAGAACCTGATGAGTAATACCAAGTAAAATACAATACGTTGAAAGTCTTGTGTTCTCTACAGTAGCAAAGAAAGTCTGAGAATGAAAAAGTTAAAAAACGGGTGATTATGAAAATGAAACCTCCACTTCAAATATATGAATGCTGCTTCTTTTAATAAAAGTGGGGGGAAACAAGGGCAGGGTGAACTGAACTTTAAAGATAACAACACTTCCTCCATTGGAAAAAACTATATGGAGGGAGGGAAACATTTTGTAGTTTCCAAAAATAAAAGCAAATAAGATATATATCTTACATCAACAGAGCATTTTCCAGAATAAGCTCCCAGGTCTAATTAGGAAGGCTCTCTGGCCCTTCACGCTAGAAAGGACAATAAACAACATGCTGGTAGAAAGCTCCTGAAGTCACAAGGGCAGCAATAACAGCACCAGCATTAGGGTCCCACAAAGCAATAGGAACCAGCATTCCTTGATTTTGGGAGCAATAAGGCTCATTGATTTTACTCATTTGACACAACTAAAGGAAAAATCCTCTTCAAAGAAGATATGTCATGTGTATTCTTCGAATGCGTTAACAAAAGAGGTCCTTTGAAAGTGTATCAGTATTGTATGAAACCAGAGAAAATCTGCCATGTTTTGAGGATGATACTGAAGTATCTGAGACATAACTAAGGATGAGTGCAGCCTCTCGGGACACTTCTCCTCATGATCACAGGTTCCATCTATTTTCTTTCTCAGGTGGTTTCAGTGCCTCTGCTTATTACTGGGAAAGGAAGGGCAGAAGAGATGGCAGGGTAGCTATGCAAAAGGACAAACAATAGTCATCATCTCACAGTCTATTGGATTTTCTGTATTTCATCTAATAAGAAGCAGTTCAAATAAGAACAATATCAGGTCCTGTATTGGCTGTAAAATAAAACACTTGAAAATGTACTCTAGGTAGAAAAGTGTAGGACCATTTCCAGTAACGTTAAAAGAATTTCCCAATGCATTACTACGACCTTTCTCCTCTCTGCATATCAGTCTGCAAACTCCTTCTCCTAGAGATAATGTAACCTGATTAAAACCCAAATAAGCAAGTACTTTTTCATTGTTTTCTTTGCTCCACTTAAATAGTACAGACTGCAGTTTGAAGAGTAAAGTATTTCGTGGGTATGCTATCCTACTGCTTGATTTACAGGTTAGGAATCCTAAAATATTAACACAATTAAGAGATTACTGTGTTCAATACTCTCAGCAGTTAGGGATTATTGGCAATTTCCTTCTTAAAAAATGGAAGAAAGAAGTAACAAAAAGAAATGGTATGTCTTGTTCAAAGGCACTCAGGTCTATTCTTAAACCAGGAATTGAACAACATTCTTTTGAATAACAGAGGGAATAACAAAATAATTTGTTTCTGGTTGACTGGTGAATATAATTTTGAAAAGCTGATAATTTTAAAACACAATTAGTTCAAAACAAAAATTTTACCCATGGCACTGCATTTTTGATGTTGCAACTTTCTAGTGCATGTCAATATTATTTAGCAGTTACTTTTAAACTATTTCTTAATAATAAAATTAAAACATTTAATTTAGAAAATACATTTACAAAATATTTGTGATGCTCATATAAAATTCTCCAATCTGTACATTTCAAAAATAGTTCACCTGACCCAAATGTGAATACCTGAACAAAAGGGTCTAGCTATGTTCACTTTACAAAGTCCTTTGCATTTATTTCAGGAGTGAATCTTAAAAGAATGAAAATCAAAAAAAGCCAGAATAGGGTGGGTTTCTATTTTTTACAAGCTACATTGCAGAATGAAGGGACAACAACTAGAGACCATCAATTATCATCATTATTTCTCCAGAAGAGAGAATAAAGGGATTTTCCTCTTCATTGGATAATGTAACCATAATAGAGAATTCTGAGATAATTTCCTAAGAGCTTTTCAACATTATCTGGCAACCTTAGAAGCTGAAAATCATCTTTGGCAATAACGCTCTGCAAAAGACCTTGGAGCTATCTCAGTAGTCACTTTAATAACCAAAGTGGGTTACTCTGTCTTATATACAAAAAGCTTTAGCCTAAGAATTTAGAAGCCTATTTTATCTTTACATACATCACACCAACACTTAATTTGCCTGATAAAGAACATAAAAATTAATAAACACTATCCACAGAGTACCTGATGCAAAAGTCTTCTTAGAAAAAGCGTGTATGAATCAGAATTATTGAGTCAAATTTCAATTATTCTGCTTCTGAAGTGACTGGAAATACTGGTCAAGATATGTGAAGTCAACTAGTCATACATAAAATTAAAAGACAAATTAAAAAATAAAACATTAAAGCTGGAAAAACTTGTCAAACTAGTCTGTGTCTGCTTCTGTAACAGAACAGCACCAGAAAGAAACAGCCACACTGGTCAATTAAACAAGACTTCCAAATAGTAACATGGCATTAAAAACGTGAAAATTAACACGCTTCAGAAAACCTCCTAACAGCAATGTCTTCAACATCCTTTCAAGCCTCAGGGTCATGGTTGGAAAAAACCCCAAAACTTCAAGAATATGAATATCTAAAACAATTAAGTTATCATTCAAGTGCTTATATCCTGCTGCGTCTGAGGTTACTGGATGGAATTGTGCAGCATTAATGTATTATATGAGAAAAATTCACATTATTATTATTTGTAGCTATAAAAGCAAAAAAGGCAGAATCTATACAGCAACACTGGGCAGCCATGTGAGGAAAGGCAGGAATCCCAAGTGTAAGACAAAGTATTTTCATCAAAGATGACAAGGCTGAAAAATAAAGGACCACAGGTAACACTGCAGCTCAAGTACAAATGCCCATAACTGAGTATGAAACATGGAACACGGTGCAAGAAATCCTCCCGCACTCAAACTTTTCATAGCAGGATTTAAAATGCTCTGAACTGAAAGAAGAGGAAGTATGTGATAATGTTACCAATTCACTGAAGAGAATAAGAAAACTCCTAAACACAACAAGCACTGGTACCAGCCAGAAAAGAAATCTTAAAACTAACTTGGGCTTAAAGACTATTCATTAGCAGACAAGTCTCACACATCTACCATAAAACTAAGATATCTGCTGAAAGGATGCATTCATGTCCCTCATCTTCACCACCAGCACATGCAGCGCAGAACCGAAACAGAACCCACACAGACCCAGGCATACCAGCTTCCCAAAACATCACATGATTCATCACGAACACTTAAGATGAAATAGGGCAGGGGTAAAAACTCTTCTCAATACCTGACACGTGTCCCTCAGCATTTCTTCCAGGACCCTACACACCTTGTCTCTGGCATTCAATCTAGCACCTGAGCTGGTGCTGAGCACAGGGCCACAGGAGAAAGACATCACTGTGGCTACAAAGTGCATGAACTGGCACATCCCCTCTGTGTGCCTTACAGCTCTGACAAGCTCTATGCCCTTCCAGCCTTGCTCCTTTAAATTGTGCATTTCGCAGAAGTTAGTGTGACTGAGCATGAAGACTGACCTTCCACCGTCTTCACCTCATAGTTACAAATAAAAGAAAATCCAAATACTAGCTGTGAGAGTGGATGAAGTGCAAGGAAAGAGAGGTAGTCGCCTGCCAGTTGTTTTACAGAGGGCTTTGGAAATAAAAGCTACTTAGTATAAACTGCTGTTGAGAGATCACTTGTAAATATAACACATTTGCATTCTAAACAAGAAAATACTAGAGCCATAGTGCTGTTAGTTCCTGTGTTAGAAGAATGAGCTGTATGCCTTCACCTACCAGGAAAGAGGGGGTGGGCACACTTCTAATGTGAATATACTTACAAATGAGCAGCTTTTCAGGTGGCCCTCAACACTGTGCTTCCTTCTTTCTTCAGCTTGAAGATGCAATATACACCCAATGTAAATTACAGAAAAAAGTACCACTAGGAGTCAGATTTCCAAACCACTTTGGCACAGAAAAGAGTTTTCTAAATTATAGAGATAAGCTGTGATCTGTATTTGCATAAAGACATGAAAATGTCTACCGTGTGATTCAAATACTACTAGCACTTAGGCATAATTACCATGCCTGCTTAAAAATCACCCATAGAGAAATGGATGAGGCCTTAAAATACAGCACAATACAAAATGCATCTTATGAACTGTACAGCTTCTAAAGTGCTCTTTAAACCCAAGAGGTGGCATGATTTAAGGTATATTCTCAGTTTTTTCTTATTATAGACTACACCTTCAAGCCCAAACACTGGTATGTGATTAGCCCTCAAACTTTATGATGTTCACGACCTCGCAGAAGATTTCATACTGTGCATCTGGATTAGAATTCTCATTTCATTTAGGAGTGTACTTTTGAAACGGATCTCCTAGTCACTCAATGAGCTTTGATTCCTGTCATAGTCCTAAAGCACATGGACCTGAAGACACTGTTGAGGAGTGCCTGCACTGTACTCCAGCCTGTAGTGGATGAACAGGCCAACTGGACTGGACTTGGTTTTCTTTCCATAAAATTCCCGAAATTTTTCTAGTGTGGGCATTGTGTCTGTACTACCAGTAGTTTTACTCTACTCATCCACTTCCACTGGCTTCACTACTTACTAGTGCAGACACAGCATATAATAGGGTAGACCCTTAAATTCCAAAGGAAACTAATGATCTTTTGGAAAGCAGGATTCATCTTCACAGAAAGACCTGAAGGTAGCCTTAAGAAAGATCTGACCATGCAGGGTTTGACATAGCTCTCAAACCTTCATGACATNAGTGGGATGAAATTGTAAGATTATATATTTGCATCTTCTTTCCCAATATATGGAAACTGGACCACACAGTGCAGTTGTCACAAATAGATGAAAAAATGGCTTTTACCCTCAAATCCTTATTTTCATAGTTTCGACTATAGTCATAATTTCTATCTTCTTCTCTTCTCTGTACTGCAAGCTGTAGTGCAGAACCCAAAAGGAAGAAGCAGAAATCTTGTTTCCACATGGCTTTAGAGAAACTTGATTTACTCCAGCCTAAGATAATGTACAGTTTAAAGAAAGATTAAACGAAAATAGGTCCAGTTTTGACAGTGATCATAATACATGCACCTGGAAAAGAATTACTGAAAATAAAAAATTACAATTGCAAAGGCACCAGATTCTTTTTAGCTGTGTGTACAGACAGCAAATATGCTATCAAGCACATATGTCTGCATTCAGCAACTTTGAGTTGTCCAAATAAAGGGGAGAGAGGTACTTGTTGGTTGAACAGTGACTGCAGTGTTCTGACTTGATATTGAACAAAATCACCCACATATATCATTCTGTGAAAAAAACAGCAAGTGATAAAAACAAATGACAGTATAGGTACTAGGACTAAGATGGAAAAGCACCAGTCACCAACCAAAATTGAATGATGTGACAAAAAGGCCATAAAGCATAGCTTATAATCACAGAAAGAGATCAACCTCTCAGTACACATCAGGCAGTGTAGTTTGCCATTAAGAAGTATTGAACTAAATCAGACTAAAATATGGAATTAATATATTGAAATTTGAAAAGGAAAAAAAATACCTAAATGTTCCCCAGAAAATTTTTCACATTGCGCTACTAGTGAGACAGAAGAAGAAGTTTGAATCATTGTCAATGATGGTTATGAAGGTTTTTCTCTAGGCCAGAGTAGGGAAATGTAATACAAGAGAAATAAGATAATGCTTTCCAAGTGGTCCCACAGTTCTTACTGTCTTCCTACAATAGAGGAAGAAGCAAGAAGGGAAAGTGCAGGCAGGAGGGAATGCTGAGAAGTCTGTAGAGGAGATGTTGGTGGAGAGATGAGGCACTGTATGAAGGTGTTTGAACTGCTAGCTCTTGTCCCATGAGCCGAGATCTGTGGCCAGCAAACCCACACCTCTCTTGAGCCACCTTCTCCACTACCTCAAATCTCCCTGGCCAGGACCTGGCATGACACTGCGGGGAGCCTGGCGTAGTCCCTGGTCAGGCTTCCCCTTCAGCATCCTCAGATTACCATCATTAGTTTCTGTGTGTGTGGTCCAGGAGGCAAAGGCTGCAATCCATTTTTGAAGTTGCAGGTGGCTGACCTGTTCCTGCTTCAGTCACTGCCACAGCAGCAGTGTGGGATGAGTCAAAGGCAACCTCTGCAGCCCCAGCTCTTGTTCTTCTCTAAGCTCCCCTAGACACGGCACCTGTATCAGAAGGTCTGCTCTTAATTCACTTCTTATTTTGAACAAAGAGAGAGAAGTAGCTCACAGGGATGTGAGTTCGCAGTATTGTAACCTGGACAAAAGGATTTCAGAAAATATTTGACCATCTCTCTTGGATATCAAGCACATACTACTCTCTTGCTGTCTCTTTCTTAGGATGTTTTACTTAGTTGTTATATGCAAAAAGCAATATAGAACACTTAACATTTTAAAATCAATTACAACAACTTTAACGAATATTTTCTTAACTTTCCTAATGGAAATGCTTATATATGGCCTGTTTTGCATAGAAACTTCACTGTTAAGCCTTTCTCATAATACTTCATCAAATGGACTGTATTATACTAAGTAACAATGTCATTTACCTAAGTTTTTATGTCCTTACCTTGTTACAATGGATTTTTTTTACTTTTATTTTGCATCTTTGAAATTAAAGATTATTTTAAATATTCTAGTATTTAATAAAACTAAAAATCATTTCATTTTCCTTCATAATACTGAAATTATTATTTTCTCACAAAAGAATGTTGCTCATGGCAGTGGTTACTTGCTTCAAGGCAGAAAAGGTGCAGCTCAACTGCAACTACTGCATGAATCAGTTCCATCTATTTACACGGTCTGAGCATTCCCAGACTTTTCAATAAATGCATTTAGGAGGAATTAAACTTTCAAGAAACAATTTAAATGCAGTTTTTCTAAATTAACATTCCCACATTTTATTTGCCACTAGTCAGTGAGAAATCAAACAACAATCAATAATAGGATCCTAAGCACAAAGCGAAAACATAAATTGATAGTTTGGTATATGACAGTTCAATATGTAACCATTGTGCAACTCTGGACACCCGATGTTGAAGTGCTATTGAAATATTTGGTCTGCCAATCAAGCTACTTTGACAAGTGACAAATTCTCAAAGTGGTAATCAAACATTAGCCCAGGAAATAATTGTTAACTTTAGCACTTCATCTAGTTAGTTGAATTTGGTTCAGGTAACAAAAGCTTCTCTTGAGCTTCTCTTGAATGATGCCAGCACAGCTGGTCGAATATTAAGCACCTACCCTTAAAAATATTTCTTTATTTAGCAAAGACTTCATCATCAAAGAACAAAAAATTAGGAGTTGTATGAACTGCTCTATTAAATACTTGTTATACAGAACAATACAGTAAATACTAGAGAAAAGATGCATGCTGTAAGTTCTGGGAAAATGGGAAAAAAAAAATTCACGATAATCCTATATGAAACTTTAGCCCCTTCTCAATCCCAAAATTCAGTTTAAACTAGCTTAAACTAGAAAATCCACAGATCAAGTTCTATGTTTCATATAATTTCATAAATCCTTTTGAGGGGGATAAATCTCAAAGATTTTGAAGGCAGAAGAATCAACATTCAACAATGAGCAGTTTCTTGACAAAACATAATGAAACTACTTCAGTCAATGAAAATACATTGAAAACTTGTGCAGAGTACTGTAAATAATCTTAAAATAAAAACCATTAAAAATTAATTTTATAAACACCTTCATGCTGCTGATTATAAGGCAATGTTCTAAGAGATCATTGCTAGTGGGAAGTCTTTTGGTTTTTAACACATCTCAAAATATATTCTTCTGAAATCTGACCCAACAGACTTCAACTTTCAAGTGATACTGGGAATACGGAATCCATATTTGACACACTACCAGAACATAAGCTCCTGTACCACAGAGGTATTGTGCCTACAAGATCATCTTAAGTGTATAGATGTTTTACTCTTAATCTCTGATGTATTCAGTTCACAGACATGTAGAAAATATTTGCCTCCTTCACAGCTGCAGAGCGGCTATTTAGTGTATCTGCTGAGCATCACATCATTCCTGCAGACATCTCTGATATCTGCATATGTGTACAGGTGCAATAGATCTAATTAAAGTTAAATTCTTCAACTCAGGCTGTTAGCTATTTATTTTAGAATTCATATGAATCAATTGTTTCAATCAAAATCAAATGCTGTAACTTAAGCATGTAAATTGAATCTTCAGGAGGGCAATGGCATGGAAAAGACTCCTTAGGGGAAAAATACAAAATTATATCACTGTATATCATCATTTTAATGAATTTATAGCTGAGATGCAGGAAACAACAAGAGATTAAGGAAAACATAAAAAGCAAAACAATAGTGCAGTGTGGTATTATTGAGGGAAAATGTTTAACTATAATGTGTGACATAGAAATGAAAAATAAAAGAGATGCTTATTACAAGAACCTTTGATGTTTGACCTTATTATGTGTTTTTCTAGGAAAAAGTATCTGTAGAGGATTAAAACTTCCTACCCTTTAACTGATAGAGATTTTTATGAGGGACAGTGGACAATGAGTAAGTTATATGTGAAAAATATGGTAAATTGACTTACAGTAAAAAATAGATGTGGTACCAGAGGAACAGTTGTCCTGGCCCTAAAGCTTTATGAGTTGTAACAGTGGGGATCATAATCTAAAGTGATTACACTGATATGAAAAAGCAACATTACTGGAAGATGTGAGGCACTGACCCATGACTCAGTCATATGGGAAGCAGCTCTGTATCCCTTGATATCCTCAGTGGCATAATATAATACAAAAAATATTGTAAGATATATATTATATATTATACAATGTAATATAATATGTAATAATATATAATGTGATATTTATTGTATTACATTTTATAGCAAACAAACACACTTTCATTTTTCTATTTGCTTCAGCTGGACAAAGCCATGGAGCAGTCCCAGATGAGAGATACTGCAGGTGAACAAGCATCTGCTCCTCTAATCCGAAGCATGGCAGTGCGTGGTGGTGGAGCTTTCTTGTGAGGCTTCCTGATGCCCCAAAGGAAGTTAGGAGTACCAGAGATGGTGAAGTGAAAGGCAGCTAGAAAGGCATAAGGGCACAGCAGGGAGGCTCACATACCACTGACGGCATGAATTCATGGGACAGAAGAACTTTGTGAGGACCAAGTGTAAACAAAGTCAGGACAGAAAAATACAGTAAATTAAGAAAAGATCAGGAATGAAGTGCAATAAAAAATTATACAATAAGAAGAATAACTCATGGGAACTCATAGTGTGTCTGAGATAATGGGCAAGGCAGAAGAGCGGACTAAAATGAGTTGATGGGCAAACCAGAAGACATTTAAAACTGCTGCTAGGAAACCTAGAGAAATGTGCACTGTAGCCTCCCCTAACTTAGGAAAGGTTAGTTAGCAATTACATTAATAATTAATCAATTGTGTCTCACTAACTTGCCTTCTACTGTCTCTGCTATACTCAGGCATGTTGCTGTACAGATCCAACTAGACATACAGTGTGACTTAAAATCTCTGGCCAGAACTAGTACATTCTACAGCCATTTTTGTGGGAATAAGGTGATTATCTGTATCTGTTTAATGCTAGATAAACCACCAATCCTTCTATGATGTGAGCGCACACTGCATTAATAATTACTCTTCAACTGTGGTTAGTCAGCCATCTGTCTAACAATTTCAAAAGTATTAACCACATCGGGGTTTTTACTGATGTGGAGTAATGTCAAATGCTTTGCTGAAGTCAAGAGATATGTCCGCTTTATTCCTCTTTTCTATGAAGCTTATTATCTCATCAAAGGCAGAAACCAAGTTAGCTTGACATGATTTATTTTTATGAATCCATACTGCCTTTCTGCTTAATCTATTTTAAAAACTTGCAGATCGTCTACTTCATTTTTTGTTCTAGTATTTTAACTACTTCTTCTGGCCTGTGCCTTACAAGATTTCATTTTTTATTCATATTTCCTAAAAATAAATAATTTTAATTCATGTTTTGTACCCCTTCAGGTTACCTGTTAATCTTCAAATTGAGAGCTGGCCATTTCTTCTACTATCCAGGTAAAACAGATGGATCAAAACCAGATTTGAGAGATTTCTCGCTATGCTTCAACTATACCACCACAACAGAAACCTCTGACATTAGTTTGTCTACCACTGCTACAGATAGGTCTGTTTTCTGATGATTCCTGGACCTTGCTGATAGAGAGGGGTATCTTGCCACCTGACCAATGATTTCTGACTGTTAAAGGACATACTTTGCCTGGTGTTCTCATTCTGATGCCCTTTAACATTGTTGAGCGAAATTTGATATAAAAAGAGAAATCTAATCCATAAAGGATGTTCAGCAAAGCTTGGTTCTTCCTGTAAAGAGTTTGGAAGGTGCGGGGCAGCCACATATTAACATTTCTTTCACCAAAAGCAGTACTGTCCTATTGCAATTTTCATGCACAAAGTGCTTGACCCATCCATGGGAGCTCAATGCTTTGCTTCCCATGTCTTGGGTAAAGCCAACTGCAATTTTACTATGAAGTTTAGGATTTAGCTTAAGTTGCCAGTAATCTTTGATTTCACACAGTAACTCTTGGGCTTCAGGGACTGAAGCCAGGCAGCTGTGGATATTGAGGAGAGGGTAAAACCTGAGCTGAATACAGGATAAAATTATTGAAAAAAGTCCAAAGATAAGATATAAGTGCATCATAAAAATCTAATGGGAACTCACATTATCTGTCATCTCTGACGTATTATTTGTCCACATGGCCAACAGCATGGAAGGCATTTCTGGAAAGATTTATTTTTACTTGACTGACAGTTAATTTGTCATACAAATTGATCTCTAGAGGTGTATGATGTCCAGCGTATAAAAGAAAAGTCAGTGACTCATTTTAGCCAGCTGAAAGTGATGGCACTTTTAGTGAGGCCAGTATATTAATATCAATATTTTTATTATTCAAGGAACATAAGGCAGAGGAAAAAACATCTAAGCTGACATTTCAGCAGTACAGACATTTGAATGTGTAACTGTGGCTGTTTGAGAGCCAGGCCATAACAAATAATGGCAGAATGCTACATTTTATATTATTTTCTCACCACTGGTGAATTCAGGGCTTCAAAATGAGACCATTATATGATAAAGACAGCTATTTCTGTCATTACTTTTAGGTGGGTTTAATTGTGAGACTCGCTGTTTCATTCTCTACTCCTCAGCATTAAAGCAAGGAAATGAGATCACATGAATGAAAACAATAATAATTAATTTTCATAATTTTACCACCATTATGTTACTGAATTTGTTTAATAAATACATTAGCACTAGTTACTAGTACAATTAGAGCAATATATAACATTTATTATACAAACCATTAATTCTATCAGTCTCATATGACAGTGTTACATGTGGCAAATTTGGATGAAAAATTCAAGATGAAATTTCTCTGCCATTTGAAGAACTGCAATGCTTTTTCTTGCAACCTGGTCAAAAACTTTGACCTAAACCACATCTTGTGGATCCTAATTTCCTAAAAGCTGTGCAGTATTAAAGCATACATTTAGTTAGAGCTACATACACCTAGTTATATTTACATGTGAGAGAGACATAATAATCATCAATATGGTGTAACTGAACCAGTAAGTTTTTTAAGAAGTGATGATTTTCAAAAAGTGTACTACTCTATTTTTGTGTGAGACATATTTGCACATACCTAAAAAAGTCACATCAGGCGACCCGTAGCTCCTTTCTGACTGCTATCTGTAGGGATATCTAATGCCTTGAAAAGGAAAAGTTACATTTAGGAACATGCCCTCTCAAGGTTTTTTATGTTCACTACATTATGTTAATTTTAGCATGACAATAATGTAAACACAGCGTTCAAGAATTCCAGAAATGAAAGCTGATTCTGTTTTCGTGCAGGATGTTTTATTACTTCATTTCTTGCTGTATACACATACTGCCAAGGTAGAGCATCTGATGTCACTCTCCACCAAGGGAGTCACTACCTTATCTGACTTTCTTGTGAGCCAAAACAATCCTGTGCAACCACTGCAGTGTGACTCCAAACTCAAGCTAATAAACTGAGATAAACTCTCCTGCCAATAATTATTAGATTTATCTTGGCAATTGCACAATTACAGGTCAGCTCAAAGAGAGCTTGCATTTGCCCAGAGTACATTTTATAAACATGCTATAAAGAGGCACAATAATTAGCAGCTACTTTCCCTCACTGGTCTTCGATGAAAACTGTGTGATGTTTCATTTTTTCTCAACTCAACTAATTTAACAAAAAGGCAGCTTGATAAATGTTATCCCTCCCTGTTGAATTTAGCTCAGTTTATTTAGAAGTACATTACAGTACTAATTTTGGTGCCACAGTTTTGTTCGTTTCGTCATCCACTAAATATTTCACTTCAAAAATATTCAAGCAGCATCTGTGTTCCCTCATACACGGAGTCTCAGATACTTAGAACAGATCAAAGGGAAGCCTACAGCCCTAAACCTAAAGCAAATTTTCAGAGTAATCTAGGTTTTTTTTAACCTATATCTTGTTGATCTGAAGTGCTATCAGAAATCTTAAATTGCTGCTATATCAGAAGAAGCTTTAGAAAATAAATTCTCTGGTTCCTATGTACAGTTCAAACCACAAGAATTTAAGGTACAGGTCTTTCAAGGAATATATCTTCCAAATCTTTTACACACTTAATAGAGGATGTCTCACATTGAAGTGAAAGCTTCAGTATAGACTGAATGAATATTTTGTGAGCAGAATCAAAAGCTCAAAAAGGGAACTCAGTTATTGAGCATGAAAAAATTTATCAGTTTGGGGTTACAGTCCCAAAAACATGCAATTCAATTGAACAGAACATGTGTTTTTCTGAATAAAATAGGCAGTTACTCATATAATTTACAGTCTGTAATTAGGAATGATGAACAATTACAGGTCTGGAACAGAAAAGGTGACCTTATAAAATGCAAATCTCTGAACATGCTTTTTTTCCTCTCAATTTGGTACATTTGCAAATAGAGAATCATAGCATGATTGCAGGTTTCAAATACAAAATTAAATTTCTACATGAAAAAGGAGGAAAAAAATCTGGAATTTCCTGTAGCGTTTCTAAAAGACAATGGGTTAGTGACTGCATAATATCACACTGGCTTTCAAGATATTGTTTTACAAGAATATCAATCACTTTTTTACATATATGGCAACATACACTCTTCCTCACATCTGGGCTTTAGAGGAAATGTATACTTTGGAAAGATATATAAAAGCTCTTTCATCCAGACACCTAAATCAGCAAGGTCCTAATAAAATGCTGGGGGTCAACTATATATGAGACACATCTGTATCTGTCAGAGATATCAGAGAGGCAGTCCCCCTCTGGTATTTCCTTCTGACTGTCTAGCTGGCAACTAAAACTTATGAGGCTGGACTGGACTTCCAAGTGTTCCCTCCCATCCTCAAGAAGCTCTTTTCTCCATTACTGTGGAAAAAACATAAGGCCTTTTTTTCCTCTTAACAGAGGTTTTACAGTTTATCTGTTTTCATGGTCTTCTAACAGTAAACTATTATGGTGAAAATAGTTGCCTGTGACAGAGCTGTATCTCTACTAGTATTAGATGTTTTTCAAAAGCATTTTGACTGATGAAAACTTAAATAGTTTATTTGCCCTTTGTTATGTATGCATTTGGTACTGTTGTTGAGATTTTCTCCCTATGCTGCTGTTCCTCATCTTGCTCACCATCACCTCTGGCCCCCTGGTGCTTTTTGTATCTCCTTATTACCATCTTCTTCCCATGTCAGTCATTCAAGTAGGGCTTACTCAGGGTTTCTGCTGTGCCTTACGCTGCTGAGCTCTGATCTATTAACAATGTTCCAACTAAGTAAAATATATTGTAGAACAACTGGTCTAAATGATCAAAAGTGTTTTAGAAGCTCATACCAACATTCTACGACATTTGAGAGGTTATATTTTTCATGAGAAATACTGAAATATTTAGATGATCTTGCAGGATACTCTATGTCCGGATGTCCTGAGAGCCATAGTTCCCAGTACCATCAGCACAGCCTAATAATGCAGAACCAAACCCTTTCTAAGAGACTTCATGGCTCTTAGCCAGTTGGCCTGGGTGCTTAACATACATAAAACTCTTGGATTCAAAACTCTGCAATTAAAAAACATTGAGAATTAATTAGGAAAAGACAGATGAATTTGACAGTTGTGTCCAGTGAAAACATGTGGCAGTAGCATATCTAAATAACAAGGGAGAACCTTAATAAACCACAAAGTGAGAGTCAATGACACATTACCTGATACATGGTAAACTGTCTTTCACGTGCAAATTAAAAGAGCAGCTTAAATATGTGACTTCACTTTACTGGAATTTCAATATCTAAGTGCAAGATGCATTATAAATGACAGTGTATGTATGTGATACAAACAGGGAAGCCTTGAGGGCCTTCTGGCCAACTAACAAAATCTGGGATTCATGAAAAAGACATCTAAACATGAGAGGCCAAATATGACAGTAGAAGAAGAGGTAACACTGAAGAAAAAAAAAATCATTATTTTCAATAGTAGAGCTTTGAAAAAGCTTATTCTAAAGATAACAAAAAGTTAAAAGATTTCATGAAGACAATGAAAAAGGCAGGTACAGGGGACAGTGACAATGTACAGGCAACTGTGCAATACAATGATCAAACAGACCTCCTTGAAGAGCTGGAAGCTTGCTTTCCTAAAGTTCAGGGGTCTACCTTTACTCCTTACCTGGCCCATATCCCTCAGGACTGCAAACTCCATCAGTGCATGATCTTTAAAGGTCCAGTCATTCCCTAGAAGCTGTTCTCCAGGGGAATTTTTGAGTCTGCACAGACAAAACTATCCACAAATACAGCTTAAAGAATATCTATGTGCTCTGCTAAATAACTATGAAATGAAACACCTACTGAAGGTAAACATGGGCCTACAGGGTTTTCTTGACTAGATCCCAAGTATGGTTAATTGCATGTATTTGCCTATACATAGCATTTTAATGAGGAGCTTTTTCATTCTTCTTGCATATGCAGGTTTGAAAGGTTGATTATATTATAAATTACCATGTTCACCACCACTTATTTTCCTTTTGATACTTTATGAATAGTCTGTGCCTTTCTGTGTAGGAAAACTTAAAACTCTCAGAATTTCTGTCTATAACAGGAATAAATGTGTTTTACAGTATCTTGCTAATAATCAAGGTAAGATGATCTATGGCTCAAGGTCATTCTTTTTTGAATAGTTGTATTTAAGTCAGTGAAGAAAAAGTTTATGTAACAACAATTATTATTTCTTGAGGTTTACCTCAAAATCTTTTAATCGTTAGCGTGCATGATGTCTTGTTTTTCACAGTTTGGGCCATTTAGTCATCTCCTGTGTACTGCAACTGCATGCCTGTCAAATCACTGTGCTAAAATACCTAAGATTTTACACCAAAAGCTCTTACATCAGACAAAGCCCACCTAGAAACAAATATGCTATTGCTGTCTTTTAAAAGAGCATTTTTAATTACGGTTTCAGTTTAAAATGCAAATATTTATGGCTTCACAAGGGACCTCTTATCCACTAAAGCCACATAAGAAATCCCATTGCAAACTGACATGATACTTGCTTTTTGCTGCAGCTGGTTGACTTCAGCTGTCACTAGTATGATCAATGATTTCTTAACCTGTAAAAAGAGTTTTCAACTATTGTTTCAGACAGATCCTAGGCCATGAGAACCATAATATGAATTGAAGTACTCTATTGTCAAATGCGTTGTTATGAAGTCTTCTGTTGCAAAAGGACCTATGTGTGCTCAGAATTTCAAGGCACAATAAAAAGCCAAGTTATAAACAGAAAGTGATGATTAAACCCCAGAGTTATCTGAAAGCTATATGCAATTATCTAGTTTAAGAACTACTGCACTGTGGCTGAATAGCAAAACTGACTTTTTTCCCCATATCTATTCTATACTTGCATAGACAATTAGAAATGAAAGGATTTTAATAACACAAATTATCATAATGTTTAAATTGTTTTAGTTTTTCATGGATAAATAATTGAAACCTATTACTTAAATATATTTCATATTGCCTGCTGTTGGAATCAATACTCAGGAACCAATAACACTAATTTCTTGACAGTATAAGTTCTAATGAAAAATAGCTTATTACAATGAAGGCAATGAATCTACACAGTGTTCATTTCCATTCCAGGAAAATGCAAACAGGTATTAAAATAAAACCCAATTTGATCCTTTCTCCTGGGTATTTGTCTATACTAATGAGTCATACTGGAGCATATCAAGTGCTGTGGAACATTTTGCTGTGGTATACACAGTTCAATCCCACAGTCAGAAAACACCTAAAGCTGGATATAGTCTCAATTCAGTTCTGATGCATGAAAGCATTACAGCAACAGTAATGTTGTGACCACTTGCTTTATCATGTTTGTAATGTTGTTGTCCCTCAATATTATTTTTAATGTAAATAGTTCTTTGAGATCTAATGTTTGAGACATAACACGTTACAGCTTTTAAGCTACTCTAGACACTTAGGTGATATTCAGAGCCTTCAGAGCTGGGCAGTGTGAATTCCCACACCTGAGGTTATAAGACAAGGTTCTGTAAGACAGAAAAGATCAGAAGAACAGAAAGGCATTCCCGTCTCTATGTGGAATCTGGACAAGTCTACGGCCATACAGGAACAAGCCGCCCAGTAAAGCTCTTGCTCCAGCCATTTGTGGCTTGAAGTTTACATGAGAAGGATGCCTGGAAGGCACAAGGCCTCCAACATCCCTCTCAGGATCCTCCATCCTCATTCAGGGTTCTCCCACCTTATATGGCCTTCTCTTTCTTGCTGACACAAACATTTGTGAAGCTGTGCTGTGATCAAGAAGTGAATCTTAATTGAATTAGATCAGATCAGAAAAAAATAGCTCTGGCTAGAAGAAAAAAAAAAGCTAGTTTTAATCTGAATCAACTGGATGAACCTTTGGACACAAACATTAGAATGCTCACAAGGATGGACACATGATCTGGTGGAAGGACAGGGCAGGCACATTCTCCAAATCGCAACGTCCAGGCTACAATGCTCTGATAAGCTCCCAGAAATATTTAGTTAGAGTGGAAACCCAAGAGATTCAACAGTATCCCACTAATCCAGTATCTTCTCTGCATAAGGTCTATTTAGTAGAAAGAAAAAGGTAATCTTGAGTTACACCTCTATCCAAAACACACTAGGACACTGTAGTTAGTCAGTGGAAGTTGTTACCAATTAAATCAGACAACAAGCTCCATTGTTGTTTGGGGTCATTTTTAAGATGTTGAACATTTTTATTAAAAAATATCTCTCACAGTAGGACTCAAAAACTTCATCTTGCCACCCAAATCACAATTTAACAGGAATTAGGACATTTAAAGAAACTTTGAAATTTAACATCCATCCCTGGAAATATTCAAGGCCAGGTTGAATGGTGCCCAAAGCAACTTCATCTCGTGGGTGGCATCGCTGCCTGTGGTGAGGGGGGTGGGAACTAGATGATCTTTAAGGTCCCTTCCAATCCAAACCATCCTATGATGCTATGTACATTTGGCAGATCATTAGCATTACTCCCCAGGCCTTTGTTCAAATATAGTGTTCTGCTCTATAGAATGTTTTTCCTTTAAATGGGCTGTAGTCCTACAGTAAGTCTATACTCTTGCCATTTGACTTTTGCTATGAAAAGGACTGCTGAAGTTTAAAGGAACTTGTCTACATCAGCTTCCTTCAATGTCCATGACTGTAGGTTCTGGGTAGGAAACTGGGCTTACAAGTCTCTGCCTGCCTCAAATGGCTCTCTTCTCCAGCCATGTTAGACTTCTTTGCAATCCCAGTTCTCTACAGCTTCCAACCATGAAATGTAGACATAGATTTGAATCGATACTCACTTTTTTATTAGCCTATTCATTTTTTTGTTGCATAGATATTCTGGATGCTTACTCAAAGCACTCTCCAGTCCTGATTTGCAAACCAAGTATGAAAATTCTTTTCCCCCTTCTGGTTTCACACTTGACAGTTTACTCATACCTTTAAAGACACTTAAGGCTGATCATGCTTTTTAAAAGGCTCCAATGGTTGTCTTCATTAAACTAGTGGAAAGAAATAAAAAAGTATTAGTCAAAGTGCCACAATATCTTATTAAATCCTCTGCTCTGTTGACATAAAATGAGCACTACTGCAAGAGGTTAGCTTAAAAATCTAACAAGAATTGTATAATTTCTAGAATACCAATGTAACATACTCAGCTTTAAAGCATTAAACATAACAGAGACCATACACAAAGGGTGGAGATTGAATTAGAATCCAGTTATAGAGCAATGAATGGAAGGTCAAATGCTGCCCTCTGAGACTACACCAGGATCATTCAGTGCAGTGGCATTGCAGAAGTATAGACTGAAACAGAATGGTTTAAGAAGTGTCTAAAATAAGGATTTTACATTTCTATAGGACTAGATGTTTCTTTCATTTTAAATGCAGAAAGCATTATTAGAAAATGTAGCTTGACATTCTGAATAATAAAGGCCACTGAATGATCCTCTGGCTGCTGTCTTCCATACTATAAGTCACAGAGTCCAGCCTTCAAATCATTTCTAAATATACCCCAGGGACACAGTCTAAAATCATCCACCCAGTAAGACATTCCCCAGCATGACTCAGAGTGATAAATTTCAGTCTTTCCAAAACGATATGAAGTCAAAAAGCCAGCTAAAGCGGAATATAAATACAGTGTGACCAAAAGCTACACATCCTCATGGCAGCTGGCACGCTGACTGTCAGGGTTGCTGGACACCTTCAGGTTCAATGCCATCTTTGGTAACTACAGACCATCTACCCTCTGATGTTCTCTCTTCTCCAGAGAAAAAAAGGAGGAGATTCCCGAACATCTTGCCTCCAACAAAGAGAGGAATTCTGTAACGAGATGATCAAACCTAGTTGCTTTTGGAGAAAATGAAGAAAATGTCTGTAAAAAGGGACATGAGAGAAACTCAGGGCTAAAGTCACTAGAGGGATTTCGGAAGGCTACAAAAGTATGAAGGGCATGTTGAAGAGCTCAAAGAAATCTTCAGAGCCCATCTAGGACATCCAGCTTTCTGATTGCTTATACCCCACAATTTAGAAGTTTGCTCACAAAGTACTAAACTGAAAATATTATAACCAGACAAGCAGTTCAAGCTAAAGTATGAATCCTTTTGCCTTGGCAAGTGATCAGCCTAAAAATGAGGAACTGAGGCAGGGGTGAAAGTTGCCCTGCTGTTTTCACCAAATGTACCAAGTGGAGCTGGATCTCCCCACAAGCACATACACACAGCTGATAGTGATTCAAATGCAAGTAAAGTGTTCTGTGGCCCAGACTGGAATTAGCAATGTAAAGATAACTGAACAGTCTGTTATTTCTTCTGAATGCTGCAGGTGAACAATGGCAGCCAAAAGGAATTGGATTACACTTCAAAGCTTGTATTAAAGGCAGCCTAATATATGATACATTTCAGTCTCTTCCATGACAATAAATTCAGAACTGGAAGTCGTGTTAATTATTGACAATACTGCCTATTGTAAACCAAAAAATCCACAACAGGGTAGGACACTTGACAGCTGCTTATGAAATTATCCATTGTTACCACCTAACTAGTAAGTGGAGCCTGGAACACAGGCAGAAGATGTCTTTATGTTATCAAAACAACTTTCTATGTTTAGTCAGATTAAAATAACAAAGAATTGAATAATAAAAATTATGCATTTAAGGAATATATTGGAAAAGCAACATAAAATTATTTATGACTGAGAGTAGCAGAATCCAAAGGATGGCATAGTTCTGATAGCTCTGAAAAATTCAGTACACTCTCAGGCACCTAGACATAGATGCAGATAAGAGGACAAGTGACTCAAGTCAGGTAAAAAGCATTCAACTCATCAGAATACTTTTGGGAAAAGAGTCCTGACTTATTGTTAAGCAAAATAAAAGATTTTAAACTGCAATTTCTGACAATCAAGCCTTTTATGAGGCCCAAACTCAGCAATATTCCACAGGCACATCTTAAAGCAGGGAACATTTGGGAGAATAGGTCACTTCAAAGGAAATAACACAAAATCCTACAAGATCTATTTGCATTCCTGAAATTTCTAACAATAAAGCAAAGCCAGTCACACAAGATGGTGCACAAGGATCACTGAAAATCTAGGCTAAACACATACATTTCAATATTGTCAAAGTATCACAGTGTTTTTATTTGTTCATATTTACCCAAACTCTAAGTACCTAGAAACACCATCCATTTGTCTAGCCTGTACTTCATCATCTTGTCTGTGAGGATGATAAAAATCTAACTGAAGTCAAGATAAAAAGCATCCACTACTCTTCCCTCATTCATCAAGCCAGTCACCTCAACATAGAAGGCTATCAGGTTGGTCAAGCATGATTTGCTCTTCATAAATCCACGCTCACTGCTCCAAATCACTTTCCCATCTTTCACATGTTTAGAAATGGCTTCCAGGATTATTTGCTCCATCAGCTTCCCTGAGGTTAAGTGAGGCTGACTGTCGTGTTGGTCCCAAATCCTCCTGGTTGCCTATCTTGAGTGAATTTGCATTCTTTGAGTCCTCAGAAGCCTCCCTCAATCACCATAACCACAACTATCAGTCCTGTCTCTCCTTAGTAGACCTTGATCCTCAAATATGATCCCATGGTCAGAAACCCCACATATCAGCTGTCAACAGCAGTTATGCAGACAGTTGTTAGATTTCAAGAGCTCCTGAAGCCATTGCCCCTCAGCAACAGGCTCAAGGAGAGACCACCTGTACTCCTAGACCCTTGAAAATCACCCCAGAACCATGTAGTCATGCTTTATACGTTCCAGATCTGTTCTGGTAGAAAGTGGTGCCAGAACCCTATTATCAGAAAAACCTCTGCAGGCTCTCCACATCCTGGATCTGATTTTCAAGCAAGCAACAAACTCTCCAGACAGCAGATCCAGTCAGCCAATGTGGGCTTCCAGCCTGTGCAGCAGGGAATCACTCATAACTATCCCTTGCCACTTTCTCCTGATGCCATACAGCTCCCAGCCTCTCATCTGCAACCAAGGCACTGAATCTGCTCTGCAGATGCAGATCCAGTGGCAGCCAAGAACTGTCCTCCATTGTCAGAAGTCACAAGCTCCTGCATCCTTCAGCTGCATACTGGGAGCTGTGGTCAAGTCATGGCTCTTATACTGACTGGCCACTCCCCAGTACCACCTGCAGGCATCCTCTACCCTCCCTATTCAGAGGCAGCTGGAGCCAATGTCCCCAAACCTACTCTGGTGATGCACAGCTGGCAAAGCTCCTTAGAGTTCACAGAGCTTTTCCTAGAAGCAGAGCCTCCTGTAGGTACCTTTTGATAAAGGAGTCCGTCAGTAGAAAGTGCTTCACAGCATCCCCAGAGGTCCTCCAACAATCCCAGATATTCTGAAAGAATGTATCCATCCCTTTTCTTGGCCACAGACTTAATTTCCTTTAAAATTTCCTCCAGGAAAATAAACACTTGATGGCAGTAAAGAAACTTGAAACAAATATTAAATACAATGTGTATAACTTTGTACTGCAGGTGCAAAGTTTAATTCCTGCATCTTCTTTCTCTGCTTTGTGTTTTTCAGTCTTTGGACTCACTGATACCGGAGAGTCTTTAGTTTTTTGATTTTTCACATTTTGTAGATTTTAGAAACACAGTAGTCTGTAGTGAGCTAATACTTAATGAGCAGCTTACAGTGTAAGATTCCTCCCTATCTCTAACCCCTGCCCCAAGAACAGGCGGCTAAGTTTTACCAGTATTTAGTCTCTCTCTCAAAGTGCCAGATTAGAAGCTAACATAAACATAGAGCAGAGTGACCTGAGGCCCTAGAAGACGTCCAAGAAACCTTTATACGCTGAGGAAGAGGAGAAAGAGGAAGACAGAGAGTCTCAGCCGACCCCAGACCCAATTCAGGGTGGTGGAACCTGGGAGGGGACAAGGGTGAAACTGGGACATGTGGACTGTAGTGATTAGATAGATTATATTATAAAAGCTATAGAATTAAAGCTTGCTGTAGCGCGCGCTATGATGTATTCCTGGATGAGCAAGCTTGCTTATTAAAGTACCTACCCTTTATCTTCTCTCCTACAAAACTTGGCTCCGAGTCTTACTTTCGGACTCACAGAAACAATTTTCCACGGCAACATCACTCAAACACTAATAAAAGGCAAATCAAAATGCAGGAATATTTTAGAAGTGGACTATTTTCAAAAGATCACTTAGTCACAAAAGCATAAATAATTATGTATATGTTTAAGTTCATGCATACAGGTGGCCTCAAAGACATGAGTCTAATGTGAGTTAAATCAAATACGGGCTAAGAGTTTATGGTGCTAGGAATCCAGTCTAATGTTCTGTCAAAATTAAACCAATTTCAATGTAACTTACAATTTTACAGTGAAACAGAAAAATCCGTTCTGCAGGTAATAGGTTAATTTTTAGCTAACATCTTTCCTAAAACTGTTATAAATGCAATTATTATTTTTACACTATGTGTAAAAGACAGAAGGCTGCAGCTAATAAATAGCATTTCTCATTTTATTCTCTAAGACTCCCAGGGGAAGACTTTGGCCTCTTCAAAGGGAGTGAAATCCACTGCAAGACAAAAAGTGAAAAGAAAGCAGTATTTTTCATTTTAAGCTTCCCCATTTTTGCTTAAGATTTAGCAAAAATAGAACAATCTATTGAATACAGGTGACTAAATACATGATCCCTGGCTATGCAGTTGCTGTTTCGGGCTTTGCTAAAATGTAAATGGAATTTACCTACCAAATAATAAAATAAATTATCACAAACACATATATTATCAAATATACATTTGTTCTTTCCAAAATGTGCGATTTTTACTAAAATACTGATATTAGTACAGTAATTGCAGGAAAACATTATCATATTGCAGAATCTTTCTACATGTTTGAGAATTTTAGTTATGGAAAGGTATAAACAGCAATGATGTAGACCTGTATTTGAAAAGGCTTTTCTTACAAAACATTATCCCTTTGAAAGACTCACTTTTGGTGAGGTATCTACTTTTCTTCATGCTATTATTACATTAAAAGAAGGTCAGATTTGAATGACTGAAGAAAAAATCCAGCTCTTCGTTCAGATGCCCCAACAACTTTAGTACCACTGTGTCCTTGCTCTGAGCACCTCTTTTTTACAGTCTGAATGTATTTTCAATATAGATTTTTAGTTTGGCTTCTTACAGGAGGCAAACTTACACAGGCATATATAATATCACTTTTTGTCTGTTAGCAATAAATTTGAAGTCAGAGATCAAGTTCAACAAAAATTGACACAGTGGTAAAGGTGCCAAAACTTCCTAGAAGTGTTATGAAAAAGGCTGCAGGTAGAAAAGATCAAAACGGTTTTGCAATAGTGTATTGAAACATACACAATTAAAACCAGCATATGCCAGCAGAACCCTAATGTAACAATGCAGTTTAACTGAAATCTTAAAGACTGTATATGAAGGAATGAGAGCACAAGTCAATGAAGTTATTAAAAATTACCATATCAAGACCAGATACACTACAGGAGGTCGAGTCAGATGGTTGAAGTAGAGACATACAGCATCAAAGACAACTTCATTAGTGCCTCTTCCAGAGAGAGGTTCTTCCAGCCACTCTCTCCACTGCGGTATGTACACAATTCAAAGGACTGTGTTGTGCTGCAAGGGTTCAAAGGTGACCTGGGGCAGGGCTCTGCAGGGCACAGCTCCCCCAGCTGCAGCCTGGCAGGCACAGCCACACATCACAGGGGGCAAAAACAGTCCTTTGGAGGACTGAGGTACCTGGATTCAGTGATCATGTTTCTTCCATCAAGTCCCTTCTGACAAAGTGATTACGCTCACAGACAGTAACACAACTGTAAAATAAAAAAGACGGTCACCATCTGGTGTTCTTTTGTGGTCTTCTGGTGGGACAAAGCATATCCTAATACAGTGCAACAGGCTGTCAAGGTGTAGTGCTTTCCCTAGCTGAGGTGTAGATGGACCTCAGAACTAACATTTTATAAAACTTTCATTGAAGTTAGATACTTCACATCTTCAAATCATTACAGGGATCATACAATATCATCCTGCTTTCCGATTAAATATATTATATATGTAAGGCAAAGATGTCTAATTCCATGTTAATAGAGTCTTCTTTCAGGAAATTTTCTGCCCTTCAAGGGTGGCAGTAGTACAAGCAAATTATCTCAGGGTTAGGTATTTTATATTCAGGAAAATCTAGTATTGAAATGAAAAAAAAAGTTCAAATACACAAACAATCAAAATTAAATCTAGCCTTGATGTTATGAGACTAAGTCTACAGAAAAAAACTGTCTTTAACAGTTTGCTTAATATAATCTGGAATTAAAAGATCTTAACTGAAACTATGTGAAGAAGTGCATAATTTTTCAATATTAACAGTGATTTTCGGGGACTTGTTAAGGCTGGCTTTTATATAAATCCTATATGCTAGATCTCAAATTCCTGAAACATCTTCTTATCTTGAGGACTCAGGTGAACTGATCATCCCTTGAATGGGATGTCTTTTTTAAGAACAAGGAACAGACTGGCTTACTTTGGAGGCACTGACAGTTTGAGCTGGTTTGATTTGAAGAAAGGAAACACGAGGTGAAAGAGTTGCTCTGTCCCTTTATAGCTGGCTTTCAGAACCAAGGACTGAGAGCATAATTTTTTCACATGGAAGTAAAACTTGAAAGCAAAGAGGGTGGACTGAGCACTGACAGTTGATAGCTTTTCTTTTTCATTCACACTGAAGAAAGAGCACCTAGCATTTCACAGCTTATGAACTGATAAATCCTTTTCCTTAACTCCGAAAGGATAATTCTCCAACATTTGTACTACAACCTCACAAAGACAAAACAGTTCTTTCATATGCTCTACAATAATATGCAATTTTAACAGATTTTTAATTATAGTATCACAATACTAGTCCTTCCTTGATGGGCTTGTTCAGAATGGTTTAATTGTTGATTAGTGCTTTTCATATTTCTTTCAATTAACTGAAAGGTTTGACAGGTAACTTATGAACTGACACAGGAAGAATGTTATGTACATCCAGTAGTGTGCCAATAGAGAGAAAATACACTTGAATATTTATGTTTGCAACCAGTTAAACTACTGAGTACTAAGCCCGTGAGCTTAAATGATCCAGAAATAGTAATGAAGAATGTGTGACTATATTACCTTCCTTTATTTATTTAATATGCACAATATAAGTAAACAAGGATTGGATGAATGAGTAGCAAGAGAAAATACACCTTAGAGATAAAGATGCTCATGAAAAAAAGAGTCAAGGTGCAGAGGATGGACAGTGTTAAAAGCTTTGAAAGCAAACAAAAGAGACGCACATCTGAACAGAGCAAACAACAAATTAAAGAAGAGGAAGCATCCTGGGAAACCACATCTAGATTAGAGTATGCAATTACAGGATTTGCAGCTTGATAAAGCAATTGATTATAGCAGTGGATTAATTTTAAGTCACGAGTGAAGGCCAAGATCTGAAAAAGAGCCAGCTACTTTCTCTAGCAATCTTCCACTCAGAAGTTGTAAGTTACAGTTTCACCCAGAAACTTGAAAGCCCTTGATACATGTGTTTAGTAACTTTCAATGGATACCACATAAGGACATTCCTAAACACATCAAACAATGAAGACAATATTTATTATTGCATCAATTGCAATAAACAAACTCAAATAGTAAAGCAATAACAGACACAATAAACAAACAATTATAACACCTTAAATTTAAAATTTTAAACATAACCTTAACAGCAAAGTGGCTAATATTATTTTCAGAAAGAATACTGAAAATACAAAAATAGCACAATACCAAAGCTAAGAAGCTCTGAGGAAAAGGAAGCTGAGGTTCTAGGCCAACTTTATTAATGCTGTCTAATTATATATAAAATATACTCAGTGAATATGTTCAGCATATAAGCTCAATCATCGATGCATCCAAATTCTTATTTCTCTACCACCTGGTTCCTTTAACACAACTGTGTTCTGTCCTTTTCTTGAATAACATATAAAAGATGGCATTCATGGACTGATCACACAGTACTTCCTGACGATCCAATTTTCCCTCAGTAAGACCATCTGTAAGGCTCAGACCAATAGGATTTACTGTTCAGACTGGATCAAGACAGATGCCTACTTAATACCTTTATTATAGAAGAACAATCATAATTCTATTGATCAAAGCTGCAAATACAGATAGCTTAGAGCAACTTGACTTAAATGACACAAACCTCTTCATCATTTGTTATAGAAACCTGAGAACTTCACCAGCTTGCTCAGGTTAAACTCTTAAGCATACTTCACAGGCTTTAAGACACTAGATTGTTTGCAGATGCTTATTATTTCTTCACTTCATATGGCAAGACACTGTGCTTCATTTGATCTCATGAACCTTCCCCAGTGCTACTCACCATATGCTTCTATCTCTCAGTTTTTCAAAGCAGGTTCAATTTTTCATAAACAAAACAAAAGTTATGAAAATGAAATTGCCCATTTTATCAAACTATGGAAATGTTTTTTATAGTTTGTTGAGGATCAGATGAAACCTCCCTCACACAGCTGATAAATTAGGCTACCTGGGGCGGTGCCCTGCTAGACCTGCTATTTACAAACAGGAAAGGGCTGGGGGGAGATGTGGTGGTCAGAGGCTGTCTTGGGCATAAGGACCACAAAATGATAGAGATCTCAGTGAAGTAAGAAAAAGGGTCAACAAAAGCTCTGCCTTGGACTTCAGAGGGCTGACTTCAGCCTGTTCAGGACACCAATTCACAGTCTCTTGGGAAAAAGCCGTTATAAACAAAGGGGTCCAGAAAGGGAATACTTTCAGAAGAAAACCGTAAAGACAGAGGAGCAGGTCATCCCTACATGCCAAAAGATGAACTGGCGAGAAAGAAGGTTGGCCTGGCTGAATAGGGAGTTCTTCCTGGAACTTAAGGGGAAAAAAAGAAAGTTTATGACCTTTGGAAGAAGGGGCAGGCAACTCAAAAAGAGTACAAGGATGATAGATCATGTAGAGAAAGTTAAGAGATGTAAAAGCTCAGCTAGATCTCAAACCAGCTACCCCTGTAAAAGATAGTAAGTGTTTTTATGAAAATAATAGCAACAAAACAGAGCCAAGGAAATTCTCCATTCTTTCTTGGATGTGGGGGGGAACATTTTAACCAAGGATGAAAAAAGGCAGAGGTACTTAATGCCTTCTTTGCCTCAACCTTTAAAAGAAAGAGGGTAATCTTTGGGGAAACCACAACCTGCCGAGCTAGTAGACAGGGACAGGGAGCAGAACAGATACTCTGCAATCCAGGAGGAAGTAGTCAGGGACCTGGTCTGCTACCTGGACACACACACAAGTCTGTGGAGCAAGATGGGATCCCCTGAAGGGTACTGCAGAAGCTGATAGAAGACCTTGCCAAGCCACTTTCTATCATTTATCATCCGTCCTGGTTAGGTAGGGAAGGCCCAGAGGACTGGAGGTTAGCCAGTGTGACACACCTCTGCAAGAAGGATCAGGATGATCCAGGGAACTACAGGCCTGTCAGCCTGACTTCAGTGCAAGGGAAGGTTATGGAAGAAATCATCCTGAGTGTTACCACATGGCATGTACAGGGAATCAGGCACAGCCAGCATGGGTTTAGGAAAGGTAGGTCCTGCTTGACCAACCTGATCTCCTTTTATGACCAGATGACCATCCCAGTGGATGAGGGAAAGGCTGTGGGTGTGTGTACCTGGCCTTCAGTAAAGCCTTCAAAACTGCTTCCCACAGCATTCTCCTGGAGAAGCTGGCAGCCCATGGCTTGGAAGGTGCACTCTTTTCTGACTTAAAACCTGTCTGGATGTCTGGGCCCAGACAGTGATGATCAACGGAGTTACAGTCAGCTGGCAGACAGTCAGTACTGGTGTTGACCAAGGCTCATTACTGGGGCCAGTCATATTTAATATCATTATCAATTATTTGGATGAGGGGATTAAATGCATTCTCAGTAAGTTCACAGATGACACCAAGATCGGTGGGAGTTGATCTGCTGGAGGGTAGGAAGGCTTGGCATAGGAATCTGGACAGGCTGGATTGATAGGCTGAGCCCAACAGTATGAGGTTCAACAAGGTGAAGTGCCAATTCCTGCACTTGGATCACAACAATCCCACGCAGCACTACAGGCTTCAGGAGGAGCATCTGGAAAGCTGCTTGGTAGAAAGGGACTCGGAGGTGCTGGTTGACAACATGAGCCAGCAGTCTGTCCCGGTGGCCAAAAAGGTCAATGGCATCCTGGCCTGTATCAAAAACAAAGCGGCCAGCTGGAATAGGGCAGTGATTATCACCCTGTATTGGTATTGGTGAGGCTGCACAGTGAGTACTGATTCACTTTTGGGCCCCTGACTTTAAGAAGGACATTTTTTTATGCTGCAGACTATTGTTGGTTTTCATACATTTGATTCGTACAAATTTATTGACTCAAATTAGATCTGATCACTTTTGCTACGGAAAAATTTTAAAAGCTAGTAAGGTGTATTCAAGTATGTACAGTGACATATCTTGTCAAGGCAAAAAAGTGAAAAAGTATACTCTGGATTAAAAAACTAGCTTATGCACTTCATGAGGGTTTTCTAGGCTTGTTTATTTGCAATAACCAGAAAAGGAGCAGATAAAAAATGCCAAAAAATGGCAACTAATGTTCTTCTCATTCATTTGTGAAAAAAATAATAGGTAAAAATGTAGTTTGTGTTTAATAAAAAGATGTATTTCTCAAGCATTTAAACTAAAATACTCTGCATCCCGCAAAAATTATTTAGTGGTAAACCTGTAAGACTGCATTTGACATCAATAAAATGTCTTGCTTCATGTTTAGACCAAACTAGGTAGTTATGTAATTTTTGCCTGTTTAAATTTCCTCATCACTGAAAAAAACTCTCCAGTTTTAATCAGACTTTTTTTAAAAATTAAGACATTGGAAAAGAAAATTAAGGATTTTATCCTCTTTGCTTCTTACTGATTTCAGTTTAAACAGCTGTACAGTATGAAAAATCATGCCAGATAGCATGACCCAATGTGCTTTGACAATATGCAAATGTATTCAAGTATATGCATTATGCAAATAATTCCTATACTTAGGAAGTCTAGACATATTCCTACAGGAACAACTACTGGAAACATTATTAGAGCAAACACATAAATCTGATTTGTTCTGCAAAATATGCATTAGAACATGTACGGTGTCTACAGCTCAGCCTGTATTATTCTAAAAATTCTTTTACGATCTGCTTCTAATGCACATGATATCCAACTGATAATGAAATACTGAATGGGAAAAGTAAGAAAGACTTATAGGCTAACAGAAATGTCATTGCCAAGAGATCAACTCTACTTGACCGTGATTTTTAAATAAAAATAATCCTATTACAAGATACAGAACATTAACCTTTGCTCATCTCTTAGATTTACTCACTTACCTACATTGCTGCAAAAGAGGAAAGCTAGTTCAGTGAAATCTACACATCAATCTATAGTCAGACCTTCTTGAAAGTAAAAATAAGTAACACTGAAAACCTCTTTTCCACTGTTTAAAGATGCATAACAATTTTGTTCCATTTTTAATGGAGAATCCAAGTAATGCTGTTAATGGTGAAGTAGAAAACATAAGAAAATACCTTTTCTAATCAATTGTACTAATTCCATTTCATGTCATCCTATTAGGGTTTTTACACTCTTTAAAATTTTATAACTTCCTTTATTAGTGTCTTGAACTGCAAGGGAGAAACAGCTTCAAGACTAGAAATGAAAATGTGAATATGAGAAAAATAAAATTGTCTAGTTTCCAGGAGGTTTGGAAGAAAATGCATAGACAAAAATGTATGCATATTTACACATTTACTCTGCATACACAAGGACCATGATTACAGTCAACCAACCATTAATTTATTGATTTGATCATTGGTGCAGGAGTTCCTTAGCAAATATCATTAAGTTACAAAAGCAAATCCACATACATCTTTGCATGCACGCTTGTATGTCCGACCTTTTAAATATCAGGCCTATTTTTACTGTGATTTACATACTATATAGATGATCATTAGGTACTGGGGTAGAATCTTAATGACTGAACCTTGCTCAAGGCCGGTTTATGTACATTCAGTGCTCACCTGGTAGGATTTGGCACATAGTGGTGAGCATTTCTGCTCGTTCACAAAATTATCAGGGACAAAGGGACTCAAGAAGCTACAGAAGTGCACATAAACCATATACATTCAAATAGCCAGTAGGCCAGACTACAAAAGTAAGGTTGGAACATTCCAAACATATAGCTGACTTGCATGAGTTAAAATCTGCCTGGGTGGGAAAATAAATACACTGACATGTGGCTCTGCTGCTCAGAGCCAGATCCAATACAATCTTCATTCAGGTCCTGTTCTCTGGAAAAGTGTGCAGACCTTGAAAAATTGTTATTCTAGGGATTGTACAACCTTGCCTAGGAAGAAACAGCACCAAAATTGGGCAGACTGTAAAAGTTAGTCACTGGTTTTGTAGAAATATAAATGTGACTTCAGCAGCAATAGCAGCAGTGCAAAGGGATTAGGGAGGTATATTAGTCTTTAGATGAGGTCCATAGCACAGAACAACTCAATCATAAGTACGCCTGTGCCACTGCAATGGCTACTCTTCAGGACAGAAAGAGCCCTGTCAAGGGAGAACCAGTTTCTCTGCCTCTCCCAAGACCTGACTACGATGCTAGTATAAACCACTCACAAGACCTTTGGAGGGTCACAAGGGGGTAGGAATAGAAAAATGAAGTGCAATAAAATTTCAGCAAACAAATATGACTGGACTGAGTTTAGGATGGGCAGGCAGCTTAAATCTGCAGAGGATGGAGGAAAAGGAGGTGGCTTTGGGAACCACTCTTAACCACCCCAGATGCAATTCCACAGATCTTTCAGGAAAATTTTCTCTCCCTTCCACCTCAGGAGAAATAACACAGAAGTCCAAATAAAGTTATCAGAATGCATCCTGGAATTCTTATTTAGTAAGCCTACACAAAGCAGGATATTGAAATACAACATTATTTCAAGAACTAAGTAGTATACCACTGGTATCTGTGTACAGGTTGTAAAGGGATACATACATAGTTATACCACAAACATGCAATATTCAGCCTTAAAAAGCTGTGAGGACACACAGCAGAATTTTTGGTGAGACTGATGTATAGTGCTAGTGCTACACTGATTCAAGACTCTATTATTTTAAGTTGAAACATTTCATTCTCGTGAAAACCCCCACTGCCTCTTTCGTCCCACCCTATTACCATTTACTCTTCCTTCTTTGGGTAATCAAAGTAAATTTAAGATTTATTACCACTGCTAACAAATTAGTAATTCTATAGGTGATTTACACCTAATTTGTACACCTAACATTATCACTGGTACTGGTAATTTCATCATAAAACATGCTGCGGCTCAGAGTTTCATCTCTTTTGAAGGTAAAAGTAAGTTGACTTGAACAGCTATTTTTATCTCAGATCGTAAAGACATGAAAGGTACATTTGACAATCAGCGTCCAACTATTGCACACAGTGAAGTAGGCTCTTCTGTGGTATCTGAACTGTTAAAACTAGTCAGACCATTTATTCCAGTGCATTACCTCTTTAGTAAAAAGTAGTTATTCTTTTACCAATACAGCTAGAAAACAGTATAAAGAATTGCAAGTAGTCAAAAGGAAGAATACTGAACCTTATTTCTATTTAGCCAATGGAACAATAATCTCAGTGAAAAGTCTCATTATTAAAATCACAAGTGACAAAAATCTAAGTTTCTGGAAAAATCTTGCTATTTTAGCAAGCACTGATACTCATTTATGCTGTATTATTAGTAGGTGATTCATAAAAATCCCAAAGAATATATAATGTCAATTATTCCCAGACCAACTGAATATAGGTTCATTTGTGACACTTGAAGTAACTGTATTTTGTATTATATATTTAACAGGGGTGAAGTGGGCTTCACTGATTAGCTATCAATAAATCTTGTACAACAGCACTTGTACAACAGCACGTGTACATTGCTAAACCTCATATATTGACATGGATTACGACACAGCTTACAAAACCCATATAGCTTCTGCAGAAGTAATACAATATTATCTCTCTGCAGAGCTCAAGAAATCCTCAAAAATCAAGGGACTGCAACATTGCCAATCTCCTGTGTTCAACAATATTATCAAGTCCCCCTAGCCACTGAAATAAAGGCCTAAAAATCATGAGATTTAAAGATAAAAATCAACACTATGCTTTACCTTCTCAATAAAAAGCTTAAAATTCTTACTTCCAATCTTTCTCCACAATAGCAAGAGTTATTTATTTTCTGGGGAGGTTTGGTTTCTCAGAAAGTAATCCCATTTCACAGCTGGAGCTCTAGGAGAAACACTGAATATTGGTATGTGATATTTTGAAAGCATGTAGCACAAAATGTGGTACACAGCTGATTTTTTACCCATCATCCACGTACAACATGTCCTCGGGAGATGAACTATTTTCAAGTAAAAACACTGCATCTTCCCCAAGAACAAATATCAGCCCTGCATCATTTCATCATGATATATGACTCAATTATATGCATTCTTACTGGAAGGACTCTTGTGGCAGCGTGGCCAATTGGAAATACCATTGTATGCACTTAGTATGCAGCACTAGCAAGTATAATAGATACTAGTTTAGAGTGGTCTATCCTCCGTAGGGGAAGAAGGTCCATGTCACATCTGTCAGACCCTTTCTCCAAGGAATTAGTCCTGGAAGTTGTATGTGGTCATTATTTGGAGGGAAAGACAGCAAGCAGAAATGTTATTCCTTGGGTCATGTCTTTTGCAGAGTCTGCATTTCCAAATTTCATAACCAGGAGAAATACAGTTTAGAGTTTTTCATCTATATCATCACCTGTGATTCTGGGAGTGGAGGAATAGGGTGAGACAAGAATGGGGGAGAAACAGGAAGGAGGATAAAAACAGAGGAAAGGAGAAGGAGGAGAATTCTGCCTACTGGGAAGGAGAGCTCAAGAAAAGGCACCCAGTCATCATTCCTCTTGGACTCTCAAATTGGGGGTGGAATAGCAGTTCTTACACAGATATGCTGTGTGTCATTTTGTAGGCTTAGGTTTTTCAAGTGGACACTTGCAATATGGCATTTACATGTAAAAGATGGTCTGGGATTTTAGATAAACTTTAGATGTAAATATTGTAAGATATTGAACCAAATTTGTAGCAATTACTACTTAATGGTTATTTTTAAATCACATATTTGACCGATCTTTGAATAAAAAGATTGTAAATAAATGTTAGATATTCAAATTTCGTCATTAACTTCCAAACGTATCTTATAAAATCAGGGTTAATTTCCCCTACCTATATTGATCAAGAGTGTGCTTTCCACAGGCAAATGTCTTCTAGACATATTTTTTGAATCACTAAGGCAAGGCAATCTGTACAACTCACCACCCAGGGAATAATATGGCAGTTTAACAAGTGACCAGCTCAGCTAGTAATACAGAAGGGCTCAGTTAAATAAATCAGGTGTTGTTTGCTCAGTGACCTTATTTTTTTTTTTTACATAGTTTGTTAACAATTAATTGAGTGTGCATCCTTGAGCTATAACTGAAAAGAATGCATGTGAATTTCCATTACAATCTCTCGTTTCAGCACATTATAACTTAACCATAAAATCTGGCCTTTGGCAGAAACTTGGTGTTCAAGAACTCAAAAGATGTATATAATACCATTTTTAAATGGAGAAACCAATAAGCTAAGAAAAATTTTAACAGCAACTTTTTAGTTACAGATGTGAGGTAAATCACGTTGACTGAAATGTTTACTTCCATCACAGCCTGCAAAAAAAAAAAAATCAGTTTTTTAAAATGTATTCTGACTCTAAAAGTGAAGGAAAATCACTGTCTAGAGTATCATGGAGATGTGCATTTTTAAAAGTTTGTCAATACGGAAAAAGCAAACAGTTTCTCTGATGAATGGGAAAACACATGCAAATGATAACTGTTAGTTCGAAAGCAATACCATCTTTGAGGGAAAATATCCAAAAAAATAACTATATGAAGCCTTTTTATGTGGCACTGGAATTGTCATACGTGAAATAACTGACCCATAAGAAAAATTTAAAACAAGATTTATAAATTACTGTACTATGTCCAGTAATGTCCAGTAATAGAAATAATAGAATAGTGTGACTTTAACCCCTTTCATTTCATTAAGCTAATTCTCAAAAGGTTTTCCTGAGGTTTGCAGACAGCTACATTGCACTTCTGAGAATAAGAAAAACAGTTGTGAAAAAAAAACCCAAGGCACAGACAATTGAAAAGTAATGCAAAAATTAAAAATAAGATTGCTTGGCTAAGTCTTTTGACATCAGTCTTGAGCTATCCAGAAGATTTGAACTCAAAACAGCAGATTATCTGCTTGGGGACAGAAATTATCCTACAAATATGGGGCAGTATTTAAGTTTCAAATGTGAACCTTCTGAATAGAGATACCAGACAAAGAAGTCAGATAATATCTTACAGCCCACTAAGCCAATTTTCAGAGATCCCCAGACAAATCTTGCTCAAATTTACCAAAAGTAAAACTGTGCTCAAGTAGCACTTTATGTTGTCTTTGAACAAATTCTATCAATAACATGTAAGTGCAGAGGGTCAGTGAAGAAGGTTCCTTGTAGCCCAGCCTTACAGAACGGTGACAGGTAATGAGACAGATTAAAGAAGCATTAAAGCAATTCTTAAAAGAAAAGACAGAAAAGATTAGGGTGGAATCCATCAAACCAAGAATAGGCTTCTACAATTCAGACATCTATATTCCTCTGTCACCCCAAGGGATCCACTGTAGTCATTGAAGGCCTAGTGAGTAAAATCCTGTTATCTAAGATGAAATGCATTTCATGTAGGAAATAAACAAACCAGGTGCATTTAGGCCCTTAAAGTTCTTCCTTTCCATCAACTAAAAAGGCAAACCAAGAGCTCAGTTACTAGATATCTGCATCAGTGATGCCTTGCAATGAACCCTGTAGCACTTTTTGAATCAGGTTTTTGGCTTTCCCTTCTCACTCAAAGATTTTTCTGGACTATTTATTTCTGCTAATCTGTTTCAGAAATACTTGATGAATACTACAAGTAAAAAGTTCATTGTTATATACAGTTTATTAAATTTGAGTTGTTTGTGATTATAATTTCTCTTGTGTCTTCACAGAAATTAAAAATCCCAATAGCACAGTCTTTCCATGTCTTTTCCATACAATAGTTGTCATCACTTCAATTTTTGCTTCAGGCCACATACTGCATTTTCTATCTGTAATAAAATATGCACAATACAGTTAAGCTCAGTTTTCCAAAAGTAATCACAGGTCCACTTTGCCAAAAAAACCCACCCTGAAGCTTTCTCAGCAAATCAGTGCAATTATAGTCTTTGTACACAACACACAGCTGCTGGCTCTTTGAAAAACAGCCAAGAATTATGAAGTGATAGACTGTAAGAGAAATCAAATTTCAGAAACGAATCTTCTATTACTTTCAAACTTGCAAAATTTTAAATTTCAAATCACTTAGGAGGTCTCTGGAAATCTGGGCTTCCCTTGGCATATTTTTGTTCTCCAGCTATCCGAAGTTTCATGTCTCCAGTCCTGCCCCTTTTTGACTGACAAAAGGAAAGGAGTAACACCAATATGACGATTAGTTCATGTCCATAACACACGTTCCAGCTGTCATGTGTATCAATAAATATTTGTCAACTGCAGGCTAGATCACAACACACAGAAAAGATGTGTGGCTGTTTATTCATCTGTGTATGGCACCTGTGCTTTAAACCTCTAAATTTATTGTTTACTTATCACAGGTACTGATGCTGGCCTAAAGTTTTATGGGAAAGGCCTAGGATACTTTACATAGATATTGAATAGGACAAGAAGTACATTTCATCTACTTTGATCTCTTTAACACCAGTTGACTCAGACTTAAATGTGAGATAACAGCAAGTGAGAAAACAGGAAGTGATTAAATGAAGTAACTCTGAACAAAAGGCTGGAGAGCTGTGCTGCACAAAGGGACCTGTGGGTCCTGGTCAATGGCAAGTTGAATATGAGTCAGCAGTGCCCTGTCAGCCAGGAGGGCCAACCATGTCCAGCGAAGCATCAGGCACAGCATCACCACCTGGTTGAGGGAGGAGATTGTCCTGCTCTGCTCTGCATTTGGGCAGCCTCAGCTTGCATATTGTGTGCAGTTTTGGCCACCACAATATAAAAAAAGATACTATGCTCTCAGAGTGTCCAGAGGAGGCCCACGAGGATGGTGAAGAGTCTGGAGGGGAAGCTGTATGAGGAGCTGCTGAGGTTACTTGGTCTGTTCAGCCTGGAGAAGAGGAGATTGAGGGGAAACTGCATTGCAGTCTTCCAAATCCTCATGAGGGCAAAGCAGAGGGACAGGTATTGATCTCCTCATTCTTATGACCAGTAACAGGAGTTGAGGGAACATCATGGAGCTGAGTCTTGGCAGGCTGGATATCAGGGAAAGGTTTTTCACTGGAAGAGGCTCCCCAGGGAAGTGGTCACAGCACCAAGCCTGTCCAAATTCAAGGAGCATTTGGACAATGCTCTCAGGCATATAGTGTGATTCTTGGGGTGTCCCATACATGGCCAGGAATTACACTCAATGATCCTGATGAGTCCCTTCTAACGCAGCATGTTCTATGATTCTAGGATTCTGTTTCATGATTCTACAGTACTAGTTATGAGATATTCATATCCAACCAGCTTTTTTTTTTTAATACCTAGTTTCTTCTTCTGTTCCCTCATTTCCCTGTTTAAAGGCCTATTAAGCTATAGGTCTGACTCTAAGTGCAATGTTTTTTGTGGTGCTGTCTCTAATTACATGAAAGAAACAATTTCTGCATGCTAGACACCCACTAGCAGGCAAGCATCAGACTGCAAACCATACCCTGAGGGCTAGGTTGATTACATATGCCCTTTTTATAAGCACAGAGAGTCAGGTAATAAGACACTGTTTTTTTTCACAGGCTAATCTGCCATGTATAAAGCTTCTGACATAGCTTATTTATTGTTCCATTAAGCTCAGGCCCATTTACAGACTACTCAAGAGAGCTCCTTTCTCCTCTGCCTCACTAGTAAAGCCTAACCATAGGCTCTGCAAGGGACCTCCAGCCTCCTCCTTCCACCACTGCCAGCTACACTTCCCTGCAGAGAGAACTCCCTGGACTCCATACCCAATGCTAAGGTTGCCTCTGACCTGCCTTTGGTCCAAAGCCTGCCCGAAGCTTCATGCTTTCAGACTCTCACTCACCTTCACACACAGCATTTCTCTGACATAACTTGAATTGCTCTGGTTTCCTTTCTTTTCCTCTCCTGGCTAATTAGGTAGACAGCAACTCTGTGCCAGCCAGGAGGCCCCTGGCCATCCTTTGTCCTACTCCAGAACGGGGCAGGAGAGACACTCGCTAATGCAATAAACACTGCACTGCAATATGACTACTAATCTCAGCAGTCCTCAGTTTGTCATCTCCCGCTTTTCAGAGTCATACAGATAGCAGGTGAAAATAAACCCAACACAAGGCCCCATGGCACTCATCTGGACACTTCCCTTCAACTGATTAACAACCAGTAATCTATTTCCCCATACCTATGTTTAAAAGCAGACAGCAACCTGAAATGAACTGATATCAAATAAGCTTTTGAGAAAGACACCATCAAATGCTCTATTAAAATGTAAATATATTGCCTCTATTATATTCCTTTCCTCTATTCATTTTATAATTTGATCATGGCCCGTTAGTTCTGGTTTCCTTCTTAAAAAAACTATGCCAGTACTTGCTCAGCTATCCTCTAATTATCTATGTAAATGAAAGTGCCCTTAAAGATATTAGCTGTTTTGATAGTTTATTAGAGACTGAATTAACCATTCACTGAAAATAGCAGAGAAAACTGTGCCTAGTAATCATGTACCTTACACTTATAGAACTGACAATTCAGCTGAAAAGTTAATACAAATATTTTCCATGCCTCTGAAAGCCATAATAAAGTTGAATAAATATTTTTGCTATCATAACAGACTCTGGAACTTTTAAAATCAATAAGCTTCTTCAACTTTCAGAATGCTGTGAAAGTTTTACAACCAACATTAGTGATGCTGTTACTCTGCAGTATACTAAAACTGCGTTTTAGAAAAACAAACCAAGAGGGAAAAAAGCCCTCCAGCAACAACAAAAAAAGCCCATTATGATTACAATTGGATAGGCTTAAATTTCATACATAGATTAAAACAGTGAAACATTACAGAGTACTGATAGTTTTATTTTTTAACGAATGTTTTGCACTGTATTATTGAAAAATAATAAAAAAATGGATAGTCTGAAATATATTCAACAGTTCTCACCATGAAACTGCAAAGTTTTTCTATGTAAAAGAGATTAAAAACCCTGGGGTCTATAACAATTGCCACCCCTCAGCCTTTGCCATCCCTTGAAAAATCCACAGAAACAGGAAAGCAGAAAAATGTTCAGCTGTAGTCTCCATGTCAGACTTCTCCTTTAGAGGTGTAATACAAAAGCTGTCGACTGGACAGCAGAGTAGAGATGAGATCTTAGCTGGAATAATTGATCAGAGCTTTGTTCATTGCTAGTTATCAGTAAATCCTTCCAACAGGAGCATGCCTTACAACACACTTTGGATTTCACAGACAGAAGAGCAAAAGGTTTTCTCCATGGGTTAGTAAATTCATAGGTTTCAAACAAATACCAAATTTTGAGTCAACTAAGTACTCCTAGACACAGTTTTTATAAAAGCTTATAAAGCAAACATGCAAACCCATGGCCTGACTTACATTACTGTAAATTAGAAATTTGTTCATATCTAATTATAATATCAATATTTGCATAGTTCTAATTAAGAGTCATAAAGTTTTAACTCCTTTCTTCAATTTTTGCTTCTAATTTGATCAATAATTTATTATCAGCTGAAAACCAAACATACTTTATTAATAGTATATAAACAACATTCTGTCTTAATAGTGTTGAAATTAAACAAAATCTCAATTAGGAAATTCTGATTTTCTCTAAACATTCTATTCTAGGACAGAATTAAATCTTTAGGCCAAGGAGGCCAGCAGATTAACCACTCTAAAGAAAATATCTGCAGCAGACTTTATTAGCATCAAAATAAAAAATGCTCTATTACTGAAACAGAAACACATTCAAATCCAAAGCAAGCTACAAGGCACCCACAGCAGAGAGCTTGAAGAAGGAGGACAGAACACAAAACCTAAGCCAAAGAAAAGAAACACAGAGAACGCACAATAGGAAATTACATATCTTAAGCCCAGGAAGATATACATACATATAGCTAGGAGAAAATGTTAGGACATTTAGATGAGAACACAAAATAAAATAAAAAAAAGGCAATAGAAAATTAGATTCTACAAGCAGAAGTAGTGAATCAGAAGATATGGTAGTGTTACTGCATAAAGTAATAACACAGTATGTCAAGTATACTCCGTTTCTTTGATTACCTAATCACAGCAAGATTATTGCAATGCTTGAAATAATGCTGCACAGACCAGGCAAAACAGTATTAGGACTCAAGGTTAAGACTCAGAAATTGCAGACAGGTTCTCCTTTCATTCTTTAGATAGCAGTAATTTAGATGAATTATATGCCAGAAGAAAAACCACAAAACAAAGAACAACAACAAGCAGTAGCAAAATCCAGATTGTTTAACAAGGGCAGGGAGCAAAATACATAAACTGAATTTATAAACCTGTATTTTCTAAAGTACATGTTTTATGAGTACCTGAATGGTGAGCTCACTCCACCTTATCTTCAGAGATTCAATAAGAGTTACCAAACTAAATCTAATCTCCTTAAGAATATTTGAAAAAGTATACTGATTCACTACCGTATAAAGAATTCTTGCATTAGATCATCTGGGTTAGGGTTTAAGAAGGAAGGAAGAAGTTATAGTGCTTTTGAAAAAGAGAACAGAACTGCTGCCACTCTTCCCACAGGCTGAAGGGGCTGGACAGCGACTGAATAGAAGGAAGAGAGAGAGAGAGAGAGAGAGAGAAACAATTTACTCTGGTAACCACCTGGTCTAGGAGTGAGAGTAGCTGGAGGGAAAGTTGCTGAATATGTAAACAACTACAGGATGGCTGTAAGCATGGAGTGAGAGTGAGCAGGTTGCTGACGTGTAAGACCCAAGGGCCGAGAGGAAGACAAGTGGCCTCACTGACTGCTGAAGCTCAGAGTGGTGGAGATATTCCTGGGGTGGATGCAGCCCTTATTTTCTATGATGGAATGGCCCATTCTCAGTTCAAACTTGGTACTGTGAAAGTTTCCAGTGTTTGCAGAAGTCATAACACAGTGTACTTTCATTTATAAGACAAACATACTTTGATTAAGCAGCAGGTTGGACTGTGTGCATGCATCATGAATACAAGGGGGAATTTCCCCAGAATATTTGGTATTCCAAGCCCTTCAATCCATGCTGCCATTGCCTTCTTTCTGTATCATCAGCACTCAATGTTGAAGTTGTCCTTATGTCTGCTTCTGGTCTTCTTCATGTTTTCTGAAGATAAGAATTACCTCAAAAGCAAGACAAGTTGTCAGAGTTGCACAAAACCACAGTAATACCAGACTCTGAATATAAACATTAATTTTCACAAACCTAGTGGAAATAAAGAGAAGCTGTCCCTTTTTATATACTTTTCCACAGAATCACTGAATCATTTAGACTGAACAAAAACCTTTAAGATCATCAAACCTTTAAGATCATCACAACCACCAATAACCTAACACTGCCATAACTCTGAACATTTCAGCTCCTCCTATCATACAGTAGCTCATGCTGAAATTCACACATTACTAATTTACACATATTAGGCTACTACATATAAAAAGGAGGAAAAAAAGAAAGAAAAAAGGAAAAAGAAGAAAGGAAGATGACTGTTGTTACTGCTTTCCATAGTTCTTGAAAGTGCAAAACTGACATGCTTAGAAAAATGTCTGGCAAAAAAATTAAACAATACATGAACCACAAATTTTATCCATAAAATGCACTGATAGAAAATTATGAAGACATACTGTTGCAGTTCCAAAATAGGGTTCACTTAGGAAGTGTTTATCCCAGTGGAGAAAAACCATCATCAGTAGGCCATGTCACAAAAATACTCAGGCTGCTCAAAAACCTGAACATACCAGTAAATCCTATGAACTGCAGACAGAAGTCCCATTAGCCCATCTTGAAACACTCAGTATTACAGCAACACTTATGAGTGCTTTAAGAAGCAAATGAGAGAAAGAGACATTTCCTGCCAAAATAGGCCTTTCCCCTGATATTTCTCACTATAATTTTAAATGTCTTAAAGGATTGAGGATGGACCTTTTTGACTTTTTTAAGAAAGCCCTTCCACAATTGTAGTGATCTCAGAGTCAGGTAGTTGTCTTGTTATTGATCTAAACTGTCTCTTTTTATATGCCATTACATCAAGTTGCATTTCCTTTGGCACATTTTACACGCAGTACCAAGACTGTCTTATACTAATAAATGCAAAGAATTTAACAACATTTTTGCTGCCTCCCAGGTACTCGCATGATTCCTGTTTCTGTATGTGGCTATCATATTACCATTACTTACTATTCAAACTATAGAGAATCATAGTGATGCCTAAGGATTTAATGTATTTTTGGTAGATTTTAAAATCATGTAACTTCTAGGCTGCTCAAATCCTAAATGCAGTTATTAAATGTCCTTCCCACAAGATTGGGTGCTTTCTCAGGCTTTGCCAAGGTCATGGTGTTTGTGAGAAGCCACCTTCAGATAACAGAAGACAAAACATAAGAAGTAGTCCTAAGGACCCCTGGAAGGGGGCAGTTCTGAAGGCCCCTATGGGTGGGCCCACAAGGGAAATGAGAACAATGATTGGATGTTAATATCATATATGCAAATTACTAGAGAAGTTATAAAATTTGTAACACCCCTGGGGGGAGGGTCAGACCTTTTTGGTTTGCACCTTAGAAGCTTCTAATAAAGGGAACCTGTATATGTTTCTCCATTAACCTTTTTCCAAAGTGTCTGTGTTCACAGGGCTTAGGCAACAATGGAATCACAGAATCATCAAGGTTGGTGGAGACCTTCAAGATCATTTAGACAACTGCAACCATAATCACCCCTAAACCATATACACAACTGCCACATCCAGATGTGTCTTGAACACTTCCAGAGACAGTGACTCCACCATCTCCCTAGGCAACTCACTCTGATGCCTAACCACTCTTTCATTGAAAATATTTTTTCCAATATCTAATCTGAACCTGGCACAAGCTTAAGGCCGTTTCCTCTCATTCTTTCCCTTTGAGACACAGCAGAACAGACAAACCCCCATCTCACTGCAATCTCTTTTCAGATATTTGTGGAGAGTGATAAGGTCTTCCCTGAGCCTCATCTTTTCTCCAGACTAAGCAATCCCAGTTGTGCCAGCTGCTCCTCAAAGGACATGTTTTCTAGACCTTTCATGAGCTTAGTTGCCCTTCTCTGGTCACGGTCTGGCTCCTCAATGTTCTTTTTGAAGTGACAGGCCCAAAAACTGAACACAGTATTCAAGCTGTGGCCTCATCAGAGGAATAATCACTTATATATAGTCCTGCTGGTGACACTGTTCTTGATACAGGCCAAGATGTCATTGGCCTTGTTGACGACCTGGGCGCACTGCTGGCTCACGTTCAGGTGGCTGTCAACCAGCACGCCCAAGTCCCTTTCTGCTGAGCAGCTCTCAAGCCTCTTTCCCCCAGCTGTAGCACTGCACGGGGTTGTTGTGATCCAAGTGCAGGACCCAGCGCTTCACTCTGTTGCACTTCATGCAGTTGTCTTCAGCATTTGCAGGTTTTGCTTTTTCCCTTTCAGTTTTGTCTGACCACCCTCACCGACACCTGAAGGTGGATAACCAATGGCACATACATATTCCATCAGTTTTCTCACCAGCATGTTACAAAGTGTCCCAACTTAATGATCTGTTACCTTCTCTAAGCAGATAGTAATACTTCGCATGGGGTGAGAACATCTTGCCGGTCCTTAGGTTTGTTGATTTGATGATTCTGTGGAGTAGGTAAATAAATGTAAGTAAAACAACAAAGCAATTGAGTCTCTACCATGTGCTTGCTTGATGTTGATGTAAAAAAAAATCACCTGTGTATATAATGATGTTCTTTAGCTCCTTCTCCTCGCTATTCTTACCTTCAATTCAGCCTGAGTTCAGGATCCTGACACATTTGTAGTAGTATCTTGACCCCAGAAGTTGTTTTGAAGCATACAACAAAAAACACAGCACTGTTACACCCCAGAGCAGATATAGGAGTTTAGGGGCAGTTGCTAAGTCAAGAACTAAGTCTGAGAATCATCACCCCAGAGTGGCTGCTTTGAAGCTTAAGCATTATTGAAGGGAAACAGCGCTATTGCAGGGGCAGTCATTCCCTCTATCCCAAATCACATCTCTCTCCATGGACTACAGATGGAACCTGAATAAGAACAGGTAACCCTAAACCATAACAAGAAGCACTCCCTATGTGACTGACTCTCCCCAACAATACAAATAAAAAAAACTTAGTCCTCTAATGATGCAGGTATAACTTTCCACTTGTACGGAAAACTTTCTTCCATTGAAAATTGGATTTTTGTGCCTTCTGACTAGTCAACCAGATAAAAATGAAAAAAAGCTTATACTTCTGAGGAACAAGCCCGAAGCAATATTCCAAGCATGAAATAGCAGAAATTTTCTATACCTTAAAGGAATGAAGTTTTTCTGACAATTGCAAATCAGGGGGCACTATTCTTGCAGTTTATTTCACTTAACCTGGCCAGCCACTTTGAAATCTTCCTCTACAATCATTTAATCACACTCCTACTATGTTAGCTATGGTTCCCCCTCTAAATCAGCCCCTCAAAAGGGTCATCAACTGCTAGATTTTTCATGAGATATGAAGGCATAAAACCCTTCAGCCACCAACATAACGAACAATGTCATACACTGCACCCGCTACATGGCAGCTTCTGGGTCTTGAAATTGTTAGGTGCTGTAGCTACAAGTTCTGTGCAAATACACGTAACAAGTTAAGAGAATGGGGGGAAAAAAAGTGATGACTCCTTTCAGTCAAAACTAAAAAAACACCAGCAACTGAACAATTTTTATGCAATCATACATTTAACGTCATCTATAACAAAAGTATCACAGAGGGAATTTCAGCAATATCAATGCTGGAATATAAATACTAATCTCTGCACTGTTGCACTATCTGCCTCACCACAAGAAATATTCTGGTTTAAATTATTTTTGGGAATAAAGGAAATAAATCTGAGCTTGTATTGAGTTTGAAATATTTTATGCAACAATCTCACTTTTCCTATGTGTGTGCTTTTACCAAGATTCTAACATATATATCAGTCTCCCAGTGAACTTAGTATGACTTGTATGTTTGGTAAATGCAGAAGGAAAGGTCTTGGCTTTCTGCAAGTCACCATACTGGATTACTAGCTACAAAAGTAGTCATGTTTACTGTTTGTTCAGCTATTGAGTATGGAAGAAATAAAACTAACCATAAAAATACAAAATAAATTTTTAAATCAAATCAAAATTAAAAAAGGTCTATGTAATGAAAAAATATTTATTTAACTTCAAATAAGACCTTAATTAACCAGATGCTACTGCAGTTGCAGTGGCTCATGAAGTTTCTCATAAAGCTGATAAAGACATGGATTTTATGTCTTTTTTAACTCCAGTTTTTTCTTTGGAAAACACCCCATTCCCTAGAAAGAGTTTCTGTGACTCCTAATGAAGACCATGGCACAAACATGGCATAAACATGGCATGGGGTTAAGGAGCATATTGGGTCCACAGAGTGAACACGGTTTATAATAATGCCTTCCTTTCCTTTTCTTCTTTTGAAGGACAACTAAAACCAGTTAATTACTAAGTTTTACCATATATGCAACATTTTAACACATTCCTGTTCAAATCCCTGCCTTGGAAACAGAACTGGAAAGGTCAAGGTGTGTGCGGGAAAACGAGAATGAGCCCCTGAGTTTCAGGAAATTAAGAAGAATATTATGAAAAGATGAGGAGGTTGGTTAAAAAGTAAGGTAAAAGAATCAGTTTTCTGGCCTGCCTAATTCAGATAGCATTGTTCTTATGAGGATGAATAAGTGGTTGTGCCATTGTAACACATAAGGAAGAAAGAAGGATGGGTTGTCCGACAAAAAGGTCAAGAGAAGAGGATGGGAGTCTGAAAAACAACCTCATGAGAGTCAGGAAGAACTTACTGACTACCCACCATATCAGCAAAGCTGACCATATAAATCTCACATGAAAGGGACTACAGATGTTACCCCTGATTGGGAATCTTGGGCGATTTTCATTGAGATTCTTGTGTTTTTTTCTTAAAGGAATGAAGAAGTACAGAAAAATAATGAAGATCAAGAATTAGTGCTGTGTCAAAATGATAGTAATAGGAAAACTTTGGAATGACTACTGATTGAATGGGTATATGCTTTGTGGATCAGTGAATCCATACAGAAGTGTTAATCAAACTGAAATGAATAATAGAAGGGCTGATGAGACGAGCTTTAAATTAAGGAGTACAGGGGCAATTCAGAAAGAGATTTGCCTTATTTGCATTAGTTTGGTTATTCAGTTTGGAGAGAAAAAGGAAAACATACAAAGCTCTACAAGCAGATGAAGGCCTATGAATGCATGGCTGTAGTTTACCGGAAGAGGAAAATTACTAAGTATCAATATAACAGGAGGAGAAGAAGGATTATCAGAGAAAATTTGAAAGTACAATAGGGGAATGAAAATATTAATGTTGATGAGAACAGTAAATATGCAATCAAAACAGATAATGAAAGGAACAAGCCAGCCTAGCCTACACAGTTGAAAGGAAGGTAGATTTACTAGTTCCTAAAGGAAGTAAGTGAACTGCTGAAAGGCAAGGGCAACAAAACGGAGTTATTAAACTACTGACACAGACCTCAAAGTAGCTAGTGTAAGCATAATAAAAATACTAGGGCAAACCTGGCAGGAGCAAAAAGCACTGTGGAAAGCTGCCATTAATGAAAGATACATTTTTCCCATGAAAGAGAGCAATATTATACTGTAAGATAGGATTGTAATTTATTGACATGACAGTACATGAGAAGGTGTAACATGAATAAAGGATAATCTGAATGAATACAACTATTTGCTTTCAATGTCAGCAATACTGATGAACACAGTACTCGAGGATGAGGGGTAATTGTGCAGGAGGTACAGAAAGGTTTCATCCCACCAGAACCAAAAACAAATCAAAAGCAGTTTAGTGCTTTCAGATAGTTCAAGTGGTCGTTAGCCTTGCTTACCATGTCAGTGTGAATTTCAGAATGTAATGGGACAAAGTAAGCCAAGATCAATGTCTAATAAACAGGGAGGAAGGAGCAGGAAAAGTTTCATTAAATCAAGTTTCAAGCGCATGATGCAGCGCTATCAGCAAGGTAACAAACTACACATGATGATCCCTGTTATCTGCTTCTGAGGAATAACAAAGAATATATGCCTATCATTGTTCTGTTGAGCCATGTTAGCAAGAGATCAGATTTTATGCTGGTAAATAGAGTTACACTAGTTCCTCTATCACACTACCAGAATTGTCCCTCAGACTTCCTGAAATTCATATCACCTTTGCCATATGTGATACATTTACAGTATTTAAATACATATATATGATATTTGTATAAGCATAGGCCTTTTTCTATATAAACAAATTTTCACTGCTGTTTTTTGATTCACTGCTGAATTTTCTTATGATTAAAATTTCATTACATTACAGTGGCATCAGAAAAGTAAAAGCATAAACATGACACTGTTTTCACAGATTGAATATTTTCACAAGGAATATTTTCACAGCTGTATGTATGCAGCAAACTTCATGTACTTTTTACACGAACCATAGCTTTCACTGTATTTACATTTATTCATAATTTTTAAAGTGAAGTTTATTTAAACTTATTGAGGTTTCTGTTTAAGGTTTACACTCTGAAAGTTTAAACAGGTCTTTCATTTCTTCTTTGTGATAGGAAAAAAACCACAACTCTCAGACAAAATACTTAATTCTAATCACTTGAGTTCAGTTCCTTTTCAGCCTTGGTGTTCTGGCTGGAAACTAGGTTTCGTTACTGTTTATATCAAAGATCCCTATCTAAAGTAGCTAAGTAGTATTTAGAGATCTGTGTGAAAAGTGATGGAAAGCACTGAAGAGAAAGGCATTCTCTCATTACTCAGGCTGTGTTCTTGCCAACCAGAAAGGCAGCAGAGTTGTTAGGGGCTGGTAATGATGTGGTTCCCATCTCATGGAGAGCCCAACAGGGATGAGCCCCAGACACGCATCTAAAGACTCAAGCACCTACTTGGCTAACAATTTAGAAATATTTCTGAGGCTGGACTTTTCATTTTTTTCTCCCTCTTCCAGAGGGAGAAAGTTACAATTTTAAGATTTCACTGATCCCAAACTGATCTGATTTAAAACTCTCTCTGGTTCCGAGACATTTTGATTCCTTTGGTCAGTCTCCCTTTTGCAGCAAACTAATGCACAAAACTTGGCAGAACTTTCTATGGCTTTTGAAACCTTGACCACATGTTTTTCCTCACACTTTTAGATTTCAGCAGAATAGACAGAGCACCATTTCAGTAGCTGTTTCTCTGATGAAGTCTAGATGGTAGTTGAGGTGACTTAAGGCAATTAGTCCCAGAGTCTGCTCTTCTGGTTTAACATCTTTCCAAGGGACAGTAACTGGAGCACAGCTTTCCTGTTTTCAGCTGGCACATCTCTCTGACTCTGGCACCATTCAATGTGTGCTGAAATTGACATAGAAAGTACAGGACTTGGTTGTGAAGGCTAGAGGGGAAGGTCAGCAGACTAGAGAAATTATATAAATCATATTCTATGTTTAAATAAAAAGGACTATATGTGCTCTTCATAAAAATTCAGAAGATTTTAGAAAACAAAATCAACAAGGACACCTCCATAACCAGCTTGGTCTTGAATACATAATTTAGCATTTTAAACTTTAAATGGATTATTTTACTTCTGATTATTGAAACTAGGCTGTGACATCTCATCCATTCAGCAAAAACTCAGCAGGGAGGGTGGGGAGGGGGAAGGGGGCAGGGAGAACTGCCAAAACACAAAACCAAAAAGTGATATCCATTTCATCAGAACATGGTATCACCAATATGAAGACACTTTTAGGCATTGCTTTTCAATACTTCCTCAAACAACACAATTAAGGGGCTGTCACTCAGCAATTAAACTTAAATTTTCAGATTACTGCAGTATTTTATTTCTAGCCTCTTATGAACTAAACTTCCTAAACATATTGGGCAGTGCTAGTCAACAGAGTACTACAAAACATCAATGCAGTTTTTAAGTGGAATTGACTTCAGACACTTTGAAATAAATACATAAATAAGGAAAACTATGCCACACAGAATAATTTGCTAAGTGAATCTTACAGGCAGGTAGTGCAAAGTTCACTAAATAACCCCTTTTCAAAGGGGTTGACATAGCACAACATTGGAAAAATGGTTAAGCAGCAATTCAGAAAAATTAATATTTGGCATAACTTTACTTTTTTATTCTAATTGCAGCATGGGAAAACCTCTGAAGTGGAAAGTAACTTTAAAAAGTGGAGAAAAAGTACACTTAAATGAAATATAAACTTTGTCTTTAGAAAAAAATTTATGAGTTGCAGAGCAATAAAAACGTTTTCTGGACACTCCTAAATTTTGTCAAAGAAAGGAGGAAGGATATTCTTGTTTATTAAGGTATAATTCATGATCAATAAGTTTGGAAATGATCCTGCGCTTGCTCTTTCAGAGATATTTCAGCTTTGCAGCCTCTAATCTTAAATATAATGATTTCTTGACAAGTATAATGAAGTAGTCAAAATTCATTTACAGGGAAAAATTATTTTAAAGGTGAAAACAAGGCTGCAGACCTTTACAAGACCTGAACTGGCTGGTGGTGTAGTACAATTCTTTGCCAGAGGGAAAAGGAATGGGACAAATGATTGTATCAGTGCTGATACTGCTTTATTTTTACCATTTCATCTTTTGTAATGGTTTAGAACAACCCTAAAGACAAGATGGATTCAGAATACTGTTTAGACCTCAGAGATAGCTTCTTCTGCCAAATAATACCATGAGAAAATAATGAGATACGCATTCAAAAAAGATATTTTGTTTAAATACTTTTGGAAGACCTTTTATATTTTTTTAGGTTCAGGAGTAGACTTGTCATGCAAAAACCCTTCCTTAAAAAATACATCAGCAATGACCAAGTAGTCAGTTTAAATTTGCTGAAGAATGAATGGTTTCAACTTCAGTCTGTACTTCAAGGGACTGAAAAGCCTTTGTGTGCGAGTAATTTTTCATAGTTATGGCTGAATAGGTGTCAAACAAAGAAATTCGTCTGGAGGGTGCATAAGTTATTAATGACTCCTATGCAAACTATTACAAAATTAGGCTTCTTTTAATTAAAAAAATACATTAAATAGATACTGTATTATTTTCCTGGTTTTTTGCCATGATGGTTTGGGTCTAACAGCGGATTTCAGGATTTCAAGTTCTAAACCAGATTTTTGCCAACATCTTATAAAAGATCTGCATTTACCTTTCAGACCAACTGATCCTCAAAAACTTATTCATATGAACAGATTAAACTTTCCTTTGCTGGTATTCTTGCTTTTAACACAAAGCTCAGCAAGCCTTTCAAATGACAGAAAACTGCGCATGTATATGAGGCGAATGTCTTCACTTCCCACACCAGCTCTGTGCCTTCCAGAATGTCTTTTCTTCTTTTTCATTCTTTCTTCTTTCTACATTCCCATGCACTGCTACATGTTTTTTCCTGGTTTTATCTTACGCTGTGATTTTAATGCCAATTTCCCAGTATTTTGCTTATACTTGAAAATGCTTTTCTTCTGTAAATTATCTCTTTCAACCCAACCTTTTCTGAGAGCACACCACTTGTATGAATTAGATTTTAACCCTCTATATATTTATCATGTGTGTTGAAGCTGAATCATTTGTATTTGATTTACACAACAGGCTTCATAAGTCTATTCTTTTGTGTATTTGCAACAGCAATCATTCTGATCAGAAAACCTGGGGCTGAATCAGTTACTTCCAGTAAAGAACAAGAGTCATGACTCTCTAAGCTGAGTTAACTTCACACCTATGCCCGTGACTAATTCACAATGTTGATCCTTTGAATTCAGTTGGGCATCTGGAACACATTCCACATGCCACTGGTGTCTGAAGACATACCTCCTCAATACTTACTGAAACATCAAGTGCATTATTTATCCTACTCCGGAAAGAATAACAAAAATACATGTCTATTACAGAATACGTAACTACAGAGCAGGACAATAGGCTGAGAATTAAGTAGAACAGTGTAACTGGGAAAAAATTGCTTTCAGAAATAAGTGTATTTTGTAGGCTGGTTGGACAATTCAAATATACACAGCACAGCAATGAGTTAACTCTCAGCTGTTTCTGTGGCTATGACCCTTTCATTGTGTCAGCATTAGAATAATAATTCAAGATTTTTTTTTTTATGCTAATGCTCTGCTTAGTTTATCACAGTAGATTTCAACAATTAAAGCTTTTTTCTTTACGTACATCCTTGAAAGCTGTACTGGTTCTGAAGCATTAAGATATTCCCATGATCTTCCAACAACTTTAGAACAAAAATCCAACAAAACACCACTATTAAAAAGGTAAGTGTGAGCCTAACATCTAAGGGTGACCTCTTCTGAAAGCAAGAGCTTCTTCACAGTATAAAACCCTTTCACATCAGCTGCATCCTGAACCTTCAGTCATCAAAGTCAGACTAGTTACATTTCACTAGCCCTGAGTCAGTGAAGATTGAGGCAAAGACAGCAGTGAGCAATTCAGCCACATCTCTGTCTGCTATTACTAGTTCTCCCACCCCATCTAGCAACAGGCCCATATTGTTCTCATTTAGACCTTTATTACTAATATAGTGGTAGAAACTCTGCTTGATACCTTGACAAGTCTCAATCCCTGTTGAGTGCTGCTTTTCCTCAAATCCTCCTACATGCCTGGACAATCTTTCTAAATTCCTCTTTTGAATCCTGTCCCTTTTTCCACCTCTCCTCTCCTGCTATTTTGAAGTACTCATTTCAATTCCATAAACAGTAACTACAAAAAGAAAAAGAAAAAGATAAAAAACAGTTAACAATTTTGACTGTCTGGACCGAGGAATTGGTTCATCCAGACATAGGCCCTTTTATGGGACTAAATCTTTCTGTGCAGCTATTCATCCTGAAGGCATCACATTGTGCACTACTAATAATTGTTATGCCTCATGAAACTTGACAGGTGGGTATCTCAGTTTTATTTCTCTATCCCTTAAGTTATTATTTTTGCCTCATATGGACATTATCTCATATAATACAAGCATTGTAATTCAAAATCATACTTTCAGAAGGTGGGATAAATCTGCACTTTTTTCCTTCTTTATAATTCAGTATTACCATAGATAGCTGAAATGAAGGCAATCATTTAAATGAAAGCAAAACTCAGACTGCATCTTGAAGAATAGCTGCCCCCTCCTTTTGTAACCTACCATCTTGGACTCTGCATAAACAAATACTCTTCTATGTGTATCTAGAGTCATGAAGACTCTTAAAGGACTCAATGCCATACACATATTAACCTATGCAACCACATGTTACAAGAAAAAAGTACTTCCCATTTGTTGGAGAACTCAACCAAGAAGTGTCCGTGGAGTTCACTTGACTGGGCCCATGGTGGATGTTTTGGTTTTTCTAATTGCCCCACTGGCTAAATCCACTTATGCCTTAGGTTTGTCAGCACAAGACATTCCAGGTAGACCTTCTCCCAAGACCCTGACCAAAACCATTATTTGTTTTTTTCCAACATTATAAATTGATTAGTACTACCTTTATCAAGTTTCTCTAATTCTCCTAAACTGATGTGATGGTATTTTTTGATAATTTCAGATTGAACTTTATTCCTTTTTGACAAAAGAAATCATAATTTGGTATTCACCTTGCCAGAGAAGATCACAAAGGGTGTGAGCTTTCCCCCTCTTCCCCTAATCCTGCTAATTTTGCCCTTGCACAGGCACTGATGTACCAGTGAATAATTCTTTCTGCCTGATTTATTCAGTTGTAAGTACGGTGGCTGCTTAGTGTTGCACCGAAGTTCTATCATTGTGCCATTGTTCAGTTTTTCCTTTGTACAACATTTGCAATATATTCATTTCACATTATTTGCCACAGGCAGAGTAACACAGCCTCGTAACTTCAACTGCATTATACTCACTCATACAACCAACAGCTGCATTTTCCTCTCTGTTGCTCTAGAGCTCCTCCCTCTCTACCCTTACCAAATTACATAGTCTGTGTCTATATACATGACGATACAGGTATCACATGCCAAAACATATATTTCTGGATTCAAGCTTGACAGTAAGTATATTATTAACTGAATGTTGCAAATCACAAGGGTTTTGTTACAGTGCTTGACATATAACAACTATATCACATGTGAAAGGAATAAATGAACAGAGATGCTTACCAGAACAAAGTAAATTACCATTGCAATGATTATTTGTACAGCACCAAAACTGTTCCTGATTCTTTGTAGACCTGTTAGGTGTAATGTCTTGGATACGATGAAACACTGTGAAAAATTTAGTGCAGTGCAGAAGCAGTATCAGAACCACTGGCAGCATTACTGGTGCTGATACCAGCACTACGAAGTATTATGAAATGGAGTTGTGAAAAGGAGCATGCAGAAGAAGAGGGAACTTTGGTGAATGAGAAGTGGAAGACTTTCGACAGCAAACGGTACCAGCACATAAAGTGCTCATTTGAAAGAAAGAGAATGGGAACAACTATTACACTGATCATTTAATGGAAAAAATTTTTTGAACAACAGCCAGACAATAGCAAACAGACTTTACACAATACAATATTCCAGTGGACCATTCCATGATATGGGCATGATTACACCATGACATTCAAGTTTCTGCACCAAAGGCTTTGACATACTTGAGATGAAAACTGTACTTAGAAAATCACACCAAAGCCATGTGATATATTGCTTCAAGTAAATCTGAGCCACCAGACAGGGAAATGTGAATGCTACCCTAGAGGAGGTACTGCACTTATCTGTGCAATAAAGTCACCACCAAAGCAAGCACAAGTAAATAAACCTGCAAGTAAACTAGTAAACCCTAGTCTATATCAGAAAAAAATATTTTGCATGGATTTTGGGATAACTGATTTTTTTCTTTGCCCCTTAACAGAAAGCAGAGGGCTTATATATGTATCACTGCGTGGATGGCACTGGCTTGAGCAATGCAGAAGTCAGAACTTCTCATCCTTCTTCAGGGAATCACAACCTTAGGACAGCTGGAGAGCCTACCACCTCCTGAAGCATCTTACACTGTTGAGGAAACTGTTTGATTTCCTGAAAAAAAAAAATCCCTGGACTAGGAAGACTTTATAGGAAGAGTTATTCATAAAGAATCCCTTTACTCTTTCCTCAAAACAAAGAGAAAACCCATCAACCAAAAAAAAATCCACCATGGCAGATCAAAGGGATTAAATTATGAGAAGGAGAAACTAGTGTGAAAAGTCACACAGTGCTCTACTTACAAATACTGACCAAAGGAAGCTCCATCTACCCTTTTGTTGTCCACAGGTGGTGAGACAGAAAAACATGCATGCCTATCATGAAAGGCTGCTGGGTCAAGATAGGGACAGGGAGAGATCACTCACTGATTACCATCACAGGCAAAACAGTTTCAACTAGGGGAGTCTGGAAGGGCCACAGTCTCCTTCAGGAATCCATCTGCTCTGGCATGAAGCCCATCATGAGTTGCAGGTGGAACTCTGCTCCATGGTGGACTTCCATGGGCTGCAAGGGGACATCCTGCATCACCAGTGGCTGCAGGGCAGTCTCAGCTCTAGCACCTGGAGCACATTGTCCTCCTGCTTCTTCACGCATCTTTGTGTCTGCAGACTTGTCTCGCATCTTTGTGTCTGCAGACTTGTCTCTCGCATAGTCTCACTCCCCTCTCATCTGGTTGCAGTTGCTGTTTTGCAGCAACTTCTTTCCCCCTTCTTACCTGCGTTATCCCAGAGATGCTACCACTGTCGCCAATGTGCTCGGCCTTGGCCAGCAGGGGCTCTGTCTCGGAGCTGGCTGGTATTGGATTTGGTNTTTATTCAGTTGTAAGTACGGTGGCTGCTTAGTGTTGCACCGAAGTTCTATCATTGTGCCATTGTTCAGTTTTTCCTTTGTACAACATTTGCAATATATTCATTTCACATTATTTGCCACAGGCAGAGTAACACAGCCTCGTAACTTCAACTGCATTATACTCACTCATACAACCAACAGCTGCATTTTCCTCTCTGTTGCTCTAGAGCTCCTCCCTCTCTACCCTTACCAAATTACATAGTCTGTGTCTATATACATGACGATACAGGTATCACATGCCAAAACATATATTTCTGGATTCAAGCTTGACAGTAAGTATATTATTAACTGAATGTTGCAAATCACAAGGGTTTTGTTACAGTGCTTGACATATAACAACTATATCACATGTGAAAGGAATAAATGAACAGAGATGCTTACCAGAACAAAGTAAATTACCATTGCAATGATTATTTGTACAGCACCAAAACTGTTCCTGATTCTTTGTAGACCTGTTAGGTGTAATGTCTTGGATACGATGAAACACTGTGAAAAATTTAGTGCAGTGCAGAAGCAGTATCAGAACCACTGGCAGCATTACTGGTGCTGATACCAGCACTACGAAGTATTATGAAATGGAGTTGTGAAAAGGAGCATGCAGAAGAAGAGGGAACTTTGGTGAATGAGAAGTGGAAGACTTTCGACAGCAAACGGTACCAGCACATAAAGTGCTCATTTGAAAGAAAGAGAATGGGAACAACTATTACACTGATCATTTAATGGAAAAAATTTTTTGAACAACAGCCAGACAATAGCAAACAGACTTTACACAATACAATATTCCAGTGGACCATTCCATGATATGGGCATGATTACACCATGACATTCAAGTTTCTGCACCAAAGGCTTTGACATACTTGAGATGAAAACTGTACTTAGAAAATCACACCAAAGCCATGTGATATATTGCTTCAAGTAAATCTGAGCCACCAGACAGGGAAATGTGAATGCTACCCTAGAGGAGGTACTGCACTTATCTGTGCAATAAAGTCACCACCAAAGCAAGCACAAGTAAATAAACCTGCAAGTAAACTAGTAAACCCTAGTCTATATCAGAAAAAAATATTTTGCATGGATTTTGGGATAACTAATTTTTTTCTTTGCCCCTTAACAGAAAGCAGAGGGCTTATATATGTATCACTGCGTGGATGGCACTGGCTTGAGCAATGCAGAAGTCAGAACTTCTCATCCTTCTTCAGGGAATCACAACCTTAGGACAGCTGGAGAGCCTACCACCTCCTGAAGCATCTTACACTGTTGAGGAAACTGTTTGATTTCCTGAAAAAAAAAAATCCCTGGACTAGGAAGACTTTATAGGAAGAGTTATTCATAAAGAATCCCTTTACTCTTTCCTCAAAACAAAGAGAAAACCCATCAACCAAAAAAAAATCCACCATGGCAGATCAAAGGGATTAAATTATGAGAAGGAGAAACTAGTGTGAAAAGTCACACAGTGCTCTACTTACAAATACTGACCAAAGGAAGCTCCATCTACCCTTTTGTTGTCCACAGGTGGTGAGACAGAAAAACATGCATGCCTATCATGAAAGGCTGCTGGGTCAAGATAGGGACAGGGAGAGATCACTCACTGATTACCATCACAGGCAAAACAGTTTCAACTAGGGGAGTCTGGAAGGGCCACAGTCTCCTTCAGGAATCCATCTGCTCTGGCATGAAGCCCATCATGAGTTGCAGGTGGAACTCTGCTCCATGGTGGACTTCCATGGGCTGCAAGGGGACATCCTGCATCACCAGTGGCTGCAGGGCAGTCTCAGCTCTAGCACCTGGAGCACATTGTCCTCCTGCTTCTTCACGCATCTTTGTGTCTGCAGACTTGTCTCGCATCTTTGTGTCTGCAGACTTGTCTCTCGCATAGTCTCACTCCCCTCTCATCTGGTTGCAGTTGCTGTTTTGCAGCAACTTCTTTCCCCCTTCTTACCTGCGTTATCCCAGAGATGCTACCACTGTCGCCAATGTGCTCGGCCTTGGCCAGCAGGGGCTCTGTCTCGGAGCTGGCTGGTATTGGATTTGGTGGACATGGGGGAAGCTTCTTGCAGCTTCTCACAGAAGCCCCCTCTGTAACACCTTGACTACCAAAATCTTGCCTCACTAACCTCATACACATTAACGGGTGGTCCTGTGGTGTAAAGGAGAGCACTCTGGACTCTGAATCCCAAGGACCTGAGTTTGAGTCTCAGTGGGAACCGTCCCCTGGCAGCTCAATGCATCCCTGCCATCCGATCCCATCAGATCTCAGATGCTCAGCAGGGTCAGTCTCGGCTAGCACTGGGTGCTACAGACAGTCCTGAGGACTTCACTGACACTGTCCAAGCTCACTCGGCCGTGGTAAATGGACCTTAGGAGTTAAACGGTGGGGTCAGTTCTGCACACGCTGTGCCTCACCTAAAAAATCCACTGTGCAGGCTGGAAGGGCACAGCCACGTGGGGAGAGCCCTTCCCAAATCTTTGTTTGCAAAGTCTGGACACATATATACATATACAACCTCATACACATATTTAACCACACCATACCTTTTCTACAGCTCAGAGAAAAGCTGAGTTGGTTTCACATATTTTCTTCTGAAACTCTGACAGCTCTCTGCTTGGTTTAGGGTTTTATTAAGCTGTAAAGTACTTTCTCTAATCAGAGTGGGGAATACTGTTGACAGTGGACTTAGTTTTATGAGGAAACATTTAAAAAGCCATCCTGACATTCAAAAGACATAAATGTTAGTACAAATTGAACTGCAGCACTCTGCACTTCTCATTCGTTTTGTGAGGCACTCTGAGACGATTTGCCTGGGGAAATGAAGCAATAACATCTGAAGGCCTGATTTTTCAGAGACATTAAGACATATAGCTCCAGATGTTGTCACTGAAATCCATGGTGCTCACTGGTTCTGAAAATTAGGCTGTGGATGTATAAAGCCTTACCTTGTGCTTGTCTAAAAGGTACATAGCAGAGGACAAAAAAGTAATTATGGGGCTTTAAAAATAAACCTCGTCTTGCCTCCCCTATGAGTGTAAAATTATGAATGACTTTTACAGCTGAAATTAAAACTTGAGGAAGTAAATTTGTCTAAGCTTTATTTTCATTTCTAGCTATTGATAGAATCAATACACTTCAGAGATTCACAAGGAAAAAGTCTTCAATTAATATAGGAATTCTGCTAAAACTTCATAAGCTGTTGCCCTGGAAATGCAGGACTTTATTATGGCCATGCAGTTACTCTTACTTGAGCTATGTAAGCTCCCTAGTGTTGCAGGACCTTGTCTTGGTTTGACATATTGCAATCTTCTATGTACATTATGTCCTGTATGCATCAGAGAGCATGTAGATGTGTATTTTTCATTCTATAGAGTACAAACAGACACAGAGACAAGGGTATTCTTACTAGTAAAAAGTACTTCTAAACATCTACCTTTGCTTTTTAAGTGTTATCAGTAGGCAAAACGCATTCAATCTATCTTTTCATCACAAAAAACCAAAGTTTGCTTCTAGGCACATGAAAAAAGTGATTTTCATTCTACCAATGGGTAAGGAATTTCTCTGAGTTGTAAAACAAAAGGTTGTCCTTTGCATCACTGTTAGTACTAACACTTTGCAGAGTTCTGAAACCCATTACCTCTTAGTAGGTCCATTCAAGACTGCCACTGTTAGGTATGTCAGCATTTCCCTTTAAGTCTTTCTTCAAAAGTCTCAAGTCTGGTAAAATGGTTTGAATTATTGCTCTCTTTGAGCAAGTAGATCTTCTTAAGTCAGACGATCCTCTCAGTAAAGAAATGCTTCCAAATGTCAAGTCTAAATGTCCCCTATAAGGTTAAAAACCAAGTCATTAAATTAAAAGTTTGTCCCTTGACTTAAGAAGGTGACCAGGCAGATTTGTTTAAACGTTGACCACTACCATGGTTAATTTGAAATATTTAGGATTGTTTTTGCTATTGTTTATCTAGCCTCCAGTTCATCATACAAGAAGAAAATAACTAAGTACTTATACTGCATAACTTGAGTTCTGAGGAGAGACAGAATGATCTGAGCATTGCAGCAGGGCAGCCTCTCTGCAGTCAGGAGCTCAGAACAACCACAGTGACCCCACAGCAGTCCTTGGTATTTCAAGCACAGGGTTTGTGCCTGAGGTGAGTGACAGCAAGCCTTTTCTCATGTATGCCAGAGGTCAGACCAGCATCCTGAACACCTTGAGGTGATTTCCAGTGCTTTTTTCCTATTTTCATTACGCAGAAATGAATTGTTTGTTTCTGTGCTGGCATCTAGCATTTGTCCTGGGGAAACATTAGTGTCAAACTATCTGCTTCAGAAATAATGACTTAAGCTGTGACTGCACACTACTTACATGTTGGCACCTCTCAAATAGGTGGGAATGCAGATAGGGAATGTACTCTTACCTGCACTGCAATATACAGGATGTCAATTTAGTTTAAGCCACCATATAAAAGCAGATAAGAAGTCACTTCATAGCCCAGCTTACAGTTGGGGGTGGCAAGTCCTTCAGAACTGCTACAGCATGGCATGTTTGAGGAGTGGTCAGCATATGAAGACAGCGAATAGTCTATGAGAGTTTGCAGAGTTCAAATGCAGATTTTGCTGTAAAACAAGATTTTGTCTATATATGTACTGTGTGGCACAGATAACATGAAGGCTACTGAACATATTAAAAGATAAAACCATGTTAAAAAGTTGCCATTTAGGATTTCTAAATCATACTTTTTTTTTTAAGTAGCTTTGATTTAAAACCAGGAAGAAAGAACACTTGGAGGAGGAAGAATAAAAAAAGGTGCGATAAGAATCAATAAGAATAAATAAGATTCTAGTTGCAGTACTTTTGCTTGTAGGCAATTACTGTCAGATATCATCAACACTTAGGAGAAAAAAATAATGCTTTAAGAGAAAATGTTGCTCGCTTCATTTCCTGCTTTTTGCATAATGACTGACTCTTTCTTCTCTTTAGTTTCTTCTAATTACTACATCTGCGGTAGGAAACAGTAAATTCTCTTTTCATTTCATTTGCTCTTATGACATTTGAGGTCAAATCTAACAAAATCTCAGGCTCTGTCCTAGAATGAAATTAAAATATAAATGCTTTGGAGAATCTGTGTCTCAAAGGCATGTCTCTCTTTACTATTGCTATTGCCTGAATTATTCTGTTCTTGAATTAAACTATATGCATCCAAAATGAACCATCAAAAAAAAGAATTACTTTCCTTCTGTTGTTCAATCCAGATCATGAGATTCAGACCCAGCTTATCCAGTACATACTAAATTCAAAAACTAGAAATAACTATTAGATTTTTGCTTGTCAACATGTTGGAGAAACTCAAAACTGAATTTCATTGAATTAAAAGGCACAAACTAAAAAACATTCTGATTTGAAACATACATGCAGCTTCTTTTCATTCTTCTGTACTTAAAGATCTTAAAACTAATTTTTATACTTGTGAAAACTGTATGAATTTTGCAAGTATATCTGTTTCCAAGTGTGTAATAATTTTAAGTATTAAAAGAAAAATATTAATACAGTTCAACTGCCAACTGAACATAAAGAAGAGTGTTTGTGTATTTTTAAACATTTACAATCTGTGTGCTGCAATATATTTCAGCTCCTAAAATAACAGCACTTTGGTTTAATGTGTGCTGTGTGAATGTAAAAAGGATGGCACACAGCACTAGGATATCAACTGCCTACTTGGAGAATGATTAATTTAAGATAAATACATGCCTGGCTTCAGCTTCACTGATTGTATTTCCTATCCCAAGCTGCAGAACGAGTGTTTCCACTCAGATGCTGTAAAACATATGCAGGAATCATTCTTTTCTACTCACAAACCACAGTGCATTACAGATTTAATCTTGCTTTTCTGTACTCTTTGGCTGAATTTAATTTTACTTCTGCCATCAACCTAATAGGCAAAAAATGTTTCCTATTTATTTTAATACATAAAACTTTAAACTCATGTTATTCTGATTTCATCTCACTTCAATTTCTTGGTTTGAGGGCAAATAACAAAAAGCTTAACTCTGTCTACAAGTTCATAATGGAATCACTTGGAAGAAAAAAAAAACAAAAAGAAAGAAATTACAACATACCTAACTGAAAAAATATCTGGTTTCATAATGATCATGGGACTTACCAGACATGAAAAATGCATAAATACACAGAAAAAAGATCTTGTGTTTTTCTTTTTTTCAATGCTACAAAACAAGAGTATGAATTTGCTCAATGGCAAAATATATTTTTAAAAAGAAAAGCTAATGGCTCAGTCTTATGAGAGTGCACATCCTTGAAAAACTTACCCTCTGGGTTTAAAGCAAACAGTCACAGAATGTGCTGAGTTGGAAGAGACTCACAAAGATCACTGAACTGAACTCCTGGCCCTGCACGGGACCATCTCCAAGAGTCACACCATGTGTCTGAGCATATCCACCCAGTAAAGTATCCCTATGACTACAAGATCTATCCCACTCACAATAAACAATTAATTCACTCAGCAAGTCAGAGTGGACATGGAAGAGAAGAGGAAAGATAAGATGGGATCAGGCAAGACTACAACTTCATTCAGCACGTAAGTAGGTTGAGATCTAGAAAAAAAATGGGGGAAGATTCTTAAAACAAACAAACAAACAAAAGAAAACCAGACCAGTGTGCTACTAGGAAAGCATGGTTATAATGAATTTACCACACAGAGCTCCTGGAGTGGATCTAAGCAACCAGAACAGGACTAAGATGACTAAGGGACAGGAACATCTTTCTTATGAGGACAGGATGAGGGAGCAGTGCCTGTTCAGCCTCAAGAAGCAGCTTCTGAGAAGGAACCATTTCGTGATTCTAAGTGCTGGAGAGAGACTCTTTGAAGAAGACTCCCTGACAAAGGAGCAGAGACACCCTCAGGGACACTGATGCAGCCCATGGGCAACGCCACACAGGGACAAGGACACTCTCAAAGGCCTGTGGGCTGCAGATGACTCCCAGCAGGGCAGAGGACCACCAGCTAGCAGAGACCTTTACACACGTGATCACGATCTTTCTCATGCACCATCCCTTGCCTGTCTGGAGGAATTGAATTGGATGGAACACAGTGACCTGCAGTTAAAATAAAGGAAGTAGAGACTAGGAAGAGGCAGGTTGAGTGTTTAGCTTACATTGAGCTTGGGGGAGAGGAAGGACAGGTGTTCACTTAAGAGTTAGGTTGATAATGACCCTCAGCATGTCTTAGAGAAGTTCTTCTAAAAGCTAATTAGTAATTACTGATTAGTAACCTTACTCTCAAACACATCACTGGAGATAGATTTTTGTACAACTAGAGATGAGTCACAGAATGGAAAAAAAAAATCAAACAGGCCTTAAATCGCAGCAAATTTTTGTATCAGCCAATAGCACTAAGTCAGATAAGCATCCCTTGAGTTGTATGGAGAAAAAAAAAAGAAAGAAAAAAGAAAATAGGTCTATGTGCATCTTATTATTAAATTGCCTTTGTATTAGGCATATGGGTTCTTATAACTAACCTCAACATTTTTATTTCCTCTACATAAGCATTTAAAGGAGATGTAAATGATTCCAGTAAACAGCCTGGAAATTTGTCTACCCTATCACAAAAAAGACAGCAATAAAGATGTGAATATTAGGAACCACCTATAGAGATGAGGAATGATTTTACTCCTCATTCTCATTTATTTTCTTTCCAACAGTATTCCAGTCAGGGGGCCAGTTAGTGCTGCACAGTGATCTACAGTTTTAAGCAGTTGTCCAAAAGAATCAACCAGCAATTCCTACACCACTTTATGTAAACTACTAGCATCTAGCAGATCATGACAAACTCAACTGAAATTGCTTTTTCTAATGGAACAACATATTTATTACACACAGTAATTTTTAATTATATGCATTACTTTATTGCTTCTAGTGCTTTCTTTCAAATAGTGGACACTGTACCTTGAAAACACCAATAGGTGGTTATGTTGCATCTGTTGTAAATCCTTGACAGTAAATGGTGTGAGAAGCAGCTCTTACCTTTACCAGGCAAAATTCTCTGGCTGAAAAGATTGAAAAGATTCCTAGTATGATACCCTGTTTTAAAAGGTTGGATATTCTTCCTCTGTATCATGCCTTACAAAGAACCAATAAAAGGACATTGAACAGTTCTCAACTTATGTCTGCAGGCAGACAGGGGCTACTTTCCCAACTCCAGAACAATTCAAAACCTTTAGAGGATCCCTTATTGCTCTTCTCCTGCCTGGTACCTGCTACAAGTTACAGACTGTGTACAGCAGATTTACACACACTCAGAGGAATTGTGTTCACAGTTCCAGTTTAACCCCAGCCAGCAGCTCAGCCCCACACAGCCATTCGTTCACTCCCCTCACAGTGGGGGAGAGAATCGTAACGGTAAAAGTGAAAAAAGTCATAGGTTGAGACAAAAACAGTTCAATAGGGAAAGCAAAAGCTGAACACGCAAGCAAAGCAAAATGAGGAATTAATTGACTGTTTCCCATGGGCAGGCAAGTTGTTCAATCATCCCCATGAAAACAGGGTTCCATCACACAAAGCAGTGATTTGGGAAGACAAACGCCATAACTCTGAATATCCTTCCCTCTGTTCTTCTTTCCCCAGTTTTATATGCTGACCACGACACCATGTTATGGAATACCCCTTGGGTTAGTGAGGTCAGCTGCCCTCCCAGGTTCCCATACACACCCTGCCCACTTGCTGGTGAGGTGAGAAGAAGAGGCTTCGTGCAAGTACTGCTCAGCAATAATAAAATATCCCTGAATTATCAAAACTGCTCTCAGCACAAACTCAAAACACAGCTCCACACTTGCTGTTGTGAAGAAAATGAGCTCTACCCCAGCCAAACTAGCACATACAATCAGGATGCTTTGCATATATGGATGTAACTAGCTACGTGAAAATGAAAAACTGCCCACTACAATGGCCCAGCAGTAGCACCACATACTCTTTCACATGTTAAGCAGGCACAAGTATGCCAGATTAAAAGACAGGTTATAATACTCTGATGTAAATTACATCACTAAGGTGCAAGCCACACTCTCCAAACTTAAGAGAGAGTCGTAATACTATTGAAAAACAGCAGTGACATCAACAGGGCTACAAGGGTATAAAACTGGAAAAAGCAAGTGAGATTCTGGGCATGTGTCCTCTATCTAGCCATCAGTTCATTTCTAAGAACCTTTGTGACTACCAAATATCCCATCTTTAAGTATCCAGACCATTTGGTACAAAGAATTTTCCTTTATTGTAATATTCAATATTCTGTACATTCAGCAATTATGTTTTTAAGTGATGAGTGAGTCCCTGTTTTAAGTCTTGTTTGAATGGGAAAAAGGTATAAAACATCACCACAACATTTTTTTCTCTCCTAGAAAATCTCTTACCATACAAGCTTGAAAGCAAAATTTTATTTGTCAGAACATTTGCATGCAATTTTAGAATTCAGATAATTTTTAGCTATATACAAAACAAGGAAAAAAAACTCAACAAAACAAAAAAGATGTTTTAAAACATTTTTTCATGCAGCTGATTTAAAGATCAGAGCTAATTTGTCTTTAAAAAGAAATTATGGAGAATGCTAGAAGCAGAAATTAGGATTATATCAAAACTAATTATTTCTTGCATTGACTACGTGCTTCTAAGTAATGCTTTAACTTTTATTTGTGCCAGTAATGCTACTGATTCAGTTAATGAATTTTATTTTCAAAAAGTAGAGTAAGATACTGAGAGAATATCCCTAAAACTAGAGATAGACAGTATATGACAACAACCTGTAAGAGAATACACTTTTCTGAAGCAGAAAGTTGAATTCTGTAGCAGTGCAAGTGGATAGAGCTGTACTGCTAGTGAGCTAAAGGAAGGAAGCAGGAAGACACAAAGTACATATGGGGCACAAGACAGTCTTGCTGTTTATGCCTGTATTATCATTTCTATGGATCTTACTTCATTAATTCTTGAAGCCTTCCTTCTTCTCAGGGAGGCACTGGGACCCTGTACCTGCCAGTGTGCAGAAAGCAAAAAGGCTGTCCCAGAGCCACACAGAACCCAAGTCTGCCTCTTGCACATTTAACCAGCTCTGTGATTAGTCATTTCCCAGTTTTTCGCCGTCATGCACAACACAGAGGTCTCTAGACAGCTCACCTCTCAGGCAAGCCTGAAGCATGTGCCGGTACTGAATTTCAATTTCAGTCTGGTTTTACCCATTACTGTTTTCATGAAAAGCATTCTTACCATTTAAGCTGACTTCAGCAGCCTGCTGCTATTGATAACCTTTAATGTTTAGGACACAAACAAGAAACATTTACTTACAGATTTCCAAGGCACTCATTAATGATGGCCTAGGAATGTAACACTTAACAAAACAAGATGTTTCTGAGGATCTGCTTTACATCACAAAATGCTGAGTCACATTGTGCTCTCATTTACAAATTTGATACGTAAATGATTCATTGAAATCGTCTGCATAGAAATAACGATTGAACTTCAGTTTTCAAAGCCAAGTCTTCCCCACACTCCAAACCACACCTATGGCAAATACATGATCCTGAGCTCTGACTGGTCTCCTGGATCACAGTGGCCAATAAGTACTCTAGACAAACCAGATTTCTGTTTTTGATTGCAAAAAAAGGCCTCAAACCCAGAAAGCTGTTTGCAATGAAAAGTATTTATACCTCATTCCGTTGCAAGTAGAAGCCCACTGGAGGGTTTCTATAGCAAGGAAGGTTCAGTGCAGTACTCAGAGGCAAACCATGGGATAAAGCCATGAACTGTAGCCCATGATCACACTGCAGCTCTCCTCCCATGAAGCCTTAGGAAAAGGCTTCTGAAGAGCAGATCACATATCATGATTCATTGCTTAAAAGTGTTTTTGCACAGACCAAATACCTCAGCACTCTGCATGGTCTGGTAGTATAATCATGCTATATCCACATAAGCTGAACAGAGCTTATGGTTGACTATGGTTATACCTGAAGTCCCTGAAAACTGTGTCTTGCTTTTTGAGTCCACACCACGCATTTATACCATCTCCACGTATGTGTGCGGCAACACATACATGTCAATTCTAGTGAGTGACATTTAGACACCTGCTGAACGTGGGAAGAATGCCTGAACCTCAGAGCCCATTGCTTCTGTGAATCAAAGACACTTTGCCATCTCAGAAATCAGCTGCTTTCGAAGATAGCACATCCAGACAATGACATCTGTAGGTGCTGAGCCCACAACAAAGGCTGCAATGGAACCAAGTTGGTAAGTATCTTTTACTGTGAAATTTGACTTGAAAAAGATAGTTGAGCAATTTAGAGTTCCAGTTTTCCAAGTTACTACAGATTAAAGACATGCAGTTACGGAAAAAAGTACAAATCTAAAATCTCAGATTACCATTAAAAAACCAGATTGTTCTGGTTTGAATACTTTGGCAAAATGCCAAGTATAAACCAACAAGCTAAAGTTCCTTCTCTTCACCAAGAAAAGGGAGAGAAAAAAACTGGAAAACTCAAACTTGAACTTAACTTGTTTATCTATTTACATGAAAGAGGGAAAATTAAAAGTATAATATAACACACACCCACAAAAGTTAGAAATAACAAACAATAAATCCCCACTCTCCATCAAACACAAATCCCACCATTTTAGCTACAAATCACCCAAGAGAACTCAAACCCCTGAGGCACAGACCCAAGCAGAGAGAAAATGAATAAACATTCTACTTTCCTGAGATAACATAGGGGTGAGCCCGCACTGGGTCTGGTCCTCCTGGGACAGCACAGTATGTCTTCTCAGGACTCAGCCATGATCAAAAAGAGACAGAAACTCCTCCTCCCTCTCTTTTTATATTTGAGATGATGTTGGAATATGGTATGGAATACCACTGGCCACTAGAATCCAGTGTCAGCTGGCCTGACCCAGCTTGAGTCATCTGATAATCCAAGGCCTGCTCTAAAACTAAAGCCTAAATCTAGGCCTAAAACTAAACCCAGGACACAGATTCAGTGACATTAAACAAAACAACCAACCAAAAAAACCACAACACCCTAATGCCTACCCAAACTCTTAAGTACCTTGAACAGAATTCTGGAGATTTTAAGCCTTTCAACCAAAAGATAATAAGTCCTGATCAGTCTATGCCTGGAACAACTAAAAATGTGTTTGAACTTCAAGACTGCCTAAAAGCAGTGCCAAGAGTTCTGAACATACCCAGGACTCCCTGGTAGCCAGCACTGACCCCTTGGCTGAGCTCCCCATTTTACCAAAACAGGCACCATTTTTGAAAACGCTTGGAAGAAAAGGCTTGTTCGGATCATGATAAACACACAGCAACATAGATTCATAAAATCAGAGAATGGTCTGGATTGGAAGGGACCTTAAAGATCACCTACTTCCAATCCCCCTGCTGTGGACAGCAACATCTTTCAGTAGACCAGGTTCCTCAGAGTTCCATCCAGCCTGGCCATGAAACATGATTAGGCTTTTGCATTCAGAAATACACATAGAAAAGGAAAGCTTTCACAAACCTCAGTGCTAAAAAAGCTTGTCCAGAAATTTTAAGCACCATGTTCTGTGTCCTTTAAACTGTGGCCAAATCCCAAACCTAATCTACAACCTCCCACAAGTGCTTTAATCATCACACAGGTGTTTGTACTTTACAACTTTTTTCACCTTTTTTTTTTAAACCTTACAAACACCATGAAGATGGAAAATCTAGATGATGATTGCTGAATTTCTTCATCTTTAAAAGCACATAGGTACCTACTTCACAGAGGCACTGCGGGAATGCATTAGTTAAAACACTGTGAATAGGTGAGAGCAGTATAAATGCCAAGTACTGTTACTACTAGCAGTAGTAATAATAATACTACTTGACACTAGTGTAGTGCTTTCCATCTGAGAATCACAAAACAGTTTACAAAAATCAATTATTAAGATGCTGTGAGGTGCATAAGCATTATCTCCCTGTTACAGATGATGAAACATAGGCTCATATTGGTCAATTGAATCGCTAACGTTATCCAGGAGGCAGGCACAGAATCACAATAGATAGTGCACATAAGACCTCCTCTGTCGTCTCTAACTAACCGGAACTATTCTTTCCAATGTGCCACTTATTTGCTCTCACTTATCATTGTTGTGAGCTGCCTCCTACACGTAGTTTTCATTACCTTTCCTATCATTATAAATGACAGAGTTAAGGACATTACACTAGAAAATATACCCCTGTCCCTTCATTTGCAGGATAGGTGTCACGTAGCATTACATGAATAATCCATTTACATGTTGTAATACCCATTAATATTTACTCTCCTTATTCTTTTTTACTGTTTTAGTGAAGAAATAAAGTATAGCCTATCACAACAAAATAATTATTATGGTAGATTTTACAAAATCAGAGGCTATAAATAAAACTAACTGTACTCTTTATGATCCTAACAACTTGCAAATAGGTTTTGTTATCCTTACCTATGCTTAGTAACAGTGTTTCTTGAAAGAAGTACCTCTGATTAGAGGAAGATTCCTTAATGCTATTTATTCACTTATTCTCATGCAAACACTGCACGATCTAGTTACTTTCTCTTTTGCTCAATGAAGAGACGGTGCATTTTATTTTATTTCTTTAGTAACATAAAATCATGCCTACATGGTCAGGAACAATCACATGCCACCTCTCCATAAGATCTCAGCCCTCAAGCTGCTCACAGATTCCCACTGTTAAATGCACCTGCACAAGTGAGTCCAAGCTGCGACTCCAACTTCAGAGCTCAAGCACAGCCCAAGGCTGAGGAGGACTCATGTTGAATGATCCCAGCCTGGGACTGCACCTCACTTTGGTACCTCACAGCCACTGATATAAGACTGACTACTTGCATTAATTATTCTGCATAATACATAAAGCTCTCAGTGGCCTGCAATTTTTAGACTATCTTGACCTTAATACTGGTGACTACCACCTAAGTTCTGCCAGAATTTTCTCCTTCATTAACAAGGTTGATGTATTATTACTTTTTTCAAAAGTCAAGTACCAGCTAGATATTTAAGTGCATGAAGAGCTTTACAGACTGGAAAAGGAAGAAATCTCATTAAAATTTTCCAAGCCAAGATATGTCAAATGAAGTATACAGACCAGGCAAAAATTACTTGCACTTTTTTCATATGTTAATGTGATAAATTATTAGTCTTGTTAGTATTAACATAAAATGAATGTATAGAAATGTAATATACTTTATTTTAAATATCCATATCCCTACACACATTCCTTCCTTCTCTAATAACAGTATTATGAGAATACTAGATCCCACCTTCTCTAACTTTAGTAAAAATGTACTTTCCTTTCCCTATTTATATATCTTGTAAAGACACTATTGTGGCTTAGAAACTGGATCATGTTGAGTCTACACGCACATACATATTAATCTCGCCTGATTTCAAGAAGTGTACCTTTACTTTCTGCATGCAGTCCATAACCAGGAAGCAAACTATGCCCTCAATTTGCCTCTTACTTCCCCTCAAAATCAACGGAAGACCTTCACAACTACTGTTGCTCTCTCATGCAGCCCTGTCTGCACAGGGTACTTCTTGGAAGAAGGGGACATGGTCATCTTTGCCACCTCATACCTTCCTTTCCTTATTTTCTGCTCTCTGCACTTCTCTGTTCAGTCAGTTTGCCATCTATGTACACTCTGCACTGACCAATCAGGCAGTGGTAAGAGCAAAACACACTGGAGTATTCTTGGAACAACCATGGAGACATAATGGAAGCAAGAAAAGCATTCCTTCATACAGCAGTCGTTATAGCCTTCCTTTTCTTCTGACTTTCCTTTTTCCAGCCTTCTTGAATGTATTTTTACCACACTAATGCATAAAACGGAGGGAAAGGGGGGCAGTCCTGTGTCCATAAGATTTCTCATACTCTGTGAAAACACTACATGTTCCTCCTCCTGTCCTCGGGCTGCAGTAAGGAAAGCTAAAACCAAATTTAGGTTCAAAGCTCTTTCTGCTATAGAACATTTAGTGACTTTAATTCAAGCTGACTTAGCATGGGAAGCCATTGCACATGTGAAAAAGGCACTGTTCCCCCTTCATGAGAGAACATGGAAACATTATTTCCAAAACAGCCAAAAGAAGCTGACCTAAATTTTCAGCTAACACTGCCATCATTTTGATCCTTCCTTCCTCTGAAAAAAAAAGAACAATAAAGGAAAAAAGAGCAGTTGCAAAAATCTCTTTATTAAGAATGGAAGAAATAGTTATTGGTCAGAAAAACTCAAAATAAATTATTTAACCAGCCTCTGCAATGGGTTAAGCTTGTGAAAAATGACTAAATTTTAGCGAAAGTATGGCAGTCTTTAAAAACACTATAATGGATAGAGTCTGGAATGCCAAGTCTTACACACAGTCCTTCATCCTAACACATTTCCCTACATATTTATTTTTAATGTATAGTGATACCAGCTGCTCAAATCCACATTCTTTAACAGACCAATCATCACTTACAACACACATCACTTACAATATCCTGCATAATCCCAAATTTTTTATGCTTTAAATCCAGCACCTTCCATACTCTCACCACTACATGCCTGTAAATCTTTGAAATCAACTTCTGTTAAGCTTTACACATTTCTAAACTTTAAAAAGACATAGTTCTGCTGTTGATTCTGAACACTGGATTACAACTTCTAAACTTTCTGTAGGAGAAATCTAATTATACATCAGATCACATTCCAAACACATGCAGCATTTAGCTTGCTTTAAAGGCGTTTCAGTCTTAACATCTCAACCTTAAAGATCATTTCAAATTAACTCAGCTATACAACCACTTATATTAACCTTGTTTGCTGTCAAGCCAAACCTGACAGAAACTGCCAGTAATCTCCAATTACCACTTGCTAACACAGGTGACAATGATCTGAAAGTAATCTGACTGACTTTCTGCTTCAAAATATAATTATAAGATTGCAGATGTACTTTTTCTTCATGAAAATAAAAAAATATTGCTATAAATTTGGTATTATATTCCTTTATTTGCCATTGTTTTTTATTAATATGCTATGCCTATATTTATTTTATAACATGGGGTTTTCTACAACTAGGAAAAAAGCAAGACCTTTAAGTGCCAATCATAAACCAAAATAACATCAAGAAATCTTTTTAACTGCAGCATATGCAGGATCAAGCCCTGAACTGACATTATCCATCACTGTGTGTATATAACACAAAGTTAATTTGATATGTTAATTTTGTACTTGTGGTAGTATTTACTCTTAAATACCTCTGGAAGGCTGAGATTGTTCATAGAATGAGTAAGACGTGCCACTGCATATGGCAGAGCAAGTGCATGGGAGACAGGATTTTCTATAAACAATTTTTCAAGAGATTTTGCTGAAAATCATGAAAGTCAAGCTCAGTAAAACTCCTTGAAACCACTATGGGAAGCACAGATTTATTCCTGTACTAGTTACAGGGGGAAATAATGTACCTTTCTGACCTCTCGATGCCAGCCGTCAGTGCAGGGATGAAGCAGCAACCTGCTGATGCCTTCTTGTCCCCAGCCTGCCATCAGCACTTGGAGTGCCCATGATGCTTTGCCGATATTAACAAATGGCTTGGACATAAATTATTGCACATGCTTGCCTAAAAGCTGTGCTTCCTAGGGACATACCTACCATGAAAATTGTGCTCCTGCAACTAGAAAAGCTTCATGCAAAATCATTCTCATACTGAAGAGGGGAACTCCATTTTTTCTGGAAAAAAAGCTGAATTTTTTCAGACTTTTAGTTTGTGATAAACACACTCACTGTGCTAACAGAGCACAATTTATAGTTTACACCCATTAATAATAACATTGGAATTATAGTCATGCAAGGGAGGCAGTCCACTCATCTGCATACTAAAACCAATCCTACTTCCATAAAGTTGCCCATAAGCCATACATACATCCAGACTAACTACAAATAAATTAACTAAAATCCTGTGTCATCTGTATTTCAATTGCTATGGGGGTCGGATTAAACCAGTGCCAGAAGGCTAAATATCACAGTGAGATAGCTGAGTCCATTTCCAGCTGCAGTTGTAGACTAGTTCATTAACCAGCTACAAAGAGAGCAAAAATATCCCTGTTCAAAATTGCCAAAATTCTGTTATCCAAAGCTTTTACTTCTTTGTGTCAATTATTTTAGATCTACTGTCATGTTGCAGATCTTTGGCCATGGATGCATACCTTTTCTCTAGCATGCTATCAGTATGAAAACAAAACAAATAGAAAAAAGTGTTTTTCTATATTTTGCTTCCCCTTTTTATCCTGTCCCTGTCCCTTTCACCTTCCCAAGGCATTTCTCTGCATTAACCTTTGCCTGCTGAACTATGGTGAACTCCAAGTGCACTTCTGGCAGGATGATCAACCAAGCTCTTCAACTTTTCATCTTCCATATTCTCATGCTGGTTTCCTCCTGAATGTCTGGACAGAGACAGAGCACTGACTGCTGGGTGCATACAGCATATCTCTGCTAGCAGATGCACCAAGAGATGGGGTGGAGAGAACCATCATGTAAATCCACCCCATTTAAAGAAACTGAAGCAGTCTCACAAAACCTCTGGTATACCCACAGATATCATTTTCCCAGGCTTTATTTTGTTGTAATTTTCCAAACACAACAGATCATCACTTAGATCACAAGAGAAATATTTACCAAGTTCAAGTAATAAAGCAAGATAACTCTATCTCTCACTTGCCTAATGGTGGGATCAACAACACAAAGCAGTAAGACCTCCCACAAGTGAATTCCTTTTCTCCAGCAAAGCACCAAGATCAAAAGCTTTTCACCACTCAGTGGCCTGCAGCCACACAGATTGCCACAGCATCCCTTGTGTGCACTCACCTGCAGGACTGAAACAGCACAGTGACTCTACCCTTGTGAAGAAAGACACCGTATGTGGAAATAAATGCCAGCCCTGCTATTTTATCTGAGGGCAGGGTCCCTCTGAAATCATTTAAGAGCAGGATTCCTCCTCAAGTAGCCTTACAAATAATGACTGTTGGCAAGTTTCTTCTACATACTATGTTAATCAACAAGGTGGTAACACTGTAATTAAGAGGAAAAGAAACAAACATAAATCCCTAACAGAGCAGCTGAACATACAAATCCAGAAAATCCGTTTTATGTTGTTAATAAAGTGTCATGCATTAGCTTTCAAATGAAATCTGAAAATTACATGTGTCCTCCATAAGAAACTAATCACTTCACAAGATAAACAGCTGATGTTAACTGGCCTAGTCACTCACTCACTCATGTATAAAAGTTGAAGCAGCAGAGAATGGGTTATTAGCTTAATATTCAGTTATTAAGATAACATTAGATTAGTGACTAATATTAACATTGAGATATTAATTCCAATGGCTACTTCACATTTTACAAATGCACTGCTCTGCATTTATAATCCAGCAAAAGTTTCAACTGACTTTTCTCAAGCTTTTTCTCTCTTGGAAGATTAAAAAGTGATTTATATTTTATCTGATTTATTCCAACCAGAAATCTGGATCCTAAACGTAAGTGGCCCTGATGTTACTATGATGAGCCTCTAAAATGTCTAGTATAACACCATCCCACAGTGAATAACCCATAATTGTCCTTCTTAATGAACACCTACCTGCTATGAGGATAAGGAATGTGGAAGCAAGTTCTGAGTCAAACTGTGTGTGTGCTCTCAGGGAGGTGTGCAAATCAAAGATGTGCTCCATTAAAAAAAAAAAAAGGTGTTACGTTAACTCCTGGACTACATGGGCTAGAGCAGCATGGTTTGTAATTAACCAGCATGGTTTGTGTTTCAGTAGTACAGAAAAGACAGTCTCAGTATAGAGTCCAGCAAAAACATATAAGGCTTCATTTCTGGAGCATAGTTGCATTTTTGTTTGAATTGAAATTCTGTGATTGAATCACAGTGATTCTTTAACCCTGGAGGTCCTAGCAACCGGTATTCACTAACTTTCACCAAATTACTAACTACATAAAATCTAAATAAAATCTGCATAAAACAGCATTGGAAAATTCAATCAATTAAATAGATTAATTTACACAAGCTAAAATCCTGCCCTGAACAGACAGCCACTGTGCACTTCTGCTCCTTGTGAATTTTAATGAGGCTCAAAAAAACCTAAAGAAAGTACTCAAGAAGCTCATTATGATTCACCAATATCCTCTCATCTTCTCTTTATCTTTGATTTTTGTTGCCTGAGTGGTGAAGTTGAACTTTCAGTCAGTCAGCATATGCATATCACATTTACCAGGAATCCTCCTGTCAGAAGTACAAGACAGATTTGTAGTGGGCATCCAGCCACTCCATCTGATCCAATCACCACACTGCTGTCAGGAGATCCAATCACTACCCTTCAATCTTCAGATGTCCCAACACTCTAGCATGTAGTCCTATCTTCTGCACAGCTTAAGGGAGCTGGAGCCCAGGCTACCCTCAGTAACTGAACAGAGACAGGACATAGATTCAAGCACTAGTACACAACCATCAACATTGTTTTTTTATAATGCTGTCCAGCACACTTCTGACTCATAGCACCCACCACTCCCTCTTCAATGCCCAGTTATAGTTTTGAGAACAACAGCATCTGAACAATGTGCCTCACAGCTTGTTTGCAGTTCCGTACAGCCAAAGAATTTCAAAAAAAAAAAGAAGGGAGACACTTTCCTGCCTTTACTGAGCAGCTCATGTCAATGCCATTAAACCCTCTTGGAACTGAAACTGCATGCTGGTAAAGTTTCTGCCCTATCCTAGTTCCCAAACCCTCTCCAAGAAATGTCTGGGACAGTGCTGCTTGTTCAACATCACAAACATACAGGAAACAATGCTCTCAATTTCATAGTTTAGCTGATTAAGCTCCAATGCCTGGCACATATCCTGGTGTTGTTTACTAAAGCACACACTGCCTTTGAGGATCTGAGCCTCAGCGCTTTTTGTAGCAAACTCATTTAATTTGCAATTAACCTCTCGGTTCACACTTACTATCCCACTTCCATTCCTCTTGCCAGTCACTTCTGAAAACATATGCATATCACTGCCTGCCAGCCATAATGCCTGCAAGTCTTTGCTCATTGTCCTTCAGAGCAGAAAAAAAGAAATCACATTTTTATTGTTTGTTCTCCTCACTGTGAAGTACAGTGTACAAGTGCAGTACTAAATCACTGTACTTGAAAGCTCATTCTTAATATGCAGATCTTATCAAAATATATTAATACCATCAAGCAGAAAATTGACACCTTCATGTTTCTTCAGATACCACATACCCTTTTTAACTCTGTGAGAGATTTGAACTCTACAATTTATCCTATAGTATGCTGTAATCAAAAGCATCAATCTTTTTAAAGCTGTCTAATGCCTAATGCCTGCAGTCACTATCCTTATTAGCCAGAGGTTAGAAGTCTAAACATAGCTAAGTACATAACAATGATAGAAAGCAAGAGTTTCTTTTGTAACATATAACTTGAGCTCCGATGCCTTTCTTTGTAGGGAGACAGCTCAGAAGACTTTATGTATTTAAACACTTCAGCATAAGCTGCTACAATTACTTAATCAGTTATTACTCTTAAGAGGCCATCAGGAAGCCAATTAGGAAATCTATAATGGCTCTCAGGCATGTAGAAGGTCAAGAACTGAACTTTACCTGAGCAGACATCGGAAGAAAAGCTGTCAGTGATTCACTACATTAATGATGATCTCATCTGCTAACTCTGATTATTTTGCTATGTTTCGGGGTGTAGTTTGGGATGTTGGTGAGTTTTGGATTTTTTTTTTTAATTATCCAAGGTTATTGTATTGCTTGGTACAATGATAAATCACAGCAGTTAAAACAGTTTCTAAAAATATACATTTCAAGCACTTTTTATATCATTACTTTATTCTTCAAACAAAGCTAGTTAGAGCATCAGGAAAATAATAGTACTGCAAGATGTATTTTGGTAAATGCTTGGGACAAGGAACTGTATTTGGTGTTCAAGGTCCTTATTACTGAACTTTACTGTTCAACTCCAGATCTAAAAAGAAAGGCCTTGAAAACTGTTTTTCTACTGGAATATTTCTAAGTGTACATATTCAGTAAGCCTCATTTACTATACCTTAAGGAGCAAGTCTTCAAGAATACACAGTGGAAAGAAAACATTTTTGCTGTGGATTTTAAGCTCATTTCTCTGGGTTTTATTGACTGTGATGATTATGCAGGTTCTGTTAAGTCATTCTGTAATCTTGTTTAAACCCCTTTCAAGGAAAGGAATTTTTTTAATTTCTTCCAATTGACTGCTTATAATGATCTTCACTGATGAAAGCTGTCATGTATGCGAACCAGCATAAATATTTACAGGCTGATTCCATAACCCATAGATATGAAACTCAATCACCTACAACACCTGCGATTCTTTAAGGTGAAGAAATAATAATACAAATCCAGGTAGTAGATAGCTGTGAAAAAACAAACCAACAAACAAAACCAACACACACACCCAAAAAAGCCCAAACCACCAACCAAAAATACCTCCGAAAATTCAACCCATAGTTATTTGCTCTATTATCCTTTTCCCATTAGAAGTCATAACATGGCATATGAATATAAGTCTCTATTTCAGTCATCATATCTGCTTTATATAATAAAAAGCCCAGTGCTGCCAATGTTTTTTTTTAAATTTCACAGAATGAAAACTTGTCCCGCAATAATAGCAATATAGCTCTAAACCTGTGCTGCACAGATTTATTAACCTAGACAAAAGGAAAGGCACATCTTTCTCCACCAAGTGCTATCATTTTCAAATAAGACATGTCCTCTGGGTAATAAATTTGAAGACTGTTTTTTGTTTATTTTGAGGTGAGGGTTTACTTCTGAGATAAATAACCACGATACTGCATCTGTATTTTCTAAAGTTTAACTTCTAAAATATGCTTATTATAATGTTAAGCAATCAAACAGTATATATACACAAGAAAAATCTCCTGTTCCACACAGTATACAATACATTAGTTTTAAATAGGTCTTCAGCAGAACATGAGCAAAATATAAAACCAGCAAGCTTACATGCAACACTTATTTCACTGTCATTTTGTTTTATAGGATAAAAATACAATGTCTGCATGAAAAAGCACACATCTGTGACTTTTCTATTGATTATTAGTAATCATAAAAATTTCTCATTCACTCCCAGAAACAAAACTTTTTCTAAGTGATGTTTATTTTTTTAATGATCAGTGTCTCCAACATTGCTTCTTACATTACTTCTTTTCCATACTTAATAGCCAAGAATGTATTTATGATTCCAATAAAAATTTGCAATCTTTGCATACAGCACCAACCTGATCTTTCTTCAATTGTCTCCCTTAATTTTTTTTTTCACATAGGTTTTGCTATCTTCTCTTTAAGGTGAAGTAAGTGCATCCTGAAACACTTAAAGGAAACATTAGTGTCTACTCATGTAGATGCATACAACATAACAACCTTAGACTTTTGTATAGGAAGAGCAGTATCACAGCCTCATAAGGACGGCAGTTAAGCATTCAGACAGCCAAGAGAAGCTGCATATGTATTCAGTGACATTTCCGGATGTGTATTTATTATCTGGTACACACAAACTACTTGCATACACATCACATTGTGAGTTTTTACTTTGGCTCCCTGGGGACCTACACGACTGCATTTTTCAGTTTCATTTTCTGAACTAGTCCTCAATAGTTATGTGAGAATTTCTGACCTGTGCCCATCGGACCAGGCAGACACTATCTGTGCTGAGATGATGGGGACAACTCAGCTGCTGTTTGGCACAGACTTGTAGCCACACGGGTTGTGGGAATCCTGGATTTTCTGTTCCTACACATCTAATGCACCATCAAAAACGTATTGTAATCACAGATAAGGGCACAAGAGCAGGCTCAAAAGACCAAGATTATAATTTGTGCCTAACATAGAGTGGCATAAATATACACATTCTTCCTGTTCTTAGATCTCCCAATAAAGTCAGTCTTACACACCTCACAGAAAGTCATACTTACACTGAAGATGTAATGATTAGCACTGAAAAAATGGAGACTAGTATAGACAAATAATTTGTACTCATCACTTCTGAAATCCATAAAAGCTACCAAAATTAGATCTATAAAAACCTAAATATGAAAATTTTTCTCTGAAAAAACCCTCAGAACACCTTAATAACTGTAACGATTTTCACTTCTAGCAGACTTTTTGATCAGAGTATTCAGACAGATTTCATTTATAATTTTAATGCCAAAATCCAATCTACCAAATATTTTGCTATCAAAGGGTATACTTTGGGGAGTTCTGTTTTTACACTTCCTAATCTAGTTTCACAAGCCTTCCTCACAAGTTACAGTCTAAGTTTGAAATGCAGGCTGCAGATTTACAGTTGATTACAGTTGAGAATTTCCTCAATGACACCAAATACAGCTCTCAGTCTGAGCAGAATATAGAGAGAATATTTCTGTCAACACAAAAGTACTAAATCTGTTTTAAAATGTGTTCCAGGGAAAACATCAATTGAAAAATTGGTATCAACTAGAGTTGATTAATGTATGGATTGTTTCACAGCAGCATGCAATCTCACAGCAATAGTTCTATTTTACTTGAACCAGCTTGCCAATTATCATTATGCATAACTATGAAAATGGGACAACATTTTGATGATGATGATGTTTACATCTTATACAGTATGCACATAAATTTAGTCTTAAAAAAAAAGAAAAAAGAAAAGCTTTTTTATACTCAGTGCCTTCCAACTGAGTATAGAACAGTGTGTTCTGCACAGTAAAGAGAATTTTCAGGTATCTGTACATACTCCTAACAAATCTTGATACTCATGCACTGTAGCTGATTGTACAAGACAAGCAGTGATATGTGCCCAGATAAAATACAAAAATGCAGGTGTGAATTCTAGATATCTAGCTCTGTATTACACTAGTTGCCTCTGGTGTCACGTAGGCAGATTATCATCATAAATCAAGTCATTTTAATACTATTCATTCAGAGTTTTGGAGGTTCAAATGCTAAAAGAGGATAAGGTTGAATCTTCAAAAAACAGCACTTACAACTGTTGATGCGAATGCTAAAGAAGTTCTTTTAAGGATCTTCTATTTGCTATTCATAACTGTTTACATGCATAGACTTCTGCACGAACATATGTTTGCAAAATTACTTATTCTGCAGTGAAGACTGCTTAATTCCTTGGAGGGTCAAACTGGCTTTTAACGGTACTGCATATTATGTTGGGAATTCTGGTTCCTGCAAGTCCATGCATGGATCTGCATTTGTCTTTGACATCACCTTGACCTTTTATGTAAATTATCCCTAATCCACGTTTAGGGTTAACTGTTGTAGTTGTACAAACCTTCCACAGTAAGATCCTAACTCTTGAGCTCTAAAAGCGGGTTTGCAGCTTCTGCTCTGAGTTGTAACAAATGTGATGCACTGTCTTTCAGAGTGAAGACCTTGAGGGCATCAGGGAAGGTACGTCCATGTAAGAAGACAGGCTTATACAGATGGATAGACACAAAGCAGTAGAACTAAATCTCCCACAGTGTACCACGGTGGGATTTTAAGATAACAGTATTTCAGCAGGAAGATAAAAACATTTTTAATTTCTATTTTTTTTTCCACAGAAAAGTCAGCACTTTCCCCAGGAGAAGTGAGAAAAACTACATTTGCAGGTAATGATGACTTGAGTCTTCCAAAGTGATCAGTTGTGATGTTATAAAAAGACTTAACAAATGTTCTTCAAGTTAAATAAAACAAAAACAAAAAACCCAAAACAACAAAAAACCCCAAACAAAACAACAACAACAAAAGCAAATTAAAAAGCCCCAAGCCTTGCAGCTAAAGGCTATACTGTCCCCTAGGGAAACCGAAGTAGGAAAAATGCCTATACTTTGGCCAGACTTTAAAACCTTTCTTTTTCTTCTCCATTTAGGTACCTTTAACAGGAAGCTTTTGCAAATCCTTTTTGTAGGGAATAATAAGACTCAGACGATGAGATTCTTTTGGACATAGGTTTTTTTCAAGGAATCTCATCTCAAATGGAAGTATTTGCATAAACAAAGTTATTCCATTTATTTAGTTGTTAAGTGGGTAAAAACATTCATTTAAATATAGGAAAGTATCGGGAGACGGGTTTAGTTCTGAAGCAGACGATTCCACAGGAATTAGCAACAACAGACACTTTATTATTACGCGCAAACTTAAATACACTTCTAGAACTGTAACCCTCCGCACCTGTGCCACTCTGACACTCATTATTGGCTAATGATGTTGTTTACATTACAATAGCCTTCTGTAACTGGTTGATTGTACACATCTGCTGTAAAGGTCGGCACAGCTTCTTCTGAGTTCAGTAGTTAGTTCCTTAAAGGTACATCGCACTAATTACAGAGGCAGTTCAGTACACAGCTTTACCCTTCAGGTCAAATACCATATGAAATTCCCACAGGAAGAAACTGTTGCATCCTCCCCAGAAAGGCCAGGCACGCACTTACCATGGACAGGATGTGTGCAGGAGCGCAGAAAACAGGGTAGGAACAGGCAGAGAAACAGTCTTTAATGCCTAGAGCATGGTTAACAGCTCAACCAACCATCCAAGGGAACACCTGTTTCACAAACACTAGATCTCTACATTCATTTTCAAACTTATTACAAGTGCAGAATGAAAAAAAAAATCCCAGACCCACTGAACTGCGATGCTCTGGGTGAGTAAAATGCGTATGAACTGAAAGTGAGAATGCAAATTGATGTAACAGCAATAATTGTGGAACTAATGGACAAACAAGCATTGCCACATGAAAAATAACAGAGAAATCAATCTGGCTTTAAGAACTCAATTGAGGGACCAATAAAAATACTAGAATGCTGGAAAGGCACTCTCAGACATAAAGCACCTGTTTAACATTACTGCTAATTGTGGATGAAGGAAATGGCCCCAACAGAAATTGGTTGAAGATGATTAAATTTAATTGCAATGCTATATACAAAGTGCTACCCACTCACTGAATTAGAATCAAAATATGCTCAGAAATGATACATTCCACAGGAGCAGCAAGACTACATGTGGCAAAAAGCACATTCTATTTTCTGAAAGTTCTTTTTCTCTCTCACATGTTGCAGAATTGCACAGAAAGCACTGCAACGGGAACCATGAACTCAGGAAATAAGGTCACCATAAGGTAGAGTGTAGGCTGCAAGAACGCTCATATTCTCCAGCACAGTGGAACAGTAGGTTTGGTAGGGAAACACACTCAGCCCACTCTTGAGATGCAAAGTGCCAGGAATCCATGAGATCAGAAACAGTTAAGAGCCTGCCTTGGTTTGTGCAAGGCAGATACCTTGGTAAGTCAGCTCCACGCTTTCAGAAGAGCACACAGGATACCCTCTGGCAGGCAGCCACTTCTGCTGGAGGCAGCTGCCAGAGACTTTTGGCATAGAAAAGCAAAGTATCATTTTCAATTTTCTTTACTATTTCTCCTTTTTCTCTTTACACAATATTTAGTTAGTACAGTTGGGAGTTTTTTCCTCCCCTCTCCTTTTGTAGAAGGACTATTTATTAGAACTGCTGGATCATTATCTGTACCTTTATACTATATTTTTTAACTTAAATTTTACTTTCCATGTATTTTCCCTGGTAATACCTAGAGCATACCCTTCCCCTCTGCTTTCAAGTGCTGTGAAGGGTATAGTCACAGTACTGAAGGATGACTAGCTTATAGCCAGAAACCCATGAGTTATTTGGTCTTCCAGCTAATCACGGATATATAGTAGGTCCTCCTTCTAACCGGCTGCCACTTAGACCACATTTCACATGGTACACACATCCAGCATGTCTAGCCTTCAAATTGCTTTCTGACAACTGTGTTTGGCACACATCTCTCCTCTCTGATAGCAAACACAACACTGTGGCAGCCTTGGTTGTGCTAGTGTTCCCCCATTAAGCTCAGGCAGATGGAGAGAGTTGCCAGTGCCACACCCCTCCTGTTCACTATTTAGAGTTGTTCAGTCCTCAGACCCACTTAAGTTTTCAAAGTCTCCACGTGTGTAGTGTTGTTACACACTATAGAGAGTGCTAAGGTGCTACTCAGTCCTGGTTATATTTGCTTTAGTGCTGGAACAGCTTGCTTGTGGCTCACTATCAACAAAACAGTCATTATTTCCAAGTACCTGCAACGTACTTAAGTAGAACTACTGGAGCCTCTGTTCATGGGGTGAGAGCTGTGCTTTTTAAAAGCTAGCTCTGTGTAACAGTGAAGAAGCCTTTCCCACCTCCCACACCCCAAAGAACTTAGGCATTAAGTGCAATGGAGCAGCTGCTTGACGGCCTTATTAGAAAACAGCTTAGAGAAGTACATGAAAAATACTGTATTCAGCCAAATCTGCAGGGAACAACAGAAGAAAAATAATTAGCCAAGTCAGAAATTGGCTAAGGCACTGAGTCTTCTGAGCCTTCTATTTCCTTCAAAATAACAAAAGGATCTTTAAATATCAAGTAGTAAACAAGAGTGTTTACATCTTATCTTAAAAAGCCACAAGCAGAACAGTGCACCCTAATATCATCCTTTGCTCAGAAATGATTCAGAAGCAAGGGGGCCATCTGCTGAATTCAAAGTACCATTTTCTGCTGTATCCTGGACAAGTTTTTTTTAAAGTTTCACAGCCAAGTACTTTTCAGTGTCAGCTCTGCTAGGCTTGTGAGGCATGGCAGTAAACCACTGGGCAGGTTAAGCTGCAGGTATATATTACAGCGTAACTATCAGGACTGCAAAAAGCAAAAGCAGTACACCAATCAATGTAATCTATTCTGGACTCAAAAATATCACCAGTTTGAAGTGCAAGTAATAACTCTATCATAATTCATTTCCTTAAACAGAAATTTTCAGAGACAGAAAATTTGCTCATAATATGTTCACGAATATAAATTTTCAAATAAAATATAAAAGCTTAAAGCACAGAATCAGGTCTCTAAAATAAGCACCTTCCTTCTTCAGCTTGCTGTTCATTATCCTTAGTAATGCTGGCATGATGTTCAAACTCAGTATTTCTTTCCCTGTGCAACTCCATCCCAACTCCAATGATAAAGGATTCCCTCTTTCTAATTCCACTCTTTATTAATTCATTACCACTAACTTCCAATCCCAGCTTCACTATAGTCATAGCTAGTCCCTCTTCTGACGTGAGAAAGTGGGCACAGAAAAGGTAGAATTTTTAAGATTTTATTACCATGTCGCTACACATTCACATGCACAAAGTGCATTATCTTTGTAGTTCTCCCTATCTTGTTCTCCTTAGTATTGCTACAGGTAAAGGTGTCTCTGCATATCAGGAAGAAGGATCAGAATTGTTTCTGGCATAGTAGTAACAAACTATGCTAAATAAATACTACACAAACACCCAGACTGAAAAAAATCCTTGTTCATATAACCATGAAATTTGATAAAGGTATTTAAAATCTTCACCACTGTTCTCGTTTCTTAAAGCATAGCCTTAAGTCTACTGACATTTCATGGTCTGTTAATACAGAACACTTTAAATATAGAAAGGTACATGTTATCCATTAAAGACTATGTAGGCTCATGCATAAGATCATTCAGAGTGTAAAATATAATATTGTTCAATGGTACAAATTATAAAACTGAATCTTCAAAGCTGCTTCCAATTCAGCATTTTAAAAATGACTGCAAGATGTAACTTGTATCTTTCGAAGTTATAATCAGGAGGTATTAGGTAGAAGCACAGCACAGGGAATACAAATAAATGCCACTTGCTTAAGACTTCCCTCTTATGCATAAGAAGCAGTCCCAAGTTCAACTCAATAGTTGGAGAGTTTGTTTGCATTGTGTGGGGCATTTCTCGTGCTTAACGCAATTTTACTACCTCAATTTTAAATCTCAATATGCATGACTCCCACATCCGTAAGGCAAAAATGTATCCAGGTGGTGATGTTGGCTTTTCACTGTTCCCAGCTTAAGCACACTACAGGCAAGAAGGACATAGTCTGGAAAATTATAAAGTTGTAGGCGCATGCAGCTTACTCACTGCTTTCAGCATTTAACAGCCAACTATTATTCTCTTTGCCAACTAAGTATCCCTTATTTATCTCCTAAAATCCAGAGTTCTATATCAAAATAGAAAAATAGCATATATAGAACAGCAGTAAATCCTAAATATCAAACATATAAAAGAGTTATAGAGCTACAATTGCCCAGTATTAGTAAAATATTATCACACATCTTTATTTCCATGAGCCCTCTCCACAGATCTTAACCTATGATCTCAAAAGTCTGACTAGCTTTAAAGGGTAGCCACTAAAAGAGGCAAAAAGAAGTTAAAAAAAAAAGTGTAGAGAAATTAAAAGTTTTCCATCTAGAATTTAGAATGAAAGCTAAGGATTGATGAAATTCAGTCCTTTCTATAGAAATGGTCCCAAAACTTATAAAGCACATCAACTCCTGGTCATATGAATCTCAGAAACAAGTAGTTCTGCCTTAGTGAAAAGCAATACAAAGTGCTCTTACTAATTTTTTTTTGTACTCTGGAAAGCTCACCTGAAAGAATGTTTCTATATAGCAAAAGAGATTTGAGTTCATTTTCAACTTTGTCATTTTTTTCCCTTTTCCACTAAACCCTAGTCGGCTTAAGACTAAGATGCTTCAGTGTAAAGCAAAACTCCTTCAAAGAAATGCAGCTTTAAGCAATAAGAAACATCAATACATTTTTGTTGGTCTTCTCTGTTACTTGCATATAAACAGGAATTACTCCCACCTAAGTAGCAGAACTATGTTTAAAATGGTGATGTTTACTTTGTTAAGTATTTAGACTGAGAGGAGCGGTGTGGATACTTACTAGATAGTTAGACAGAATGGAAAACAAACTGGAAATTGAAGAATTTGGAACATAACACTATTTGGAGGGTAGTATCTTCTCTCACTTCTGATACTACTTGACTTGAACATCAGTTGTTGAAGTTCTACTAAATAAGAAGTATTACAATCAAGATTGTTCCCATTTTAGATATCTGAGATTTTTTTTCCTTTGGATCTAATTCTGTACATAAATCTCAGCTAACATCTCTTGCGTTTTGGGAGGTTCTACACATGAAGTTGGATCAGCTCCATAGGTCAGAGAATACAAACACACCTCAGCTAATGTGTGATCGATGATACCTGCGGCACAGTTGTATTATATTGCACATGACAGATACGGCAGTACAAGGGAAGAACCTGCAGGTGCTGTATCAGAGTGCTGGTGCACAACACAGAAGGGATTTTGAAAGTGTAATGTAGTATTTGTCACTTTCTGTCATTAAAAGCCACGAAACAAAGCAGAGACTCTAATTTCCAGAAAGTATTGATGGTGCAGGTGTGTTACGAGGCATAACCTGGCACTGCTGAAGTCCCATCAGTGTTTCAAGGTGCCACTGGTACTCGAGCCAGTATGGGCGGGTGGCAGGACCGTTCCCCTCCGTATATCACGTACTGAGACCAGGCACAGTGACAGGGAAAGTACAGTCGCGACTACAGAGGTAATTACGATACCAATGCCACCACGGCGTGGCGGAGTAAAGGCAGCGGGGCTTCGGCGCCGTCCGGGAGCCCTCGGCTCAGCCGCTCCCCCGGCACCCCGGTGCTCCCCGCCCCGGCGGCGGCGCTCCCACGCAGCCCAGGACACCCACTTGCCCCTACGATACGAAACGCCTTTAGCGACTCACGGAGACTGTCTACGGTAGCTCAACGGTTCTGCAGTCCCCGCAGGACCGCCCCAAACTTCACACACGTTCTGCCTAGACGTCGGTCTCGACAGGTAGTTCACAACACGTCGCAGCCAAACTCGCAAGTGCATTTTTTTGTAGAGGAAACCAGAAGGATGATCGCTTCACTCCTCCGCCGCGTCAAAACCTTGGACAAGGTACTAAACCGCGACACCTGGAGCCGACACGACGCCTTTCCCTCTACCAGCCTCCAGCTTCCCTGAAAAGCGTCCGAAATTAACCTCTCCGTGGGCATGAGCCCGAGACGCGGTCCACGGATAACCCCAACTAAGCAGCAACCCCCTCGCCCCACCACGGAGCGCCAGCACCGCCCCAGCCCCATCCCCGCGGCCACGCGCCGACAGCTGCCGACGGAGAAACTTTTCCGAGTGGCCGGCGAGGCAGCGCCCACGCACCGCGCCCCCCGCAGCCGCGCCGGCCGCCCCGCCGCGTGGGCATCCGCCCGCACCGCTCCTACCGTGCGGGGGGCAAGTGAGGGAGGGAGCGAGGAGGTGGCAGTTACCGGCGAGCGGGCGCCCTTCTTGCAGAGCGGTCCCCTGAAGACGCCTTTGATGCCACGGTAGTGCCCGTTGCTGAGGTGCCGGGAGCTGATGACCAGGTAGCACGCCATGCGGGTCCCCCGGGCGGGCGGGCGCAGGGCGGGAGGGCAGCCCGGCTCCTCCGCGGCGGCGGCGGTGCTAGCCTCGCCGGAGCAGAAGCCCGCATGAAGGAGCGGGCGGAACCGCAGCAGCGATCTCTCCGCTCCTGTCTCATCCAGCGCCCGGGTGAGCGCTGCCAGCAGCAGGATGCACTGAAGGCGGCAGCAGCGGCGGCAGCCAGAGCACATCTGACGGAGCGCGGAGGCCAGTCCGCATGCTGCTCCGCGGGTGGGAGACGGGCCGGCGAGAAGAAGGGTAAAGCGCAACTTGCACAGTCCGCCGCTGCTACGGCCCCCTTCCCTCTCTTCCTCCTCCTCTTCCTCCTCCTCCTCAGACCAGGCCACCGGCAGCCGACATCCGGAGAGGAGTTTCTCCGCGGCAGCTGGACCGGCGGCTGCTCCCCATGGCTTTTCCCTGGGCCGGGGGGTGGACGCAGCCGGCCGCCGCGCACAGTCCCCGCTGCCCTGCTCCTCCCGTGGTGCCGCCGCCGCAGTAGGCGCCGCGCCTCGCTCACCTCCGCCGGCGGGGGAGGGAGGCGGTGCGAGGGGGCGGAGGAGGGGTAGGGCCGGAGCGGGGGCGGTGGCAGGGGGTGGACGTGGCCCCTCACCGCTGCGGGGAGGGGAGCAGGCGTCCGCAGGCAACCCCGGGCGGAGCGGGCTGGGGAAGAGGGGAAGGCAGCGGGGTGCGCTGACCGTCCTCCTCATCCTCTTCGCCCAACTTTCCCGCCTTCGATGTCGGCAGGTAACATCCCTTCCCCGCCTGCCTCTGGATGAGCTTCCACCTGTCCCCCGCATCCCCCTCCCCTCTCCTCCCTCCTCCGCTCTTTCGCAGGCTGGCCCTGGCAGGGGCCGTGAGCGGCCATCGACCTTCTGCAGCCAGCGCGATGACTGGGTGACGGGAAGCACCGCTGCGCCGGTGCCCGCCGGTGGCTGGAAGCGCAGACTGCCCCGGAACTGTGGCGGGGCTGCCCTCCGCTGTCCTGGCTGCCTGGACACCCCTCGGCTTGTGGCTGGATTTGTTTCCATCGTCCCCCCTAAAAGCTCATGATTTGAGGTGCGTGGTGTCTTTTGCGACCTAAATAATTTACACAGAGTCGCAGGTGTGAAAATCTTTCACCACTAAATAGCTGGAACAGGTTAGGTTGTTCTCACCTTCTGTAAGACAGAGGCGTGATATACCTGGGACCCGCCTTTGCAGACTCAGCTTCTTCTCTTGGGGTCACAAGTATTGTCTCTGCTCTGCTTCTTGCTATGTCGATAAAAATAAATCAGTAAATCACATGGCCTTAGTAGTCACCCGCGGATCATTCATTTCTGCAAAGTAAATTGCTTTAAATTGCAGATAAGAATTGTTTCCGTTTTTTCATTTAATCCTGTAAAAGCGTATGCTTTCAGGTATTTAGTGAATGCAACCGATAAGCCACAATCATTCTAACTTTAGCCTCTAAAGAGCTTACTTTCTATGAACCTAATGTAAACAAAAGAAAAATCTCACACAATCCACCAAATTATAGATGAAAAGGTCATGACAAATCAAATGTCATGTTCTAAAAAAATGTAAAATAGTGTTGTACAGTCCTAGGATACAGTGTTGTATACAGTATTTCAGATGCAATAGTAAGTTTTATTATGTATTTATATACAAATAAGTCAAATATATTAATATGTATTTTATTAATATATATATATATATACTATGTTATAAAGACAACAAAATACATCTGAACTTGGAATAACCAAAGCTGGAAGTAACATATTAAGAACATCCTTATCTTAACCATCATACAGTATTTTGCAATGTAAAACACTGTTAGTCGGGGGTCAAATTAAGCTGGTAAAATCAAGATGTGAAATATATAAAACAACTTGGCTCTTTGCACAATATGTGGTTGAGCTGTGGGACTCCTTGCCAAAGGGTGTTGTGGATCATAGATTAAACAGTCCCATGAATCACTACAGATCAGGCTTTGAATCCTGGGAGCAATACAATGCCTGCAAAAGACCTCTGGAAGACTTTTCTGAAGCAAGAAATTGCATTGTAAAGTGAGGTTTTAGAAACTATACTATACTGAAAAAAAAAGTTATCCACTGTTAATTTGGTGGCGAAAATGAGCTTTTATGATTATGTCCTCCTACAAGTCACAGCTATGAGAGTGACTTGATATTTATGCTTATTGGTGTATATGTTTTGTTAACTGCAAGTTCTTTTTGACATAATTCCTCTGCAATCCTGTTAAAGATAAAAGTATTAACTTTGCTTTGAATTTTGGTCTGCAGCTTAACTTTCTGACTCTGCACTGAATATGTATTGGGAAGTAAAGACAAGCACCTTTTCTCTTTGGCAATGCAATGAACTTCCCAAAACTTTACTTCTCTATGATGCAACTGTGGTTTCTCAGAACAGAAGGAGAATTTACATCTCATCTCAACAGCTTGCGCAGAGGTCTCCATTTCTTTTATGTTGTGAAAAGACATGAAAAGTCCTTTGCTCCGCAGAGCTGATGATGTTCTGTTACAAGGTGAGGGAGAGGGTGCAGAAAACCCACACCATATGCATATAATGGAGATGTGAGATCGTGTGTTGCAGTTACAAGGACAGACTGGCCATGGCACCTTCAGAGGAAGTCCAGCACAGGCTGAAACTGTGCGAGCGCTTTACAGTAAACTAAGGGACAATACTTTCCTCCTTAGACTTAGAATCTTCCACAGCTCATTTACCAAGATTTTATGAAAGAGAAATTATTTGCCCCAGAATAGACTGCACAGTATTCATTTTATCCTGCTAAGGAGGATGATGTGCTCAATTGACCCTGCTGTGAAAAGTAGAAGTCATTTTAGGCTCACTTCACTTTGCAAACTCAAGGGAATAGTCACTATGACCACCAATCTAAATTATAAATAATCTTAAGGACACAAACCTGAGAAAATGAGATTAAGAGTTGTCAAATGGAACTATTAGTTATTAATTATATCACTCCCTGAACATTCCCCGAAGTCTCTGGAGATACTGCACCTCCTTCTCTTTCATTACAGGTCATGTAGAAATATGAGCCTTAACTACTAGTAGTTTCATCTGGGTCCAATCCTTCACTACCTTAGATCTCGTAACATAATTTTCAGCTGAGCACAGTAGATGTAAAATACTGCCTTTCAGAACATTATGCTTTCTTTGCAGAAGTATTAGTGACTTCTCAAGATGCAAGGAAGTTGAGAAGCAGGTCAGCTGTCACTAAGAGAGGATGATTAGAATAATGAGATGCTCAGTTCATCTGTCCTTTCAGTTTAAACATTTTTTGTCATTAAAAAAGATTACTTTGCATTTATTGTCCCCCCAAAAATGTCTGTAAGAATTTGTTACTCATTCTTTGTAGGAATTGTCCTCATTGCACAATACAGTGTCTAAATTAAATTACCAGCCTAGCTCTAAGGCTGCTAGTTCTGATATAAATATACTCTGAATATCAGGCATCGGAGAACTATATTAATGCAGTTATATTACTTCTAATGGTTGAATTAATTCTTATGTTTCTTTGCAGCATCAGAGAGTATTGTACAGACATACCCATGAAATCTTGTCTGAATTGTGAATTTTATTTAAATTGTAATTCAAGTACTGCTTTTAATATAAGTTCCACTTGCACATGAAGTCCATTATACTGATATTCTCTGCTGTAGGTAAAAACTACAATTAGCATGATTTTCCAGCCACTAATCTAAGCATTCCTCACTGTGGATACAGGCTAGATTCACTCAAGGGTCCCAGTCCTCAAATGTTTTCCACAGTCCCCTTTCTCTGCATAGAAAGAACAAAGACATCCTTCCTGATGCCTCCAGATATGAGAAAATTGAAAGAGTGCAAAGCATCTTCTGGCACTACACCTGTAGAAATTTCTAGAAAATTTCTTGAAAATTTCCCATCAGACAAGAATGCATGCTGTGTAGATACACAGCTTGAGTACTGTTTCACCAGCTAATTATTCTCACTTGAATTAGTTTAACATGTTTTCCAATGCAGAAGAACCCAACTGAACCCTACAGTAAAAACATGGTCTAATACTGATGTGATTTTTACAGGTGGTATTTTTCACTGTAGGGAGGGAGAGGAGGAGGGAGATCAACACCTTGGCAAGGCAATTCAGGTATAAAAACACACAATGAGCTTCCTGACATATAACAGAAAGGTCTTAGTAGCTTTACAGTTTATATTATCTTGAGACATAAAGGAAATTTTAAAGCTGTAAATCAAGTCCTGGCAATACATGCAGATCTTTGGATTATAATTGCCTAAACTACATGTCCCTCCACCCTCAGTTCCTCTAACCCATCCACCCAGCCTCTAACTCCCCTCCACTCTTGTGATCCGTAGATACAGCTGATTCCTCTGGGTTCACATGAAAAGTGAACTCCTGCCCCACCAAAACCCAGGACAGTTTTTGAGGTCCACGGAATCAGAGTTTCTGTAGAAACTTTCAGCTGTTAAATATGTTCATGTATGGTAGCAAGCCTGAGATGTTCTGTTACATTAATTGTCCTGTTATTCTACCTGAACAGATGATCTAATATCCCGAAAGAGTCATGATTATTTGAAAATGAGAACCATATACTAAAAATAGTCAACATTTCTGTAGGTCGCATGAATAAATTTTAGTCTGAATGTTTATTTTTCTCAGTGAACCATATATTTTGGGAAATACTTTATAAAGTTTGATCCTGGTGAATATAAACGTACAAGGTAAGCTGATCTGCCTAAAGCTTTGTTTTGCTTTCAGAAAAATGGCAATTTCAAATCTGTTCTTGTTGCCCCTGAATCTTAAAAGATAATTTTTTTCCTTCTTTCTTCTTAATTATATCTGTCTTTATTTCATTACTTAATTTAGGATATTTTAGTCTTTCCGTATTTTATTCTATTTGAAATAAACATAATAGTGCTTATCCAAACATTTTTAATCCCAGGCTGACTCTTTTAATCTAAATAGTAGTTACATTCCTCTTTTGAATCATTTATGTAAGCAGCTTTCTATTACCCAAAAGTTGAATCTGTCAAAGTTTATACACTTAAAAACATTGATGGCTAAGTTATTGTACTCTCTAGTCCATGCAGAATCAATGACACTTTTTGGATGAAGCTTTTTGAAATGTCGCAAATGCTGAACAATCACTTTATACTCTGCAGCTTGCTATTAATTGTGTAGCCAGCAAGTACAGCTGTCTTCATGATAATCAAACCCAAGTGCATGTGTGTACATCAGTAAAGAGCAGTAAGTCATGCCCTACTTTCCTTAGAGGATCATGCACCACTGGTTTTAAGAAAGTCATATAGTTGAACAAGAATCTAATTCAAACAATTCATCTTTGATGCATGTTTTATGTGACATTCAGCAACCCCTTTCTACCACCTTTATCACAAAAAAAGCCAATGTAATATTTTCTTTGGAGTTATTGTGAGAATTACTCAATACTGTAACCACAGTCATAAACAAGAATGCTAAGTATTGCTAGGTGATATTGGAGAAAACTGCTGATTTCATAATCAGTTAAAAATATGCAATAAATCTATTGTTTTCAGAAGGTTGCTGGACATGCCATTCATTTAAATTCATAGATCAGGAATACAAATAGGACATTAACCCTATATTAACAAGAGCTCAGTGTTTCCAGAGTCTGTGTCCAATGATGTAAATATATCTTTCATTTTCTGTGCAGAAATAATATTCATTGGTTTCTTTTTATTGTTAGATGTATTCTTTACCTAAATTAGAATGAATACAGAAAGAATAATGGCAAGTAGCCACTGTTACGAAAATTATATTGCAGAGTGCCAATTCTGTTTTAGCAGCAAATCCTTTCTTTCAGGAAGATGATATATGAAAGAGATGAAGGTGTAGCAGTGTTTTCATACACTTACTAATTTATTATGCTTGCATAAATATTTAATGCATCAATCTCTTTCTAAAGGAAGAATATGGTTTGCATTTCAAGTCTTGTAGTTTTCTTACATTTTCTTTCTTGTAAATCCTACCAAAACTTTGATTATATAGACATCCACAAGAAAGGTGATTCATGTTTTTCATTTCTCATTGATGGTCATCAGACTGATCTCCTGAGGTTAGCACTGGATGTGCTAGTGGCCTTAATATCTAAAAGGTGAGTAAAGTTATTGCATTTTTATTATTAGGAATCAGAATTGAATATTAACTGGAGAAGAGATATCTTTAAATTACAATAAAATAATGTAAAAAGATGAAAAATATTGTCTAAACTTTCCATAGTTAGCCATGATATCTACTGATATCCATAGCCAGAGAGGCCAGCAGCGTATGTTTCAGCCAGAGATACATTAGTTTCAATAGCTGACACAACCCCAGCTTTTAATCCCTTTTCCAACTCATGTGATTCGGGGAGTGCTCCAAGGACAACTATAATGAAGCAGCCTAGGAACAGGAGAGGATACCCATTGCAAAAGAATGATGAAGGCGACTTCCATCACACAGATTTTACCATCTACAGAATAGGACATCTCCTTTCTCTCAGTATTACCTACAAAAGTAGTTTATCTTATTGCCATAGGGAACATACTTTTACGCACTGTGTGCTAATACACACCTGCAATGATATCCATATAGAATTTCAGCTTGACAAGTTAGCATCTACCTTTTTACCTGGCACTAACATTGCCAAAAGGCACCCACAGACCGTCAGCACATATATGTTATTTTTTAATCTGGCTGCATCTTCAGCCATTGAAGCCTATTAATTGTCTTAAGATGTGTACAATTTCCAAAGGACTCTCAAGTTACATTTGTCAGAAAAAAGTCACATTGCTTTTTATGAAGTGAATGAGAATTCAGCTCGGGAAAAGAGAGGGTCAAGGGGGAGTTATGAGAAAATTACACGGAGAAAGCAACTCTTGTGTAACTTGAGAAGAAGTAAATGAATATAAATTCTGCTGAACTGCCAGCAATAAAATGCATATTTATATACTTCTATATGTTTTATATAAATATGTTTCCATACTGCAGATGGATTATTTTATATATGTGTAATTGTGTCTGGTGTCCATATACTAATGGGATAATAGAAAAATACATATTTAAATACTTTAAATGCCAACACCTATACCAGTTTATTTCCTGTGCAGTTTCTCTTTTTCCCCACTTCAGCAAAGTGACAATTTATTCTATTTTTGGGAGGGAGCTCAGTGACAGGAAGGTGGTTTAGCAGTCTTCAGCAAAGCCATACAGAACTCGAATCTGAGATGTTCTTACCCATTTAACCAGTGTACTACTTAAGCTATCTCAGATCTTCATGTTTCCATGGAACTATTTACTATGCACTGCCACAAAATCACCCTGTTAGTTCTGTGTATATCCTGTTGCCAGCATTTCATCATCTGTCCACATTAATACTTCAGCAGGCAACCTTTAAAAAGGCTTTACAGAGAAAGATATGAAAGGCACAGGAGAAATTTCAAACTGACAGTAGCATTTGTCAGCTGGAATCCACTGGAATTCAGGAGTCTTCATGTTATTAGGAATCTATTAAGCAATAGTTCCTTTTAAGACTGACACCTATGTACTTTCTCTAAAATAGACAAGTATACTAGGAGTTTTTGGGGTGTATTATGACCTAGTTTTGTTCCTTAGTAAGTTTAAACATTTCAAGCATTCTGTAATATCCATTCAAGTAGTAGCAAAATTTCTTTGTACCTTGAAGAAAATTGCTAATACTGTTGTAATCACTGAAATTTCAGTGATAATTAGAAAAAACTGAAATATGCAGTAAAATCAAAAGGTGAAATTAACTTCCTAGCAAAAAGCTAGCACAAGAATTATACATCTCCTTCCTCCCCCATGGTATTTCCTAAAATGTGCTTAAGTGTCTTATGCACTTGCTGGCATCTGCCCCTTGCATATCATATACGTGGATATCATCTGATTTCATCTGAAGTATGGTATCTAGCAACTTGTTTATGGCAAAAAGTGTCACAGTTTTCTAGGCAGAAATAAAATAGATGTTTGTTTCAAGTAGAAATCCAGTCTCTATTTTTGCAGTCATTTTGTGTTCTAATTATAACAATCTAATTCATAAACAGCACATGCTGAGGTTTTGACAGTGAATTTCTGATGAAACACAGAGTACAAATTTTAATTACATACAGTTCTAATACAGTGAGCACTGCAGCATTTCTGTCATCTTTGAAACGGTAACAAAATGTAAAAAAAAGTTTTTTGAAATACGAGCATGAAGGTAATGAGATCAATAAATGTCAGCTAGAAAAAGTAATCACAACTCCAGAGACTCACTAACCTTTCTACAAATTCCAGAAATAATAGACTAGCCTGGATGAAGAATCTTTAACAATGGGAAACAGATACAATTATAAGGGGGAGCAAGGCAAAGGCTGCTGAATAATACCAGAAGCATTGCCTTTTAAGTAAATGAGAGAAAAACAATCAATATTTTTGCTTTTCCTCCTGTGATCTTCACCAACGCACTTTGCTTTGCACCTTCTGAATTTGACAACGAAATATAATATAAGCACATATGTAAACCTAGAGTAAAAATATAAGGCATAAAGTGCAGTAAGCGAAAATGGTTTTCCAAACTGATGGCCTGATGCTTCTCTCAGGGAGACAGGAATGTTACAGCATTCATTGACCTCCATATAAATTCCAGATACTTAACACTCCCAAGATTTGTTGGCGTATGGTTTCTAGATACAATTTATGCAAACCCAGAGGTTAAGCATGAATTAATTCAAGACAAGAAATCATGTGTTATGTTTTAATGCCCCATGGTAGAATCTAACTTCTGTATGAGAAAACATATTTCATATGCAAAGTGTTAGATCAAGCAATATTTAAAAGGGTGACAGTATTTTTTTTTTAATTGAAAGTGTAATATGCATTGAACCAGAGATGAAAATGGAAAAGAAAAAATAATTTGTCAAACCTATCCAGATGGGCAATAATATTTTCGGTTTTTTCGAATGAGGCATACAATTTTTCTGAAAACAGTTTAACATTTTATGAAGGATATGCAAAATGCAATAAGGATTTATGTATATAATACACTTATTTTAGGGAAATTGGCTTTAAAAAGAGGAGTAGAAATAACATGGAAATGAATTCTTATTTTACCATCAATTTAATTGGGGTTTTTTTTCCCCAGCATTGACTGAACCATTTTGGATTTTGATATTGAAGATAGATGGGCAGAGATTGAGATCCAGTCATTAGAGTCCACTCAGTGTTTGCAGGCAAATGTGTGCTGTTTTTATAATTATGATTTTCAAATGGTTAATACTGGCATAAAACCAGCTGAAGATATTAGCAGTTCACATTTCATCGTTTAGGCGCTAATCTGAAGTCATAATTGCAAAAGGGCTCCATATAGAGCTTACAAAGTATTCCAGTATCACGATTAACTTCTATGGTCAACAGTTTCTATCGCTCTGTATGTCCTGTTGAAATGAAAGGCATTGAAGAACTAAAGTGCTATTTTTGAAATTGTGTCTATTTCCACACGCATACATTTTCTCCTTTCTCCTTTGCCTTGCTTCAAACTACTCTTTTGAGTGTGATTGTTCACTTGTGTACATGAGCATATAACATTTTTTATAGATAACATTTTACATATGTACACATGTATATAATATTATATATATGTGTATGTATAAAACATTGTGCAGGGCTGGAGTTCCTCCAAGGAAGTAGCTGTGCAGCTAGTGTGGAACCCAATATAAAGTTGCAGATGCCTGTAATGCCAACCTTTTTATTTTTTTCAGCCCAGAGCTCAAGAGATGTGCATCATAAAAACTGCTTGTTGAGGGCCACTCCAGGAGCACAAACTGGATTTCAAGTCAGTGTTATTGAGCAGGACTTACCATAAATGTGCTGTGGCACCAGGTATATAGGAGAACTGCAGGAAGGGATGTGGACAGAAGCTTCTCTGCTCCAGCCACCCGTGGCTGTGGGAGCAACTGTGGGGGCACCTATGCATATGTGGGTGCACATTAGGTGACTCACAAGTCTATGTAGCTTTGGAAGTCAGTGCTATGTTAAGAGACCAGGTATGTGTGTAATGACATAGGAGCAGCCCAGAGCCAACAGAGTAGCTGGAAACATGCTAAATCCAGACAAGGAAGAAGCTTTCACCTTTCAGAAATACAGACACGGTAAGTGCCAGTTAAAATGCTGTGGTTTGTGTTCCATCACCCTAGGAAGTCAAAACTCAGACAAGGGCTGTGTACATGGAGCCATGGTACGCAGCTATGATCAGGAGGCTATGTTTAAGGATAAAAATCTTTTCCGCCCATGGTTTTAAATGAATTGAGTTTCAATCAAATCAATTTTTGCCTGTAAAGCCTTTGCTGCGGTATACGCTTCCTCATACAGAGTTGCTCAGAGCAGCTCAAGTAAAGCAGACTGCAGTGAGCTGCAGAAAGATCCTGCAGGTGGCAGAGCAGCAGAGTAGCAGTTGAAACCCAATGTCAGTAAACAAAGTAACATGTATGGGGAAAATAACTAAAAGTATGCATCCAAGATATTGGTTAATTTCGTATTGCCACTCAAGGAAGAAATGTTAAAGTTTCTGGATAAGGTTATACAAAAATGCCAGATCATTGCACAGCAACAGTCAAAAATGGCAGTCAAATGTTAGAAACCGCAAGGAAAGCATTGAGGAACAAAAGAAAACATTGCAACAGATGCTACTCTAAAAGCAAAGGGAAACTAGACTGGGACTGGAGAAGTATGAATGGTGCATGAGCTGAGCTGTGGATTACTGTTTGAAATTTCTCAATACAAAGAAGTATAACAAAAACATTTAGAGGAAGCAAGCTTAAAACAAATAAAAAAGAGTTTCTTTGCACAATCCATCATCAGATTATAAATTAATTGCTATGGGAGGTTTGTCAGCAAAAAATATAAATGGAGTCACTTCCTTTCCTACTATTGAAGAGAAAGGTCAAAATGCACATACCAAATTAAGAAGTGCCTAAACTACTGATTTGCGAGAGACAGTAGCTATAGGAGAGCACAGGCAATTTTAAATTTTCTTGGTTTATGTTATTTTTCTCTCATAACCATTGTCAGAGAAAAAAATATTAGATATCACAGCATAGAATTTTGTATGTTCTTAAATTACAATGCAGTTTTAATTTCTGGTCTGAATGATGTGCTTATTTGAATACTGCATAGAATAGCCATTCAAAGTGGCTTTGACAGACTGAAAACACAAGCTGACACAAACCCCACAAAGTTCAACAGTGACTAAGGTGACTTCCTATGGCCAGTACCCAGTAACTCCATGCAACAGCATGGACTGGAAACTAAAAGGCTAAAAAGGAACTTTCCAGAAAAAGACCTGGGGGTCCTAAAGAAGAATTGAGCCAGCAGTGTGTCCCTGTGGAGATGAAGACTAACAGCATATTTCTCTCCTAGCAAAATTGTAGGCAACAGATCAATGGATGTGATTATTTTCCCCTACCCTTCTCTTGTGAGACCACACCTGAGTACTGTGCCCAATTTTGAACTCCCCAAGACAAAAAAAAGAATTTAATATACTGAAGTAAATCCAAGACAGTTACTGCACTGTAGCACACTGGACATGGGGAGACTGAGGGTGCTGGCTATGATGACACTAATTACCTAGAGCTGTCCTGCTAAACAAAGCACTGCTGCGATAGCAAGGTAGGAAGTGAGAGGAACTTCATATTTGCATCCAATTGACTTGCCTGCTAAATGTCTCACTTTCTGCTTTCACAGCACATGCTATCTCAGTGATTAAAGAGAAAAACAAACAAACAAACAAACAAACAAAAACAGAAAAAACAATGGCAACAAAGGAGAAAAAGTAAATCAGACTTCCATCTGATAGCCCAGTGCAGGTGTCTAAGCCGTGCACAGTGGCTATCAAGACTGCAGACAGGAACCAGCTGATTAGCTAGGTTTTGGACAGTATTAGTTAGTCAGGATCTCTTCTTGAGGTAGAAAAACATTTCTCTTTTCAAATTAGATTTGTCCAAATTATAGAATTTAACTCTAAACCCAAAATACAGACATGATGCACACATGCACATTCATGCTCCTAGTCAGCTGTGGCAGTGGAAAACTGCTAAGATGTTATGGCTTCAAGAAAAAAATCTTTACAATTGCACCAGAATTAAAAGTAACCTCTGGGATAAGTATTTACAAACCTTTAAACTTTTCAATGGCTAAATATAGCTATTAATGGATAGCATTAATTGTCACCACATAGAGGGGCAGTATCTCCCTGACTCCTTCGGGGAAGACAAGTTCCCTGCTGTCAGCCTGTAAGAAACAAAGTTTCTGCAAGGATAAGGAGGACTATCCCAGATGACACGTGCCAAATGGAGGTGGAGAGAAATTACACTAAAACATACTCCCTACAGGACCTGAAGCCAATATCCAGTCTGGATAGATCTATATTATCATAATGTTTTCTGGCAGATAGCATTAAAGAAGATCTATTTCTCTTGTTTACCACAAGGTGGAGGTGCTGTTACTCGGAATCACTCATTAAGCAATTAGGAAAATGGTGGGTGTTGTACAACAGGCATTGTAAAATTTTATGGACATATTTAAGAAAGTAATAAATTGTATGCAACTGTGAGTTATTATTTTATTAATTTATTTTAAGCCAACTGTGTAATGACACGACCAACCATCTCTGAATAGTGTTCAAAATGCAGCAGCTTCAAATTTGCGTTTGAATTACTAAATCCTTCAGATAATCGTGTATCTGTTGGAGGTGGAGATGTCTGATAATGTAAGTTCTCCAAAAGCATACAAAGTGGTGATTGCCAGTGTCAGATGGCTGCCACCTTCTTGGATATATTAACCTGAAATGATCTTTCCCTGTATTAAGCCTTCTGGAGCTTATTGCTGATCAAAGAAAATAATAAAGGATGTTTTCTTCTGTAAAAAAATAGAGGTCTGGCTATTCTCAGAGGCATTCACTCTGGCCTTCATCAGCAGATCCAGAAGGTTGTTTGCTATCAAAAGGCTCTGAAATGGCTTATTAAGTCATGTTCATAGTATAGTTCATTTGTTTAATGCTGAAGCAGAGACAAATAAGGGAGCCTTTCTACATGAGCCCAGCCGACCACGGCAATGAGCTGTTCCTCTCCCCCAAAAGTTTTGTCTTGTGAGTCTGTGTGGAGAGGTTCTTGTTCTGTGCTTTCTTCTTTTATTTAAAACTTCAAAGGGAAAAGGTTGGGGGTTTTTTCCTGCAGCTTCATCACATATTCTACTGGTTATTTTGCTGTTTTAAGGAGAACTTGAAACAGAAGTGAAATTGGTTTACCTTATTGAACAATAAGACAGACATGGAAACCATCAGAAAAGAGAGCACTAGGGAGACCTAAATTTTGATAGTTTTGCACTAGTTGGATACTTTTGATGTTCAGTGTAACTATGTTTACATTGAACAAGTTTGATAATACAGAGAAGTGAAAATCTCTTTAGATATGCTCTGAAACCATAGACACTCTTTCCAGGACCCACTGTGTAAATACTGACTTCATCTGCACATCACTCCTTTGCTGCTTATAGCCACGATCCACTGGCTGCATAGTTTGTGTGACCACAGTTTAGCTGGTTTTAGTCAGATTAATTTAAACAGATTAAGATGCAAGATCTGAAAACATGTTAATATCTCCCTAATGTAAAATAAATGACATTTACATAGCAAGAGAGGCCAAAGAAACAGTAAGACTATGAGAAGGAACTCTCACCATTGTACACGGTATCTGAAGGCAGAACAATTACTGCATGTCTTCACAAGTGAGGGTGATTTAAACTTTAAATTCTTAACATAGACCATTAATTTTACAAATTCATTTTACATGAAACACTGGATGCTGAAAGTCTTTAGAAAACAAGTATACCTAACAGATTGAAATCCTACTTCATATATCATTATAGAGCTTTTACAGGTTCCACATTACCTTTAATTTTCAATTGGTTCTTTGAAATGTGAGGTTAAATTGCCAGAGATGTGTTGTTGGAGAACATGCAAGTTTTCAGGCTGGTGAGCCAAGGGCAGTTTCCCAGCTGAGTGCCTCAGAGATAAGAAAGGAATTTGCCAAGCGACCTTGGGCTCATGGCAAAGTGAGAGAAGAAACCTGCTGAACTCCGTGGAGAAATACATATGAAGAGCTCTTTTAATAAAGTTAAAAATAAGATAGGTAAGAACTGTTTAGATCCAACAATTTTATGAAATATGTGTTAGTTAACATTTAGCTGTAGCAGTGTGTTGTTAGATAGTTTGGGTAGTGTGTATAAGTTTTAAAAATATGTGCAATTGTGTGTTAAAGTAGTTCCGTATGTAACTCCTCTTGTAACTTTGTAAGATCCCTGCACAGGAGAGGATAAAAATACCTTAATGTAAACCTAGAGTGCCTTTATCCACCATTCCTCAAAGTAGTTGCAACTTATGATGATGAGGACTTCAAATAAAACCTCAAAAAATTTAATTAGATGCAGGCAAGTGGGTTTATTTAACAACTAGAGGTTGCTGTCCTTGTAGAAGCCCACTGAGAACTGTGTCCGTGTGAAATTAGGATGTCATGACAATGTATAGCAGAAAAAAGTCACATTTAGGGAATAAAAAAATAAAAATTAATCAGAGATTTCAATTGTAATTAGATTTCATCTAATATTCAAATGACAGATTGTTGCTGACCAGGCTTGTGACTGACCTCATACCACAAATAATTTCCTTTTATTTCTCTCAATTCAAAAAAAATCCAGAAAAAAACCCACTAAATCTGAAAATTTTCGATGAGTTTCTAAATGAAATTCCGATGTTTCGTTGCTATCACAGCAAAATATTTCAAATCAAAATGTGCCCAAGCTTGGCAGGGGGACTGGAATAGATAATATCCAGAGGTCCCTGGCAACCCTACCTATTCTTTGATTCTGTATTCTGACATACTGAATAATTTTTCAGGCTACAAATATTTGAAAAATAACTTAGTCAAGTTGAATCTGTATTTATTAATTTAAAAAGAATTCCAAAGAATAACCAAAGAAACTTAGCTAGAGAAGTTTACATCCAAGTGTTTTCAGTGTCTAAAGTTACAAACCACAATTAACAACAAAAGCAGCATATATTGAAATAGATTAACATTGTAGACCGTTTAATAGTGTAATTATAAAAGAACGTTGTTCATCATAGCTGATTTTTACACACTACATTTTCAACATTGCTTCTTATCTTTCAGAAAATAGTCATCAGAAGTCTATTTATGTTGTTAAAGAAAGCACAACATGTAACACTGATTTTTGATGGGCAGATGTTTGCTATAGTTCCTTATCTGAAACTACTGGCATATCAGTGTGGTTATAGTAGTGAAGAGGGACAGGTTAGCGTCAGAAGAAATCTGTGGCAGAGGCAAAGATGCCAGTTGTTCAGGTGACAAATACAATATCTCTGTCTCCCTAGAACTCTTCTAGATATTTACAGATGTCCTTCACCACTGAACTGTTGAACAGGCTCAAGATGGGCACTCATGCAGCAGCTGTATAGCTGAGGAGGAACATGCCTTGTGATGAAGTAACAGCTCCTTCAACTGATATTATGGTCTTCATAAAAAGACTTAGCTGATTTGAAGGTAAATCTTGTGGGCTTGTGACTGTGGCTCCATCAGGATCATGACCTGACCTAAGTTAATACTTGTGTTCTGCGACTGAATGGTCTACAAAAATACATGTGGTTGGTTACAGGCATGGCAAGTAGTTCGCCAATCCAGTCACTTGAGAATTACAAATTATTTGATCATAAGCATGGGCACAGGTGTATAGTTGAGAATAATACTCCTACAGCTTTGATTGTTCCCATTAAATAGATACCATGTATTTTTTCCATCAAGATTTTCATGCATTCTAAATTGAGGGTTATTTCTAAATTGAGGGTTCTATTGCTTCAATTCTACTGATAAAGATAAAATGCTATACAATTAGGGGAAGACAATCCCTTCAGATTTATTTATATCCTATCTAATGCAAATATAAAGGTTTTTCTATTCCACATAAATATGCAATCACTTCCTTGAAACTTGCTAAGCTGGCTGCATCAGCAGTTTCTCATGAGTTATACAAGTTGCTAGTCATGGAAAAAAATGCACAGCCTCCCCTTCACCATCAAAACCCCCTCACATTAATATAAATTTCAGCTCCTGGCAACCACAGGTGAGCATCAAACAACAGAAGTTACATAATTACAATTTTGAGGATTGAAGAAGTGAGCTAAATCCTAACACTCTTTTGCATATTTATGCAGTTTTCAATAGAAATTCCCATAAACTTAATCCTAGAAGGGCTTGAGGAAGAATGAAGCAGGGGGAACCAACATTGGTCAACTTTTTATAGAAGTGAAAAATACTAGGTAGTAAACTGAAGCAGGAGCCTATCTATAATTTTTTTTTTTACTTGACAGTTTAATTGTAAACTGAACAGAAGGCTTCATTTCTTTGGGGATGTTATATCTTTTTAAATTATTTTTGTCCCAAGCAAAACAAATGGTCTTTTTTTTCAAGAGGGAATGTCAAAGTTAAGTCAAATTATATAACACATTTGTTAGTTTTTAAAATGCATATACTCTTTTTGCTGAAAATGTTTGTGGTGTTCCACACAAATGTTTGTACTGTCTTGTCCAGCTCGAGTTATTTCACCAGATGTAATCAAAAATGGAATTATAAATCCTGTAGATTTCTTTTATTGATCTCTTTCTTATTATTGCTACACATTTATAGTAGCTTGAGACAGTTTAAAATACCATGTCACTGATGTTTTTATCAGTTTTTAAAGGTCAAGAGATTCATGTCTTAATTTGTAGATAGTATAAAAGTCTTTACCATAGCTCTGAAAAAAATAGGATTTAGGTATTATCCCTTTATTCTGATGCACCACTAAAAACAATATGGTATCCCTCTTACATTTCACTTAAGTGGGATAAGAAAGATTTGGTACTTTTTTCTGAATTCATTTCAGTTGCAGTGGAGAAATATCACTTAGAATTTACATGGGAATAGATTCAACATGAGACCAGCATTTGGGACAGGATTCCAGAAAATTCTGTTTATTACTATGAAACAAATTAAAGTATCAGTGCTAAGTCAACCTGAGAGATAGATCAGGAATTATTTTGATTCAGTAAATTCTTTGAGAGTTTGTTACTTAGAGTTCTGTGTCTGAAATCCAAAGACTGATATTAAAACTACTTATTGAAGAAGCAAATGAGACCTGAAGAGCACAAGGTTACAAAGGAAAAGTTGCAGAACACATTTAGAGACCTTTTTGTCCCAGACCTACAGCTGATAGCAGCCAGAAAAGCAGTGCACAGACTCCTGGCACTGCCCCCATGGAAATATGTTCCATGTGAATGACTGCTTGGATAAGTTGCACATACACTCCAAGGGAAGGTGCCAAGGGCATCCTGAGCCCACCTACTGCAAATGAAGGGATGCCAAGACACTCTTTGAAGACCCATTGTTGCAAACCTTAGTATAATTAGCATTGACGCAACTCCTTTGACAAAAATATGCTAAATACCATTCCAAGAACACAGAGCATGATTGTTTATAAGACTTATATAATTTTAGTGTTATAGAAATATTTTAGCACAAAGCCAACTGTGTATTACTACAGTTTTGCTTTGGCACATACACTAAGCCTTAATGCAATTGCCAAGATGACCAAAGCTCTTGTCAAGAACAGAATGCCACTGTGTTAGGCAGCTCAACAGCTGTTTGATTGTGAAGATTAGATTTCTGCTTTACTCAAATTGACAGTAAAGTATCACTATGCACTAGATATGAATATATTTACACTTCATGATGAGCTTTTAAAATTAAGCGTTTGTTCACAGTGTGCAGGGGTATTTTGAAGATTTAAAAGGTAATGTGCTAACAAAGATGAGAACTGTTGAGAGCAGTGGGATTTTTTCAGAAATGGAAGAAGTTCTGTTGCAGAAATAGTTCTGCCTTACTGAATTATGGGACACCATCCTGGTTTAAATCATGAAACAATGCCAGGAAGTATTCTGTCTGAACAAGTCATATGCAATATTAGGAGTACCACAGGAGAGTTTTTTACCCTGTAATTGTGGTAGGATNGAAGTAGAAATCTCAAAGGTAACCAAATAACTCTTTAGTCTGTTTTCTTCAATTGTCAGGTAAAAAACATGAATGTGAATGTTTATGTGCTTAAAGTGGCTTTTGTATGTGCTATGCAAACTGGAAAATCAAGGGCAGAAGCATTGTGTGTGATTCCTCCCACAGAAAAGGAATGACATTAAAGAGAGAAGCACCTGAATAAAGAAATAAACTTAACAGGGAAATGGCCTGCATCCCAAAAGGACCAAGTTTTTTGCTGAACAATGTTAACTTAATCAATTAATAGTCCTGAAGTACAGTGTTGGGTAGTCATTGGCACCTTTTGTTAGCAAAATGCAGCTGTCTAGATGGTACTTTTGAGTAAATATTTTCAATTATGAATTTCCATTCATAGTACAGTGTCTCCGGGGAAAAGCATGCAAGTTGGAAAATTGGAAAGTAAAGGTACAGAAGAGCAAATCATAGTCTTCTTTAGTTGCTTTACTGTTTAAGATGGCAATCTTGACTGAAACTGAGGAAATGCTGTTTTAACTGGAAACTGAAGCGTACCCAACCAGTATTTTGAAAACAGAAGAACCATGAAAATCTGAGCTTTGTGGACTGAGCAGTTTAATCTTCTCTAACCATAGTAAGTTACAATATGGATTTGCACATATTTTGGAGAACCACTGTGCTTTGGAAATTATTTTTCTCCATTCTCTCTCCAAAACCACCTGTATTTTCCTACTCATTTGCATAAGCAGAAATAAGGTAAACCTTGTAGACAGTAACTACTCTCTCCCCTCTCTTCTGGCAATTTGCAAAGGCATGCAATTAGGCATAAACTTAAAGGAATATATTTATGGAATTTTTAAGGAGGTGGGGGGTTTTTTGTGTGGCTTTTTTGTTTGTTTTGTTGTGTGGGTTTTGGGGTTTTTTTTGACCCTAAAAGAATGAGTATCAGGTGATGAAATATAGCATGTAATTACATTTAATAAAATGAGCATAATTTTTTGCTGACAATTTGCTAACAGCATTAGGCTTCTTTCTTTAGCCCAGACAACATCAAATCTAGGTTGACTATTGTCTCCAGCCAAAATGGTATGGACAGATACAGATGGGCCCTATAGGACACCGATGGTATGCACCTGTCCCAGAAAGCTGTTCCAGATGCTCTGGGGCGAGTGGGATAAGTTGGGAAGCAGTGCCATGCCTCCAGCAAGGGCTGCGGAACATGCCTCATCTGTACCCCAGCGACCTGGATGTGGAAGGTCAGGGTGGTTTGCAGAGAGTCTGGACTTGCCAGCTTGCAAGAAAACAGTACATGTTTCCAGGAAGGGTCACCCATGGATTGCTTGGCACGTGCATAGCAGCACATACTATTGTTACGTGACACAGTTATATTTTAGTTGGTGAAAAATACTTCATTTAGTCTTTGTGATAAAGAGGACATCTGTGAGAATGCAAAACCAACTGTGTAAATCACAATTCTACCCTGAAAAATATATCTCCACAAAATTTTTGGGACTCGAAATGACACTTTTCTGAGGCTATGTGTGCACTTGTGGAGAATCTGGGGCAAGATTCGTTTCTAGGCATTTAACTTAGACAAGAGATTTCTTAGATTTCTTGCTTTTACCTCAGAAAGATTTCTTGTGCATCCTAGTAAATATATGTTTAGCAACAGCATCTGCCACATCAAAATACATTTTTACATATTTACAGTATTTTTAGCATTGAATTTTAATGCAGTGCTGTCTAATTGTATAGTAGTGCACCATACTAAACTATACGAAATCGAAAAACTAACAACCCCCCCTCTGCAAATAAAAAACAACAACCACAAAAAATGACTAATTTTTTCATCTTTAACCATTTTTATTTATTTCAGAAAAAGAATTACCAGCACCATAAGGATTCACCCTTTGTTCTTTTGTGACTAGCAGTCTATGGGAAGGGATCCTTCTGTAATAAATGTCAAAATGCATGTTTTATCTAAATAACACACTCTACTGACAAAATTTAGTTAGGGATAATTTATATTCTTCAGTAGCCAAAGTAATCTATGGTTTCTTTTAAATTGCTTTTGTTTCCAAAATAAACTCAGTTGACTGTGCAGCATGAAGCAGAATTTAAAGTAATATTTCATAAATCTGTCACCGAAGATTAAAGTAATCTTTAATTTACAAATGATATTACCAGCTCTGTACGTTTACTTTGCAGAGCTTTGAAAATTCAAGCATCTCTCATGCCTCTATCAAAGCCACTCACAACCTCACAGAAGAAGAACTATCAGGTCCAGAAACTGTCAGTGCAGCTTCTCTTGTGTTATCCAGCACTCAGCTTGCAGTTTTCATAGTTGCAGCCAGACTCTATGAAGAATTGCCTTCTGATACTGTCAGTTAAATGGCATGGGAAAGAAGATGTAGATGATCACAACTATAATTTAGTTACAACTTTCTGTCAATCTTTGTTCAATGCAAATGCCTTCTGGAATTAAGGAGCTCAGAGAAGGTAGTTTGTAATGATCTTTGTCTGGAGGAAACTAGCCATCACCTCAAGAAATTAAGCAATTGTCTTCCAAAAAGCACTGAAGGGTGATGTAACATAAAATTAAGAGATAGAACCCAACAGCATTTGACGATTATTTCAGTAAT
>VWZD01007176.1:601577-629033 GCA_013396695.1 Sakesphorus luctuosus | reverse complement strand
AAAAAAAAAAAAAAAGGCATTCTCACATCCAAAGATACAGGAAATCTTATTTACAACTTTCTGAAACCACCTTGCTATAATAAAACTATTACCACAACCTTCAACTTAAGCACTTACTGTAATACAAATAGGTATCTTCTAAGTAGGTAGTTTTCATAATATGAAACTTATGTATCCAGCCTTTAAAAGTGCCACGCTCAAGTTTAGGTGACAGAAATTCAGTGGGGTGGTTTGTTTGTTTTTAATTTCAATTCAAACAGAGGTCTACTGTTTAAAAAGTGATAAATTCTGGGGCTTATTCCCTTTTTATAGAAGCCAGAAAATAGCAATTTAATTTTTTACAAGTGAAAAAACCTCATTCAGCTAGTTTTAGGTCAAATAATAGTCCTACCACAGAAAGGATATGCAAGCATGGACAAAACACAGTATATTAAAAAGACACCTCATCATTATTGTAAGTATCAGAAAACAGAATGTTTTAAAAATGAGCATAAGTTAAACATTGTCTACTTCATTGCTTTAAGCATTTTAGTCAGTACCTTCCCAGATTAAATTCTATGAAATAATTACAGGGCACAAAAAGACCTTTTCACAAATTCACTTTTTTTTTTTAAGTAATTTATTCATGAAAACTGCTGCAGATGAAAAAGAGAATGTCTCAAAGGCAACACTGTTATAAAAGACAGCATTGTGACTCAGCATACTGTGAAGCAAGCTGTAGTACTGGTCACATATTCTCTTTCCGTCTCTAAGCAGGTTGCACCTTTACAAATCACAAGACCAAGAAAGAAATCTAAACACAAGAGGAGGTCAGAAGACTGCTTTATCACCAGTGGGAGAGTGCAATGTATCACCCATTAACCCAATTCTAATCTCTTTTCTATTCTTTTTTTTCCCTCAAAATATATATATGTACATTTATATAATTCTGGAGTATCAGAAAAAAAATCAGATGTCAGTTGTATCAAACCCAGAACTATGCCTTAAGCCACAGTGTTCACTTTCAAGGACTTTATATCTGAAGGCAATGACATCTAAAAGCAAGGTAGTTGCTGTATACCTTATAATGTAAGACAGTGTGAGGGCAAAATTTAGCTCACATTTTCACAAGTATAAGTCAGTTCACATCTTATATGTTTTTGGCATTTGATAATTCTAGAGGTCTTCATTAATCCCTTGCAAAGTTATGAATCCTATGTACTGTGACAATGTGCTGCTAAGAGTTAGTGGCTTCTAGGCACTGGATCCCAGGAGTCAGCTGTGGTCATGGATGTGTTTTTGAGATCTGCTATGTACTTGGAAATCCTGGAGTTTGTAGTTACTTCCTTGACAGTGAACCAGTGCCTATTATGTACTAAGTGGGCAGATGAATAGATTAAAGCACAAAAATTAAATAAAATGAAAATACTTCAAATTCATAAAAAATAAATACTCTGAATTAAGGGGTAAACTGCAAAATGCAAAGAACATTCAAACTATTATTTCATAAATCACCTTTGAAATCTGCTAAAAGATGACTATTTGTTGAAATGGTTCAGGTTAAAGTAAATGGTGCAGCACAATTATTAAAAAATCTAAAATTATAATTTCTGTGTCAAAAGGAATACTAGCAAAGAGAAAGGCAATTTCACATGTAAAAGATTGTTGCATACTTTTGCTTTACAGATTTATGCAAAGCAATCTTTTTACAAAAAGCCTCTGCATGCACGAATGTACACAGAGAATTTTAGAAGCATTATACAGTGTGTGTAACAAAGATGACCTTGGCACGTTACAGCACAAGATGAGAGAAAGCACTAAAAATACTATTCTTACCTAGAAGAGTCACAGCCTTACATAGCAGAAGAAAAAGATAAACCCAGTGATGTGATGAGTCCAACTGTGTATTCAAGCAACACATACAAATTATTATAAAATATTAAGTTTACTACAATGTAGCGAATGACAAAATGAAGTTACCAGACCAAAATCTGCTCAGTCACAACTGTATACACTGGTATTACAGCAATACCCAGTATTTGCTTACACAACACAATTGAACAAAAATGGGCATCCTTCGTCAAAACAAAGGTTCATCACACTGCATCCTGTCTCTGGCAATGGCTGATAATGCATGACTGGAGAATAAAAAGAGAAGAATATAACAATATTTCCCCCTGTAATCTTCCAGTCCTACGTATCTTGGTTTACGGATTTCTTAGAGCGATAGTACTATCATTGCACTTCACAGCATCCGTGGTTTTACACTCTCACAGAATTATTTTTTCAGCCCTGTAGGCTTGCTTACACACTTGGAAAACAGAAGAGTGAACAAGCAAATAAGGAGATACTTCTCCCCTGGGTTTTCTGTAGAAACATGATCTTGTATAATGTGTTACAAACTGAGATTTGCAAGCTTAGTGTTAGCATGGATTCCTACACCGCAGGCTTCAGCTGTGCAGGATGTGGGTCAGGGCCGGTGCTCACATCTGGAGACCTCTGATCTCTGCTGCTCTTTGTGGTTTTTTGTTCAATGTTTAAAGCTTGCAAAGTAACCAGTCAAAGTAGCATGTCAAAAAGAAAAGTGAATTAATCCTGTAGCTTCTTATATTTAGTGCCAAAATAACACTAAAGTAATAGGTGATACAGCATTTCTCTTCACTGAAATTCAACAAAACCCTCAAGGTAATCTCATTGACTTTAAAATAACAGAACAACCTGAACAAAATAAAAAAAACCCAACATAATGAATAAACAAACAAACAAACAAAAAATCTAAGATCTAAGATCTGAAGTATTCTAACACAATTAACAGTGAAATAGAATCTCAGCACAAGTAAGTGATCAATTCACCAGGAATCTAGCCAGCCACATCCGGAAAGATCTGTCCAATGCCATCACCCCTAACACCTCTGAAAGCCCTGTCAAACAGATGTCTTTTGCAGCATGCCCAGAAGGTCACCAAGTTCAATGTGCTTTGGCACAAGCTATGAAAGAGCTTGTTCCAGAGGCTGAAGCCATCTCAGATGATGCCCTGCCAGTCACCTTTAAAAAATAACTAGAGGGATCCAGCTACAGTGGCCCTGCTGACTGCAGCTGCTGCTGTCTGGCCCAGAGAAAGAGGTGATTCCTCATTCATTCCCACGGACTTCTGAAAACCACAGGGTCACACAGTTCTATTCAGCGAAAGTCATGCTTCTAAACCTAAATTAAAAGTGCTGCCAAACATTAACTGAGCTCCTATAGACAGTCAATAAAACTATATATAACAGTTTAAAAGAGACCCCCTTTTTGATGGCTGTTTTCATTAACATCAGTCAATTTACCTGCATGCATTACAGCAGGTAAATTCATTCTTCTATGCAGAAGTGTTATTAGGCAACCTAAAGTGTCTTTTGTCACTTTATAAATATAAAGTCTTTATCAGATTAATTATATTTAATGTAGGTTTTGTTATTTTTTCTCTGAAAATTTGCATATACGTATCAAGATGTTCTCCAAGCTATAATAACAATTTGTAGCTACAAATGTCTTCAAATTCAATTATGAATGCAAGCCTTGGCTCAGAAAACCAGTGGAGCACTTGCCCAAGTCCCCCAAGAAAGCAAACTTTTGCCTTTTAGCATCTAGAAGCAGCTTTCACACAGCTTGAGCAGTCCTTAGCTGTTGTAAGCCTTGACCTATGCACACGTATCATGGGTTTAGCTATACCTAAATTTAGGCTTTGATTTGCGAAGCAGGCCTCAGATTATCAGCTGACTTGAGCTGGGTTTGGCCAGGTGACACTGACTCTATTGGCCAATGGTGTTCCATACCATATCCTGATGTCACAGCAGGTATAAAAACGGGTGTAGTGCCCTTCATGGCTGGGTGCTGAGCAGACCTTCCATCACTGTGCTGTATGTGTTAGGCCTTACCACCATTTCACAACTGTTTAGTTTAGGAACTAAACATTTTTTTGTCATTGGGGGTTTTATTCTCCTCTCTTGTGGGCTATCCTTTGGGAAGGGGTTGTTGGGGTGTTTTTGTGGGCTGAGGTGGTGGAAGTCTGTGTTGTTGGTGGGCGACATGGTGGTTGTTTTTGCTGTTGTTTTCCACATTTGTATGTATATGTGTTATGTCATATTCTGTTTTTAATTTTCTCTCTTCTATGCAAAATACAAAAGCTTGCTATTTTAAGTGTTAGTTCTAGGTATTTTTCCCTCAGGGTTGTACAGGGGCTTTCCCTCTGTGTTGGGCAGTTGGCATTTTGCCAGCTCAACCTAACATGGTGTGGTGATGGAGAGGGAAAACTATGTAATTGTGCTGGTACAGGGAGACTGACATGCAGAAGGAGGAGCCTGGAGAGCTGGGGAGGATTGAAGGGAGAACAATGGGGGTGTTGTTGTTGGCCAACATCTAGGCATCATCCTGCTGCTTGCTACTAAATACTCTGTGAAAATGGGGGAAGCAAGACCAGTTGTTACCCACTACATCATAAATTACTACATTGCCCAAACTGAAGACTAGCCATGTTATTCTTCTTCATTGCTCTGCCTTATTTCTTCTTGCCAGTGGAAAGTAAAGGCTGCAGTATAGCACTTAGGCCTTTAAATACAATATTCCCCTTGGCAAACTATAAAAACATTCATTTTCCAAAGGCAATATTAGAATGAAGGATCGGTAGAAGCCTTTCCAATAGGAGTTCAGTAACAACCAACGTAATCCATAACATCTCGCTACATTTTCACACAATCTTAGCCAAAGTTAATTGTTTCTTGGAGGAAAAGGGTGACTGAAACGAGCTGTGAAGCAGCTACTTGTAGGTGTTTCCATTACTACCAATTACAGAACTTGTGTGCCTGCAGTGCCTGTGATCCACCTGAAGAATTTACCCAGGATTGCTCCAGTTTCCTGGTGCAAACTGGGCTACCCAAATGTCAAATCAAATATTATCATAGCTATCAAAAAAGCTGTGGCTACAACAGGAGACAAAAAAGCTGTTATTCTTAGGAAAATGAGACCTTTTAATCAGTTCTTGTGTCTATATCCTCTCAGGTTTTGTGAGGGGGTTTTTTGATTTATTGTTTTGGGGGAGGGAGCATTGTTCATTTGTTTATTTTGGGATTTTGGGGTCTTTTTGTTTCAGGTGGTAGTGGTTTGGGGGCTTTTTTTGACTGTGGGTTTGTTGGGTATTTTTTTCCAGGGGATTGGGTTTGGTTTTTTTGTCTAACATATTGTATGTATCATTGTCTTGGGTTTACCTCTTCAGGTTTCGGTAGCAGGGGCCTGCAGAAGTGGCGTCTGTGAGAAAACACCAGGAGCTGCTCCTATGTCAGACAAAGACTGTTCCAGCTGCCTCTAAGTTGGACCTACTGCTGGCTGAAGCTGAGCCATCACCAATGTTGGTAGTGTGTCTATGATAACAGAAAGGGTAAAAAATGCTGCACAACAGCAACTGGGAAAGAGGCGTGGGAATACATGAGAGAAAAGACTGCAGACACTAAGGTCAGTGAAGAAGGAGGGGAGGAGGTGCTTCAGGTGCTGGAGCAGAGATTTCCCTGCAGCTCGTGGTGCAGACCATGGTGAGGCAGGATGTCCTCCTGCAGCCCATGGAGGTCCACAGTGGAGCAGAGACCAACCTGTAGCCCATGAAGGACTCTGTGCTGGAGCAGGTATGCTGACAAAGGAAGCCAAAGGAATGCCCCAAAGGAAGATGTGACTCTATGGACAGACTGTGCTGGAGCAGGTGTGCTGACAGGATCTGTGGTGCCCTGTGGGGGAAACCACAATGCAACAGTCTGTTCCTGAGGGACAGCATCACATGGAAAGGACCTGTGCTGGAGCAGTTCATGAACTGCAGCTCACACAAAGGACCCACTTTGGAGAAATTTGTATATCCCATGGGAGGGACCCCACAATCAGAACAGGGAAAGAGTATGAGAAGGAAGGAGTGGCAGAGACTGCAACTTCCTTTTCCCGTTCACCTTGTAGAGAGGAAGTCGAAGAGCTGGGAGTGAAATTGAGCCTGGAAAGAATGTCAGTTTAGACTTGTTCTTATTTCTCATCATGCTACTCTGTTTAAATGGTATAAAATTAAATTAATCTTCCTCAAGGTGAGATTATTTTGCCCATGATTGTACATCCTGAGCGATACCACTGTCTTTCTCTTGAGCTTTCTTTGTACTTTCCTCCCCCATTCTGTTGATGGAGGGGGAGTGAGAATGTGGTTTGGTGGGCAACTGGCAACCAGCCAAGGTCAACCCATCATAACCATCATGAAAACAAGAAAAGGATAATTATTATTATTATGAATTTTAATTATGCATCTGAACAGTTAGAGAAATACAAACCGCATGCTAACACCACCAACTTAAAGCATTTGTTATGCAGCCCTCACAGACTAAATCAATGGGACTGGGTGTTGTCTATTAACCTAGGGCAGCATCCTGCTTCTGCACTTCAGTGAGAAACAACATGAGTGATGAGAGGAGTCATTTATTATACACAGTAGAATGAATTATTGAGCTTAAGGAACATGTCATGTGGTAGGCAAATGCTGGTCAACTATGCTTCAAGAAGAAGGTCCCCAAAATGCAGAAACTCCAAGAAATACTCTTAATTTAAATGCATTGGTAGGATAATTAATTGTTTCCCGTTCCCTTCTGTTTTGCTGGTTTGTCTTTTAGTTTTCCACAGTCCTTAAGACTGTGGAAGAACCAGGTCATATATCAAAACCTTCCTTTCCTTTACAAACTGATGGAGAGAAAGTCAGTTGGGAAGGAAATTCATTATTCAAGAAAAAAACCCAGACATCAGCATACCCTGATCTCACTTGTGCCATTCTCTCTCAGGCTATAATTTGTTTTTTCCTATCTTCATTGTCAGCAGGGGCTGATTTCTATGCTGGAGGGTTTCCCCTTCCTTGTGAAGCTTGATGCTCTCTTTTTCCAACTTCTGGCATAATTATATTTAGAATTTGCAAGAGGCACTTCCAAATTAGTTTTTAAATTTTGTCTCATTGTGAATCCTTGGAAATGTACCTCTCCTTGCCATAAAAATTGTTCAGATACATCCACTACATCCCACAAAGATGGAGGGAAATATTTGGACACACTGGGTAGTTAAGATCCCAGCGGCAATCCAACAGCAGCCATAGAGGTGGTACCCAAGCTCATATATGTATGGTTCCCAGGTGACTTTTATAGTTCTAAGGTAGATAAACCTCTTGAATAACACGATCATCATGTTACATAATTTAAGGTTTTAAATAGCCAGAATAGTTCTACTCAAAAGACCATTTTCTCATCAAGTTGGTTCTTGATCCAAACTTCATTCGCTATTCTTCTGCAAATCTTTAGCATAATGGAACATAAACAGTGATAGGATTAACATCTCTCATTTGTTATGACAAAAATCTGCATGCCCTGTAAAATGCTTTTCTGCATTGGATTTGGTGTTATAACAGAATATAGTCCAGAAAATACAAGACCAACTGCAAGTACCATGTCTTGAACAATATCACATACTCCTACTCTTCCCCTAAAAGCAATTCCTCAAAATATGGTATTAATGATGTATATTATTAATCAGGAAAACATTCCTTTTTGTACAGTTCACATGCAGAAATGTGATGTACTATTTTCATGTATACATGCATATGTCTGAACACACACATATAAATAATTACATGCTTCATTACATTGTCTGGTGTTCTCTCATTTTCCCTTTTAATTTACATCAGTTTATTTTTAAAGACTGAGCTCTTTGCAGTAATATTCTGGGTCTGAGTCCATCAGCACTGAGAAATTAAAATAAGATTGAGACAAAAATGTTGCCCAAGCAATGTCTTTATTGTACCTACGCAATTAGCAATTGAAATGATTGACATCAACATACTACCACACTCCAGTGTCACAATCATTACATTATCATGGCTAGGCTTCGCTAACAAAAGTTTGGGAAGGACTTGACCCACGCTTGCTGCAAGCATGCTGGTGGCTAAAAAGGCTGACACGAGATGAGCAAGTTCAGTTGCAAAAGGCACAGCAGAAAGTCTCCTTAGGTGATACTGGCGAGGAATGGTTCTTTCTGCGTTGTCTTTTCTCCACAAGACTGATTCTGCGTGTGTTCTCAAAGGAAGCAGCAGCATTATCAATGGTATGTCTCCATGAATCCCAATTGGAGGCCAGAGTGGACCATTGATGGCAGTCAATATGGCCAAGGCTGAGGTGGTGTTTCAGGGAGTCCTTGTATCTCCTCTTCGGGGCTCCTCTCTTGCGGCAGCCAGTGGTGAGTTCACCACAGAGCACAATCTTCAGGAGATGGTGATCCTCCATCCTGGAGATGTGCCCTGCCCAGCACAGCTGCATTCTCATCAGCATGGCCTCGATACTGGTGACCCCTGCCTGTTCAAGAACAGACACATTGGTCATGTAATCAGTCCAGTGGATGTTTAGGATTGTACGAAGGCAGCACTGATGGAACCGTTTGAGGAGCCGCAGGTGGTGATGGTAGATGACCCATGGTTCAGACCCATATAAAAGAGTAGACAGTATAATGGCTCTGTAGATCTAATCTTTGTACTTTTCTTCAGGTGTTTATTGGACCAGACTCTTATGGAGTTTTCTGAAACCTCTGTGTGCCTTTGCTAGCCTGTTGTCTATCTCTTTGTCAGTCTTACCGTCCAAGGAAATGATACTTCCCAGACAGGTGAACTGCTGGACTGACTTAAGCTCTGATTCGCCTATGGTGATGTGGGGATGATGGAAGGCTTCCTGAGGTGCAGGTTGATAGAGAACTTCTGTCTTCTTCAAGCTGACTTCCAGCCCAGAAAGGTCAGCAGCCTCTGCAAAGCAGGATGTTAAGCGCTGCAGAGCATTAACAGTGCTGTTAAAAGATTAGTGCTCTTTCCTCTTACAAACATATGAAATATAAATTTACATCTTGGAAGTCTAGTGAGAGTGTTTTGCTGACCTGAGGAACACATGACCGACCAAGTCAAAGAACAGAAGACAGAGCAAGGCTGTAAAAGGCGATGCTTTTTGGGGGACCATCTCTCAGCCAATTGAATACACTACCAGATTTAAGCAACCAGCAGGATTTTACTTTGTCATGTCTAACATTAAGCCTACTTAATACTCTTCCTTCTCAAAGCAGATATTACAGCAAAAACCTTTAAGAAAGTAGACTGCTTAAATATTTAATCTTTCATGTGTTTTGCATATAGCAATAGTAAATTCTTCAAGTTCCAGTATGAACTTTGTCACTTTAATTTAAAAAAATGTACTTTGTACTAGACATGTTTGCTTTAATCACACTTTCAACACTTCGGGGAAGTCAGTTGAAGCATGAAATGACATTTAATTTTGATAGGGATCAAAGAGGAAAAAATCAGTGACAAAACCACTGTTTATTGCTTATTACCTACAGCAAGGTAGAAACTGTTACTTTCATCATGAGATTTTTGCAAAGACAAATATTTATTTGATGTTATTTTAATAAAGATAGGAAAAACTTTTTCTAATAACGTAAGTACAAATATTTAGTATTTTATTAAAAAGAAAAAATAGGATAAAGTTTATTCTGACTATCCTAAGTGTGTGAAAGTTTGACTATATATGATTGTATATATTATATACATACAGTAAATACAAATACACATGTATGTCAATATATGGATAGAACTGTAGAGTTTGAAATTGAAGAGACCTGTTTACTTACTCAGTCCATAACTTCCAAAAAGTAATCAAACCATAGAACTTTCTGCAGATTTCTTAAAATGTCTGTGAGGGATTACAAAAAGGAAAAAAATGAAAAAAAAAACCCAAAAAACAAAAAAGAAAAGCTAGAAAAGAGGATCAAAATAGTTCTGAGAACCTAACAACTTCTCTCAAGTAGCCCAGTTGATATCTTTCAGGATACTACAGAAGGAAGCAAGGTATTCTGAAAACATTTGATAAAGATGACCTTTGAGAGACACCCAGAAGTGTTCTAAGTTGGAATCTTTCACTATTAGCAATGTCTCACAACCTGATGTTGAAATCTGGATCCAGAGTCAAATAAAACTTTCAAAAGTTTGTTGAATTTGTAGTTTCACAAAGAAATGAGACACCCATCAGGCACTTCAGTTCCAGATTGTGATCCAGAGACCAGAAGACATTACTGGTAGCTAATTTTCGTCCAGAATAAAAATAATTCACAATAGAAAAATAAAAAATTCTTTTTACAGTGAGTGGTTTTGGAACAAATCACTCCCTCTTTGTCAAAGCCCTAGTATTGTATTAAAGATGGAAAAATCCATCAGGAACCACAGTAACCTTTATTATAAATTACAGTAGATAAAAAGTAATGTAATTTTTGTACAAGAAGGTTTCTTTCAGAATGTCTTCTGAAGAGTTGGGCCTCCATGGATTTTTTTTTTTGGAAAAACAATAGGATTGCTGGATGTATATTACTGATATTTTCACGTAAGACAGTAAAGATTGGGAAAAAAGATATTTTTCCACAGCACACTCAATCTTCTTACAATCTCATAGAGGAAAGTGTTCAATGCTAGAAGAGTAGTTCTAAGAGTACAATCAAAATCATCGATCAGCTTGGAACTAACAATAGGTATGATTATCTGGCACTACAGATCTATAGAGATTTTGTTGCTTTCCATTATTTAATAAGAATTTATGGGGATTTTCTGACGATGAATAAAGCATCACCTCTGTAAACACACGTTAAGCAAACAGTTGTGAAAGCTCATGGAGCAAAAATTTAAACCTGAATTTCACATGCCTGCATGAAAGAACTGTCTTGCATGTACATGTGTTCAGAACTCCTTTTCAATCTTCTTTATACCTTCCCTCCCATATGTCTTCAAATTCATATCTCTTCTCTTCCAGTATTTTTAACAAATGAAAGTCCTTTTCCCCTCAGATCAAAGCTGTAACTTTTCATGATGTTTCTCTCTAAGGCTTGCTGGGAGTCTTGATGGGTTAAATTAATATTTGAATGTAAGATTTAGCCACATTGTTTTTATTCATTCATTGATAATGCACAATGAACACAGGCAGGTATCTTTCATTCTAGTGTTCTGAAATGAAGGAGATTGAAAAATGAACAACAGAAATGGCTTAAATCACAAAGCTGGAGATACAGATGTGTGACAGCAAGAATAAATTATTTATATTCCACTTAAAAAACATTTAACCATTCATTCATCCTGAGAATACAGGCTAGTGCTTAAAGCACTTAACTGCATTATAGGAGGGAATAGTTTAGATCCATTCGGGCAGAGACAGAACTAGTTGGGGCTCTCTCATCACCAGAAGTGCTCAGGGCCCTCCCACAGGAGGACCATCAACCATGCCAGAGAGTTGATGCACAGCCTTTTGCAGACTAGTTCTTTATTTTCACAGCTTTGACTTTTTAAAGAAAAATTATTTCTAAAGCTAATTTGGAATTTGATTCAAACAAAAACAGTTCTTACTTTACTTTTGTTTGGGACAAAGAAGGTTAAATTTGATCTTTTCACAGGTCTTTTCACAGCTTATTTTCACTTTTAGTACAGATCCATCCAAGCCAGCCAATGATGAGAGGGCAGTGTTTGTGAGATTTGCTCTTAATAAATCATCATCAACACACAATGTCTCCGTAGCCACCACCTATAGCATAAGGTTACCAGACTGCAAGGACAGCTCTGCAAAGACAGATGCAGCTTCTCGTGTCTGTTGCAGGAACCAGCCTGAAGACACAACATGGCTTTGACTCCACCATGTGGCCTCACACTGACACATACGGATCGTCGGCAGATTAAACACTGAAAACCACTGCACTAACTGCACTTCCCTCATTTAAGTCAAAGGAAACATAGTATTTCACTGAAATACTGTATTACAGTTATATGTGAACAACAGCTACGAAGGATGACAAATTTTATATTAATAGCCAAGCTATCAACATTATTTTGCTGAAGATACGTTTCTGCTTCCATTATGGTCTCTGCAGAAAAAATTTGTAGTGTGATACAATTATTTTTCCATCTTTAGGTCAGGTCTTCCCAATTTCTTGACCTTCTTCAGATTATAGTTTAGTTTTGTTTTTATCTTTTTTCTCCAGGTTTCAGTTTGATACTTCAAAGTAACGTCCTGTTTCCCCATGTAAAATTACCCAACTGTTCAAATATGACCAACAAGAAATCAATTGGACCTATTCTGCCCTAGTCAACAGCTACCTCTGCCTTCATTGGGAGATGGAGATTAAAGGCTACAGATGACAGCAAGAAGTGATGAGTGGAAGAGCTCATGGGGTGAGATGGTGAGAGCTACAAAGACAAGGAGAAAGTAGGATGATCAGGAGCCCATCTCATATGCCTGATCTGCACAGGGAAAAAAAGTATTTGTATGCAGACTTAGTGTGATGACATAACTGGAAACTCAGACATATAGCATGAGTCAGAACAAAACTGGAGTGCTGGATGGATAAAGGCTTTTCAGGAAGATCAGTCAGGGAGGATGAGTGGGGCAAGTATACTCCGTGCAGAGGAGTGTCTCAGATGCTGAATTCTGCGGGAGGAGTGGCATGACTGTTCATAGTCAATGAGTAAAAGTCATCTGATCTGGGAGATCAACAAACAGAACATCTTGGTGGGCCACTGCTACAGATCACCAAATCAGGAATCAGAATAGGCCAACTTTTTTTAGTGCTTTAGTGCTCATGGGAGCCTCTAATCACATGAATATTTTGTTGGGTACAAGTAATACTGAATATTTCTAGTGTATACTGGTGACAGTTTTTCATCATAGATGGTGACCAGGCTAATTAAAGCAGAATGATTATAAACAAGTAACCAGACAAGGATGTAACAATCAGTGGCCATTCTGGCTGCAATGACTATCCATGAGATGGTGAAGTAGTCCTGGCTGGAAGACCCCGAGGATTGCAAGGAAGACGAATATTAGAATAAACATCTTGGGGTTCCAAGAAGCTTCAGGGCACACATAGGCAGGATCCTGTCAGTATCAAATTGGCAAAAGTCCTAGGAGAATTGGTTGATGCTCAAGGACAATTTATTCCCTCAAAGCATAAAATAAAAATCCATCCCCATATGCAGGAAATCAAACAGATGAGTCAGATGAGGTTGCCTCAGCTGGAACCTCATGTTTCACGAATTCAACCCCAAAAAGAGGAAATAGAGAGAACAGTAATGAAAGAAACAGAAAAGACTGACTGAGTGAAAAACCTCTGCCACAGACTTTTCTGTCAAGGGCTGTTCTTTAAGGGAGGATTATATATTTACCAGCAGGATTTCTTCGATACACCTCCAAAGCTGGTCAGCAAGTCCCTAAAGTATCCCCTCCTGTCATAGCAAGAAGATTCTTTCAGCTATGGAGAAAGCCTTCTGAAAACCATGAGTGATCTGAAAACATGTTTTTCTCAAGAGAAATATTAATTTTATCTGCAGTCATACAGCAAATGGCTATGAAACTGATGCCTAAGCATTTAGTGTGTTTTTGTATATTTTTAGAACCACATAAGTTGCATAGATTCTTCTAGGTTGTTCACATCCTAAAGTCAGTTACTAAAGCTCTTTCCCACAAAATTGTAAGCTTTCTCATGCCCTGCCAAGACCATGGTGTTCGTGAGAAGCCACCTGTAGATAGAAAGAAGACAAAACATAAGAAGAAGGCCTAGAGGTCCTGGAAGATCTCCAAGGGGCAGTCCTGAAGACCCCATGGGTGGAGCACAGAGGGAAATGAAGATCATGGTTGGTTGTTAATATCTCATATGTAAATTACTAGAGAAGTTATAAAAGTTGTAACATTCCTGGTCACGGGGTCGCAGACCTTCTGGTGTGCACCTTGGAAGCGTCTAATAAAGGTAACCTGTATATCTTTCTCCCTCAAAACTGTTTTCGAATGTCTATTTTCACAGTAATAGGCAACAAAACTAAGGTAACTATGATGACTAAACTAGGAAGAACATACTCAGTTTGCAATTTGCTTTGTTGGAGTTCATGGAAGTTGTGGAATGCCACCTTGAAGATTTTATGAAAGTGAAAAGGCCTGGGTCCATATACAGACTCTCCTAGCAAATTTAGCTTCTTTTTATGGTGAGGGGTTGGGTTGGGTTTTAGAGTAAAACCCCAATCCTAACTTTAAAAGCCAGCACAAAAATAATTGTTGCTATGGGCCCTGACAAACAGTTTTAGCAGCATGATGGTTTGTATGTATGGGAAGACTTAGTCATAAAACTCAGCTGGCATGAGTTTAATAAAGTCAAGGGTCTTCTGTTTATTTGAGCTTTAACATCATCAATACTACATTGAGTATTCAGCCATTCCAAAGCAAATCAATTTCAAGCTAATGCCTGACTATAAGAGATTTTTGTTTTCACGTTTTAAAAATATGAAGAATATTTTGTTTCTTTATTATGTAGGAAGATGCGTTCCCTCTATTTATTTTTTTTGCCTCTCCATTTATGCCATATTTGTACTTTGAACATGTGTCCAATCATATGGAGCCCATGCCTCAAATCAGACATTTTAAATTTTGAATGGATTACTTTTTGTAATATCCCAAACCTCTTAGAAAGCAAAAATGAAGGCTGTAACTAGAAAATTCTTCTTCTCACTTTGCTCAAATATTTACTTATTGAGAAAATAGTATATGCAGTTGAAAAAAGAGTCTACCACATAGTATTGGAGGGTTTTTTTGTTTTTCTTTCTTACAGAACATACTTAATTTTCTTACTTTCACTTGTGGTTGTAATTTTAATATGGACAGCTAGATTAACTATTAAAAACAAGTTACACCAAGACCAACTGAACATACAATTGGGAAAAAATGAAAGCAAGTACATGATTTAATAATAGACACTGACAAAGAGAACAACATTTTGGATCCTTATTTTAACTGTTCACAGAAAACTCATCAGCACTGCTTTCAGCAAAGACCACATGGTATCAGAGATCCCTAACTGTAAGAATATTGTTCCTCTGCTTTAGTTTTAATTTAGCCACTTATAATAAAATTATCTCAGCATTTGGGTCTTGGGATGTTTTCCACACTGTTGCTCAAAGCTCTTTTTTGCCTGGTTAATTAGAGCTTAGTCCAGAACAGGGAGATGGAGAGGAGGAGACCAGCACTGCCCTCCAGGACAACCAGCAGCACCAGCTGTCACACAGGCTGCTGGCTCTTGGCTCTCCAATTGCTCATGCAGAAGGAGTGCTTTGTTTTCCTTCACTGCTCTTCTCAACAGGGTAATGCAATCAATTAGTTTTCTTCCCTGCCATGATGAACCTTCAGCCTGTGTTACAACCTGCTTCGGTTCTTCGACACTTATCCTGCTCACAGCACATCAAGTCCATTGTGCTGCTACTCCAAATTGGGCTGAGGGCCTGGATTCATGGCAATTCCATGCAGAAAAACAAGGTTTGCTGTGGAAACTCTAGATGAGCTGCTTCTGTATTTCTTAAGTCGAGTCCTCTGAATTCAGCTTAATGCCCCATTTCAAGCCACTTCCAAACCAGCACCTCCACCACTTCTAACCAAGGACTGCAGGCAGGCAAAGAAGTGTTCTATTTGCAAAACAATGAAACAAAATAGAAGTTCTACAAACCAAATCTAAGAAGGGAAAAACTCAGTTAGAGTAGAAATTATAAAGAACAACCTGGCTAGTCATTTTAACCAAGCTGTTAATGGAATAGCAATGCAGGTTAATGTTTGCAGTTTGTGAAAAAAAAAAAAGAATAACTTAACAGAGAATTGCTCTTCCATTATAATTTTGAAAAAACAGCAAACTAGAAATGTATTTCCCTGCAGAGCTGTATCAAACATTTGTGCTTTTACAACTTTGCTCATGTCAAACAATACAGAACAGCCTTCCTAAGTTCCCCTTGATGCAGAAAAGCATGCTGTGCTGACTGGCTTTAACACAAAAAATTAATGATATAATTGCAATTAATAAAACATTCAATAAAATCAAAATGGGAAATCGCTACAATTTAGTGTAACCATTCTAATGTTCCTGCATTTATTCAGTTCCTTTGGTATGGGATTCTGTGAGAATTTTAATGATGTAGACCATGGTAATCAAATAGACAAGCATAGAAAAATGACATGTTTCTATAAGCAGTCACTTTGCCATTCTAAGAAGACTTTCTGTCTGTAGTAAAGTCAGGTCTGCAGACTGAAAATCTGTTGAAAACACTCTTTTTAGAGTTTCTAATTCCCGTTTGAGCAAATGTTAGTGTTTATCTCAACAGAAGACATTTACTGATAAATTTTAACTGGGAAGATAAAATATTTCAGTGCAGTAATGCACATCATAAATAAAAGTACGTGTTTTTCTCTTTTACCCTCAATACCATTGACAAAACCCCTTGGAGATTTGGGAATTTATCTGGCTTGTGAAAAGCTAAAACTTCCCTCTGGTGCATTCATGAAAAGAGTATTTATTTCTAACAGGGTAATCATCTTGAGTTTCTGCAAAAGCTACTTTTCTGCATTCCTTTCTGTATCAAGTCACTAATGCTATTTCAATGCTTATATGTTGCAAATGAGCCCAGTAATAGATGCCTGATTGTTTCTGGTGCCTAATGCTCACCCTGGATGGTATCATGGCATTGGGAATGATGCCAAACAGAATTACCAGAAGGAAGAAGTCAGGTCTAGGACAGGAGGAAGTAGCAGCAAGGCTCAGAGCACCACAGGTAAACACACTGTTGGCAGCCAGGCCAAGGGAGAAAGCCCCCAGCAATCTCTCTGGCCAGCAGAGTTGGGTTCATCTCACCCTTAGCTCTTCAGGAGGCCAGGTGAGTGCCTGCAGTTCAGATTAATGGCTATAAACCTCAGTTGCCCCAGGCAGCTGACAAGCACTAGTTCAAAGAAGAAAAGCTCCAACCTTTCTCTACTACTGTGCACATTCCTTTGGCTTGCTGAGGGCTGGCTAGAGCATTCCTTCTTTGCCTTGGCCCTGCCTGTGCACATACTGGTGAATACTGTCCCTTCTGTTACATTTTTCCGTAAACAAATATGACTTGGAAGCCTGGATTCAAATTTGCTCTTCTGTACACTTGTAGCCAAGAAGAGAGCATAACCAGAAAGCCATATATCAGAAAAATAACACTGTCATGCCCAGATAAAATGGGCAAGACCAGTTCTCACCTGCATAAAAACAAATAAAAGTGATCAGGAGCTTCCTCTAGGGGTCCTGTTTCTGAGACACAGCCAAGAATCTGAGCCAGAGTTTAAGATAGAGTGAACTGCAGTAATGTTTAGCTAATAAAGTTTTGTTCTTTTTTTTACAACTATTACACAGAAGGATGTGCTAATGATGTAGCTCATGAAGAAGGAATAAGGGACACTGTCAATTCCCTAGAAGCGCTGCACACAGAAAATCACTGTATATAAAGACCTCACTTGTCTAAAATTGTACTTAAATCATCACAAAAAAAGGAAAGTATGTGATCAGAAGGCTTAGTCATTAAACTGCTGAAGAAGATCAAGCTGCCAGTATGACTAGAAGCAATTACCTTTGCTTCAGATCAGTAGACAACCTCTGTATTTATCTGATCACCAGCAACATTTCGTGAAGCAAACCAAATTCAGGCACAAGCATCCCTGTAAATAGGGATTAGATCCTATTCGTACTACACCAGTGGAGCCTGCTAGCAAATTCAGTGGAAGCAGGAAGAAATGTGCCAGGTGCCATGGTTAGAACATTTGTCTTTCATTTCTCTGCAATTGAAGTGGCTTAAAAATATGCTATCCTGCCTTGGATTTTATTTTTCTTGTGCAATTTTTCAACAACACAGTATAGGCACTAGTAGCATATTTTTCCTGACACAATTATATTTTGTTTCCATTACAGAATAAGCTTGTGAACTTTGAGAGCAGTAATTTGGTGGGTTTACCTACCATAGTACATTTAACATGCTCTAATCTTTCTCCAAAAGAGCTATATCTTTTAGAGGTTTTGATCTCACAGAGTGAAGGCTTTATGAAGTGTCTTCAGACAAGACCTCCTAAGTGTCCTATCACAATGAAGTACCAATAAGATATTTCCTTAAATTATAGTTTAACTTGAAGGCTAAAAACTATAAAAATGTTGGAATAATACTAAAAACTTTCAAAAGAGGTCTGCATCTGATTGAGTTAAAAAAAAAAAATAAAACAAGGTTGTATCATGTAGGTAGCTTTAAACCTCAGGCTTTTTATTGAAAAAACTCCAGATGTTTGCAGACAACATGATCTATAATGTCTGCATGAGTGCAAGAATTACTTTAATGTGTTTAACAGAAGAGCAATTTAAGGGGAATCGGGTTTGAGTACTCCTTCTCTATTAGAGCCCAGCATGAAGTTTAACTTTTATCCAATGCCCGATTTGTTTTAATGCTGAATGATTCATGATACAGTATAATTTCCTGTCAGGAAGGCAGGACCCTTGTTTGTTACTGTGACTAGACATTAAAGCTAAAGGATAATTTGAGTGGGTTTGTTGTTCGTTGTTTTGGGGTTTTTCCCTGATGTCCTGATAAAAATCTGATATCAATAATTTGAATCTAGGAAGTATTTAATTTTAAATACTGAGAACTAATGCATAAACTAGTTATCTTTGTGCATTACAGGGTCCCTAGGATATTTAAAGCTTTCTTTGCAAACTGGATTTTTACATATTTATGTATGTATTTTATGTATAAAAAAAATCTGTACGTTACCCCTGGTTTCAGAGTTTTTCACAGAGTCTAATTATGCAGAGCAAGAACTGTCTTTAGAGAAAAGAAGCTGTTTTCTTAGTTGCTAGCTGCTGCATCCTAGATCCTCGGCTTTACACTGTTGTCAACCACATTCTAGATACTGGCTTGGAATAAAATGTTTTCCATAAGCTTATTTTCATATTTAATGGTAGTAGTTACTTATATAGCAAAAGTGACTTAGCTGTAAGGGTGTCTTTCCAGTTGTAGCATTCATATTCTCAGGATAAATTGTAGCAAGTAGTTTTAGGCTGACTTTCATGATTTAAAGGACCTCATCTTGATGCACCTGCACAAATATCTTTTTAATAACCTCTAGGTCAAGAGGTTAGTTATGCAAAACAGGAATTTGTAAAAATGTTACAGTGAAATGCTACTCCATAGTTGGAAAAAACATCTAAGCTTGCCAGTATTCCCAGTCCAGAAGGCTAAATACAATGGATTGAAATTTGCCTTGCATACATTAGCTATCTGAACAAAGCCACATAGACATCTTAAAATGGAAAGGGATAGATACACTAAAAGGTGATTCCTTCTATTTGCATTTTTAGCAGAAACCTAGACTTTAGGGAGCTAAAACTTGATTAGAGACATATCATTAACAAGTAGATGACAGGACTAGAATTATGTAGTCACAACTTCAATCTACCTAAAAATTCTCTCTCTCTTTCTGTCTACAAAAATACAGACTCACAGAATACTCTGTGTTGAAAGGGACCCACAAGGATCGTCAAGCCCAATTCTTAAGTGAATGGCCCATGCAGGGGTGTGAACCCATGATCTTGATACTAATACCACCAAGTTTTAACCAACTGAGCTAATCCCTGTTTATATAATTGGTAATTTTTTAATGGGGTGTCCCTGGAAAATAGATTATATTCGTTTCTCATTAGCATCTAGTCTGTTATAGAAACTGCTTTTCTTTCCCGAGCTAGACAAATAAGTCTACAGCGTTTTATTACCTGCACACAGGTTTGTATTCTAAAGCATATAAAGTATAAGGCAGAACTATTTATGGTTCAAGTAATGTATTTTTTTTTGCACAGAGACCTTTTTTGAAAAATATAGACAAAACCTGGGAGCTGAGACAGGGGCAGGAAGATGTGAAACTGAACACAAGAGGAAACATTCACTACATTCACGCAGAGATGAAGACGTGGCCAGGAGAACGAATTTTCTTACTGCCCATTGTTCAGTCTGTAGAAGACACTGGAAGCCATCAGATGAGAGGCAGGTTTTTCTATAGATGCCAAATGCAACATGCTCACCAAAATGTTCCCAAAGACTTGCTCTCCCATTTCCCAAGCTACATCTGCCTACCCACTTTCATATGCTTCATCTGCTGGTGTGGACAACCTCTCCAGATAAAGATCATCCTGGTACCTTTCCACGAAAACCCTTCCATTGTCTGTAAAGGCTGATGCCTTAACAGTCTGTTTCTGAGACTTCTCAAACTGCTCCCAAGATCAGCCAGCACAGTAAAATTGCATATGAAGTGGTTAAGTTACAGACAGTGTTCTTGCATTTCTCATTGCTGACTGAGGAGTAGTTAATATGTAACTATTTCTGGAAGAGTCAGAAGAAAACTCAGGTAATATTTTTTCTCAACTCCTTGCATAAGCAGGTCGATCTCCAAGACTGTCTGAATTTATTGGTAAAGCAAAGTACCATCATTCCTTGCTTACTCAAACCACGACAGACATTTTAACCTAGCTTATCTAGCTTTCTGCAGTACTTGCAGGATGCACTTAGTCTGTGTGCAGGTTCAAAGCCATCACCAGATAGTTATTTTTCATATACAGAGGGGTTTTTTTTCTGGAAATGGAAACTTTGTTCACCTGCTAAGGGATGAAGAAAAATAACAGAGGGTCATTTCCTTTTGCATAACATTGACAAAGATTTTTAATCAAATTTTTTTTCCAGCAAAAAAGACTTCTATAGCTTCTGCTAGTATAAATTCTAGTATACAAACCTCAACAGATATTTGCTCCTTCTGCTTAGGGTGTTTGTGTGCATGCAGCAGTTAACTCAAAGATGAATGAACCCCATGCAAATCCTGAAAATCTGCAAGTTTATTTTTGTTCTAAACTGATTCTCTATCTATACAGAACTGATATTTAGTGGAATTGCATAGCAAAAGCACAGAACTACACAGTCTTCACTATGATTAAGTCAATTGTTACATGTTGGAAGTTCTTTCAGGAGACATTGCTGGGGACAGAGGCCGTTGCTTCATGCTTGTCTTGAAGTCAGCTGTTGCCTTGCTGGGATTGCTGTTGGGGAGATGCCAATTTCTCTGGCTGAAGTAATGTGGTAATTGAACTAGCAGTAAAAGAGATGTCTGGGAACTATTTTTGAAGGATATTTTAATACCAATAAGGAACACACAATATCCATCCTCTGGCCTTTGAAATAAGTGACATGAGTTAGCCTTTGCTGACATGTTTCTCTGAGTCTAAAGCATTCACATTTTCTTGTGGGAAGTGATTTCCAGACTGTATCAATGAACTTGAACCATGGTTCAAGGTTCAATGGCTGGATGGCTGCTGATCGGCCTGGATCAAAAGTGTGGTGACAAATCTGCCAATAATTAACTGTATAGGTGATTGTGTCACTGGTTTGTCCTTTGGCTTGCTGGTTCACCAGTACCAAATTAGCCCAGGACAACTGGGCAGAACCATGGCCTATTGAAACCAAAGAAAGTCTAAGTCTATCAAACTTATGTTACACACTCAACATATGGGGTTTCACATCGGGTACAACATGCAAAGTAAATTAGGGTTCTTTGTGAAGAGTCAGAACTATCATTTAATTCTACCATAGTATTTATCTTTCTCCTAGTCTGAAATGGATTTGTCTCCTTGGAAACAGATATTCTACTTCATTTTTGATTTAAAGGGAATACAGAAGAGATGTTACTTAGAAGAGAATCAAAACACACAACATTACATTTTGATCAAGTCATCTCCTAAAGTGACACAATTTTCATTCCATTTCTTCAGCATCAACTCCAAAGCTACAGTGCAAGTGCACACAAGTGGACACAAGTCAGTCATCTACTAGATAAAAACCCCATATATTTCACATATGCAGAACCCTCTTTAACTGTTGTCCAGTTCCTGGAGCTGGTTATCCACTGCTGATGGCTTCAGATGAGAGTGTGAGTTTTCTACCAGTATGTAGTAGAAGAATGGATTAGGAATGTACAAGTCATTTAGGGTCAGAAGTCTACAGTGTATGAAGTCTACAATGTTTTATACACTACTCAAAAGCAAACTACTCTGTCTGCACAATCTAGCCTGAAACGCCTTCTGTCATTGCTGAGAAATTCCCTGAGTAAGTAAACTCTTAGAACAGCTCCCTCTTTTCTCAGTGTTTGCTAATACTCATTTGAATGCAAAGTGACTATTCAGTTCAACCATGTTTACAATACTTATGATTTTTTATTTATGAACATTCATACAAACAGGCTTTTTGTTCACAAAAATTCTTGCTGACGGACTATTTTTCATATGAATACCTGCACTAAAAAGGAAACAAAGGTATTCACCCAGAGTAAAAATAATTGCTATGTCTTGTTATTTGTTGATTCTTACTCACATATTCTAAAAGCTACTATCATGCATTTTACAAAACAATATTTGGAAATTAGATGGCCAGTCACATACCGAAACCAAAATGCTAGGGGATTCTGGCACTCTGCTGAGGATGAATAATATCTCATGCACAGTTCTGTTGACCTCAGTGGGACAATTCCAAATAAAGAATTACTCCACCAGGTAAAGCCACAGAATCTAGCCCAAACCAGAAAATAATTGCAGACTGCATGCAAAAAGTAGGGACTCAAGCTCTGTGGCACAGAGGGGATCAGAGATTTTTCGTGGTTTTTTGGTTGGTTTTTGAGTTTTGTGGGGTATTTTTCCCCCAGAATGTCAGTCTCATTTTCTAAGGAGTTTCTATGCAGCAGCAAAGCTTTGCAGAGTTACAGAACATTTGTCCGCCCCAAATAACATCACAAGCTCTGTTATCCATCCATTTTTTTCCCCAAGGGACAACAATCTTTAAAACACCAATGTCAGCTTCTGCCATACTTAAAGTTTATATGAAACTAAAAACATTAAGCAAAGGATGTGAGTGAATGAATGACCGAATCTGAGATGTAACCTGTTGGAAAATCTCATTTTATGGTGAAAGGATTCCGGGGTCTGATGCTTTAGGGTATCTGCAACCTCTTAATTACTTCAGCATTCATTTACTACACAACATCCCCACTGCAAAGGCTTCAGACTCCTTCTTCCTACAGAGCAATTGCTTATATGTGAAAAAACCCCATAGTATTATGGAAAAATCCATTTTGCTGTTTTGAAATATTTTTCATTTTACAATTTGGAGCTATGTAAACCAAATTTTAATTCCCATCTTGTTCTTCTGGAACTGGAGAAGCAGATTATAAACTCATTTGCTTAGTGTCTGCCTCCCTGTCCCATAACCTTCAGGTCCTCCTGCAGCCTCACTTTCCAGTCCTATTCACCTCCAGCTGGTCCTGCTTATGACTAGCAGGCAGACAGTGACCACACATGAAGAGCCTACATCTACACATTACTACAGTTCAAGTATTTGTTCTGTCTTCTCTCCCCATATAGATTTCCTATCATTCCTTTCTAGAGCTTTTTTCCATACTCGTGGAGCAAGTTACTTCACAGGACACTCCCTGCTCTTCCTCCCAGCTGAGCATGCCTGTGCACCCCATCCTGCAACGCTCCTATATCCTGCCCGTGACTTGGGGAGACCCAGGACTGTCTGATGAAGGTACCTTACAATAGGATATACCCTGGGGAGATGCACATAAGATGATGATATACTTCCAACACAGTTAGTCAAAAAGTATAGAAAATTAGAAAGAGTTTGAGTTTTGCTGATTCCTCTAGCAATTGTAAAATGTCATCAATTTTAAAAGCTATGCTTTGCCACATTCTCCACATGACTATGATTAAATGGATGGACATGCCTGTATTTGATACAGAAGATTAAATTTAATTATTGGTTTGTGTTAAGAAGAACATTGCAGAGTGGGGACACACATGATATGTGCAAGTATGGTGCTAAAATTCAGCCTTCAGAAAGCATAACTTTAGCCCCCTGCAGTTGCCAGATAACACTTTTGAAGTTGTTGAGATATTAAAAGGGTGGCAGTTTATTATGAAGCCATTCATATTTTGTCAGACCGTTAACAAGATTTGTGTTATCTGCACCATGCAACAGGAAGGCTGCTGCAGAATCCATAATAACTTCTTACTATGCATGCCAAATTGTTGGTGCAATTGGCAAAGAGAGGAAAGGAATCAGAGGATTATATTAGTAACAGCCTACATGAGTTGAAAGCCATTACCCAACCCTCTTTAGACTGTTCCTTGATTAAATTCATACTACATCATTAACCCATCAAATATTCAAAGTATCACAAACTCCAACATTATACTAAATTCTTGGAATTAACAGAAGACAAGATATATATACTTCCAATTCCAAACATGAAGTTGTGATTTTTCATGTGTTTAGCACACTTTGATCCACATATATTAACAATTCCATTTATATTTAAACATTTAACCATTAACAATTCCTTGCATGACAATATAAATATATTTAAAAGTACAGAACATATGTATGCTTTTATCTGTCTATACCTACACATGGCCTGGTCTATATAGTGTCATCTCAACATTAACTGTTTCAAGTCATTCTTCTCTTGTTCCTTTCTCTCCAGTATAGCTCCTGAAAGATGTCATTTGTCACCAACAGTCTTCAATTATGATTTAAAGTGTTAAGTGCATCACAGTGAGACCCTTCATAATGTGATAATATATCAACAGGAAGGCAATATAATGATAGTCAGAGAAATTGAAAATTAACTCTAAATAGAGCTGACAAGCCATTGCTAAAATTATTTAACTCTTTGAAACAAGAATCTTGTGAAGTTAAAATGCTGACACTGAGCACTATGACTAGAAAGGCACTTAGAGAAATGTTGTGTTTCTTGCACATCTTGTGCTTTCAAAGTGCTATCTTTTAGGATTTAAAAAGCTATGCTAAATATGGCTTAAGATACTCAGCACTTTGCAAAATTTATCTCATAGAATGGAAGTTAAAAACTTCCTATGCTAACTTTCCCAGTTTAATGGCACAAAATGAGCTAAGCAAGACAGGAAGGCAGGCATGGAGCACAAAATAGGTACAAGGAAATTTTCCAGAATGAAATGTAACAATAACCACTCAGATTATACATGTGGATTTTATTTATAATTCCCAAGACAATGACTAAGGTGATTTGAGTTGAAGGATGAAACTTAGCAATTTAGAGGTAAAACTACACTTATTAATCTGATGGCCATACATACCTTCCAGACATCCTGTCCCAGACAAAGGAGACAATGCTGTGTTCCAGCTAATCATAGATATTCATCTCCAAATGAAGAGGTGTGACATTTCCCTAAGGAGTGAAAGCAATGCTATACGCACAGAACTCGTGCCTGAGCTGACCAGATTTAGTAGCTTGAAATTGGGTCCAGGCAGATTATCTCATTAACATGAGTGTGAACTGTAACCAAGAGAGGGAGACAAAGAGGTACTGTATCACAGTTGCACAAAAACACAGGTTAGAAGAACCTCTTAGAGACAATCAAATTATGTAACCTGAAGAAGAGCATTGTGACCACACTGGGTCCTTCTTTCGTGCTCTTCAGGATGTCAGTTTACTGGTTTGTATTAAGATAGTTCGTATCCTTCCTAATTCTAAGTTTTACACATAGATTACAATTTCAGCAAAATCAACTACTTTACTGCCAACCTGATCACCAGTCCCATCATATTCTCAGTGTTCCCAATGACTGGATTTTTATAAATTCTTTATGCACAGAATAGACCAAGAGTCATCATTGCTCTTCCCTATATCTGCCACACCTGATTTCCACAAGCTTAGGTTCTACTTCCAAATTTCCACCAACCACTCCTAAGGAACCATTTTAAAATTTTGAAAGTTGTCAACATACAAAACAACAACAAACAATGATTTTGTTGTTTAAGACAAAACAATCCCTCTGGACAGTTGATTATGGCTGGGTTATTTACGTAAAATTGCTACACAGAAATACTTTCCCCATCCAGCAGCCTGCTGATCTTTAGACACACCTGCTCAAGAAAACTGAGTGGCTTCAGCTCAGCAATCTGCCAAAGAACTAATTCCAATGTTTAACAACTATACATGGAAGACTTTCAGAACAGACTTTACAAGAAGCTATTTTGAAAGCACAGTATTCACATTCATTGTGCAAAAGATAATGGAAATGTTACATTAAAAAAAAAAAGCTTTCTCCTAACATTTAAAAACCATGTTATATATTCCAAAGCCCAGCAACCATGCTCTCATATATATATGTGGAAAGAAGGATTTGCCTAATAGAAAAAAATATGTTGCATCAAAATCTGAGACAGCAATTAAGTAGCTGTCTATATCCACCCAATATGCTATTGCCACAGTGATTTTTGAAGATTTAGTAGAAGCAAATTAGTTCTATAATTATTATTGATTTTCTGAATACTCTAACTTGACAAAAATCTTGATCTGAATTATTTATTGAACACAGTGAATAGCACAATGTCAAAGCTAAATGAAGACTCTGGTTTTAGACTGTGGCCAAGCCTTTTTTTAACTCATATTAGAGTTGTAAATTCTATAGATGAGCATAGCATAGCAGCCTTGACCCTTTTAAAGCTGTCCCTTTTAAAACTGTAAGTATGTCTAAGCTCTTGTTTCAGTAACCTGGATTGATGTAGTCATACTGGAGTTTCCTAGACATTTTTACATGCTGTGAAATACCTGTGGGAGGTTCTTTTTCTTTCCCAGCAAAAGGCTGGTTTGAAAGAAAAACATTCTTCCTATCCATCCTTAAGCATTCACACTCAAAAGTTTAGTGCCTAAATTATCAATTTTTTTCCTCTGGTAGTCTTCCTTTCTTTGAAGCTTAGGAATTTTTTTTTACAAAATCAGATTTGCTTGAGGAGATTGTATTTTAAATTTAAAGTCACTAAGAAGATTTTAGTAGTTTCACTCTTCCGGTATGATTGTAGAAGTACAATCTAGTTCTTCATATCAGTTCATTCTACTAGTATAAAGTATATATTAGTATATTGTACTAATATGTTGTAAGGTAAAAGGTGCCTAAACCAATGAATTGTGGATGTCACTGGTTAGCTGGTCTGGTAAAATTCACACATAACCCAACCCTAGTATTAGCATGCTGCTGAAACTCTCAGTTCTCAGTAAGAACCAATTCTTTTCAATATTGAGGACAAAAATAATAATTTAAAAGGGGCAAAAAGGAAAAAGGAAAAAAATTCCTATAAGGATTATGTTACTTGATAGTTTCTTACACAGCAGCTATTACTTTGAGTAACATTATTACAGTAACTTGCAAACATTGGTAACGGACCCATCACTTTCTTTAGCATGTGCTGAGTTTACAGGATACCTTAGCCCGGGTGAAAAGAGTGGTTCCAGTAATTTCTAGCTTCTCTTTGTCAGTAGAACTGAGATCATTTTTTACCTAACATTACTACATAGAAATACTTTCCCCATCCAGAAGCCTGCTGATCTTTAGAAACATGTGCTCAAGAAAACTGAGTGGCTTCAGCTCAGCAATCTGCCAAAGAACTAATTCCAATGTTTAACAGCTATACATGGAAGTGTTGGCTTT
>VWZD01007176.1:530920-601477 GCA_013396695.1 Sakesphorus luctuosus | reverse complement strand
GAACTACTTTTGGAAGAGGAGGTCAGGATGCAGATCTGTCCTCAAAAGTCATCTAGAAATTGCATAAATCAGGAGGTCTTTGTTGATTTCACTGAAGGCTTTGGATCAAGTTCATGAGAAAAATCACCATGTATTTGGTGAGGTTTCATTTTCTGTTTTGTTGTTATTTGTAAGGTTTTTTTCTGTGAAGGATGTCATTGTCTAAGAAAAACTGATATAAAACCTAGATTTCTAAGTTTTTGACTGGGCATCCTATACAACAGAAATTTTCCTCTCTAATTAATGGAGGCTTCTCCTTGGTACATAATTGGAAACTAATTTTAAAAATTAATGTTTGGAAAGCTAGGAAAGAAGATAGGCTGTACTTAATTCTTCTTCTAGAAGTGGGAATGGTAGTTACCAGTATTAAATGAAGTCTCCAGAATAAACCGCACCAAATAATTCTTCTATGTATTTTCTTAAAGAAAGTCTACTGGGAGCTTTCCTGTAGATGAATGTGTACAATAACATTTAAATTCCTCATTCCATACCCACATAAGCAGAAAATACTTTCCCATGAAGGCTAAGAAATCCTAACTTGATTAGTGAGAATGGTGTGATTTTAATGGTGGGCTTTCCAAAGGCATCTTTGAAGGTTGCTATTCAAACCTACAGGTTTTTCAGGAGTGCAGATAATGGTCTGCAAAAAAAAAGTATTCTTAGGGATTCAGATTATATACACAGCTTATCACAGAGGAAGAAAACAATCAGAAATCCCTGCAGGTCCCTCTATTCCCATGCCTTCAGCACTCATTTATTACATGTTCCATGCCTTATCAGGTGCCCATTTGTAAACAATAGAGAGTTTTTAATACAATACTGTGTACATCTTGTCTGTATATTTTCTTGTTCATTCATTAAAGAGTAAGATGGATGAGAGTGATTCCATAGGCTGTGCTCCTATCTACTCTTAGCATTCTCCTTTTGACAGATGAATGAGGTGTAAAGGCTGTGAAGCAGAAGGGACACCCTTTACTAAATCATTAACAACCGATGATTATGCCTTGCCCAAGCAAGTGAAATGACAAGTGTGCACTTATTTTACTCACTGACAAGTAATAGAACTGACATCAGATTTGTTCCCTTCATGTTTTTCCTACACCAATAAAAACTGAGTGAACTGGTACATTAACTGAAAATCAGGTTCACTTGTTTTAGGTACCTTAAGTGTATGTAATATTCATGTTTATCTACATCGATAGCTTTACATCTGTGATCATTCTCAATCACTGGAATGCCAGCTTGAATGACATTCACTGCTAAATTCACATTAACAAAATGGTATTTTGTTGTCTAAAAAGAATCAAGTAGAAAGTGTTGAGTGCGTATGTGTTTAAGTTTCCTCTATTGCGAAAATCTAGCAAATAGACTGACCCTGGTTTTGCAACTTCTCTATGAATATGTCATTTAAAAACATAGGTGTAAAATGAAGGTGGGAAATCTTTGTATGTGTATTGAAGTAGAAAATGTTATTTCATCTCCATTTTGACAGTATTACCCAGGTTATAGCTTGATTATTTTCCAGTACCATTTAAACTAAGAGAGCAAATAGAAATACTTCTGTCATAATCATGCCTGAGGTTCATGAAAACAAGGTAAGGGTGTGGTCAAGGGGCTAGGAAGGTGAAGTGATGCCTTTTATCTCCTTAGGTATAACTGAAGAGTCAAAGTCTGTTGCTCAACCCCAAATGAGCAGTCTCTGTTTGGAGGAGGAAGGCAGACTTTGGTCATGTAAGTAGTAAGAGAGCTTTGGAGGGGAAAAAAAAGATGAAGGTGGGTGTAAACCTTCCCCATTGCCCTTCCAGGTTTGATCAGGCAACTTTTGCCACCTGTAAGGAGGCTGCACAGTTATTTGTTTCCTAATAGACATCATAAATAGCTAGGACTGATGAGGACTACTAGATTAGACATTAATAAGCTCACCACACCCAGTGAGTCTTTGCTGGACAAAAGGTTGTCAGCCAGGTGGGGAAGGGTTGATCTCCATTGCTCCTTGGAGTGGGCTGACCCTTGATGTTGCTGAGTTGGCAGCTTTCTATTCCTTGTTTTCTCTTTTAGGATTTTATACCTTTTCATGTCAAGATTTTTCCTCTTGAATCTTTGAACTGCTGCCTGTCCCCATCTCATTAGTCTTACCTCTGCAGTTTTAGTTTTCTTATCTCACATAGCTCCAGGCTACGTGCTTTCTCTCAGCTCTCTCACAACCTAGAAGTCTTCTTAGAAGTATAACACAAGGTTATGCAGCTGTGCTGAATTGAAGTTGGCCTTGTATCATGGACAGCTCAATCCAAGGCGAAGAGCAAGAGCCAGAGAACTACAAGGATTTGCATCCACTTAATTAGGAACTTTTAAGTCTGAGGCAAACACAACATTAGGAAAAATTGAGGGAAGAAGAAAAGAAATTCCCAGTGGATGTCATCACAAAGGCTGTACTTTCAGGCATCTTCCCACTGCTTCCTTATGCTTGGTTTCTTTTCCTATGCTAAACCTGATGAGCAGTGAAGTGAGAATGTGAAGAAATGATAAGGAGTAGAAGCCCTGTATAGCCTTGAAACTGAACTCTGCTATGTGGAGATAGCATCAGTTGGTGGTCCAGTTACCACATAGTTCCCACAGCATATTTAAATAAATGAGACCAATACATATCTCACATAGCCATATAATGGAGTTGTAAGGCCAAAAGAAAGGTCACTTTCCAGAGTCATCTTCTCTAACAACCCCTGAATCACCACTGATTTATCTCCAGAGATAATGAGCAAAAGGTTTGGTCCTGATCATTTGAAGAGCAGTACTCACCAGGTGCCATCAGGTGCAAGCCTGTGATCTGCTTCTCCCTTGCATGGGGGCCATCATACTGCATATTTTGAGAGACACTTTTACTCTTTGGTCTTGGTCTAGAGACCAAGTAAGGCAAAGCAAGAATAAGACACAACATACCCTGTGCATCCTTGACACTGTTGAGACATGCAGCCATGGTATACTCACAGCCACTAAAAAGAAGGGCCAAAAGCTTTTGCTGTTTTATCCTCATTGCCAGGAGCCTTTACGCAGTGATCAAGAGACATATGCATACTGACATAATAACCCATTCTTAATTATCAAAAACACGTGAAGAACTTGGTGTATGAAGATATGGTAGAGGGTCACAGCAGAAGTACTGAGTCACCAATAAGTTCTCTGCTTTGGAGAAGTTTGAGAGTCCATGGACTTTTCTGGGCAATGAATGGGGCTTTTGGATCATGGATTATCCTGCTGCCACACTGGTGATGGACATGTTTGACCAGGAGTTGTTGAATCGTTCTCTATTTTAATGCAAAAGAAAATTATGTTCTCTCTCTTAAAATATGATTTAGAGTATAATTATTTTAAGAGAACTTCTTGTTATTAGCAACTTAATTATAAATAAGGTCTCTTCTGTTTTTCTCTTGTACTAATTGTTTTTTTAGTTTCAAAATAATCAAAATCCTCTAACTTATCCTCATTAAGACAGATTTTTAATTATAGTTGCATGCAAATGCATACACCCACTGCATTATAAATTTGACCCCAGGAACTTAAATTCATTCATTATTTATGTATGTAAGCTTTTCTTTATGTTCCAGAAAACTAATTACATTTTTAATTATAGAATATCAATATTTTGGGTTTTTCAGATGAATATACTGGAATTTCATCCAGTTATAAAATCTGCAACCTACAATTAACACGTGTATTCATTTCCAAAATGAAAGTTGAATGGGTTTCAGATTTTGCAGACGTTATAAAAGCTGGTGTTTTGGACTAAAAAATTAGACTACAATGCATTAATTATTTAGCTCAATGATTTGCATTTCACTAGTAAAAATGGACTGTCTTGCTTTCTTCTCTCTTACAAGCTGTAGGTGTTCTACTCAAATCTAATGCCTCACCTGACTACCAAGCAAAGTAAAATGAAAAACCCAGTCACTACGTTAAAGGAACAGAGCTTACCTTAATTACCTCATACTTTCATGGAGCTGTAGACAACATTGCTATTCTTGCTCTCCGTTTTCTCAAGGTTAAAATAGATGTCAGATTTCTTTGTTCACTCACAAACTAGCATACACTTTAGCACCCAAAGATGACCAGAAGTGCATTGGTCAAGCTTCAGATAAAGATCCTATTGATAGGAATTTGTTTCTCTTTTTTACATTTTACTATTTTTCTTCTATGTTTGTGTTTTGAAAATAACATGTGGAAGATCACAACTATGAAACCAGACTAGTGAAGTAGGACATAAATAAGAATAATAACCATGAGATGATGGAGCACCTTTCTAAGGCATCCCAGAAAAAGTGTCTGAAGGCCTTTAGACTGTGACTCACCTCCAGACAGAACCAGACACAAAAAGACAGCCCTCTGCCTTGGTTGCTGAGGACCAGTTGGAGACTTAATTTTCTCACTACCAAAAAACGTGCCTTTACTCAAAAGCAGATTCTTAAAATACTAACTCAGCTGATCTCCATCCCTGTTACTTGCAATTGTGCGAAGTTAGCTTGTTTTCACTACAGTTTGATGACAGCTCAAACTATGATCCTCATGGGGCACGATGGCTTCAACTGAAACAGAATTAAGGAAATAGATACCAAATTTGTCACTCATTAACTGGTTTTTAAAGACTCTGTCATAATACCAAGTGTTCCTCCATCACCTGTGCAGCCCACAGAATCAGATCCAAGCATCTACTGAATTTCTGGGAGATACAGGGCTAAACTCAACCCTGAGAACCCCTCAATTCAAGCTCCACTCTATTTTGATGGCAGTTAAATCATGTGAACCCCTAGAACTGAACTGAAAAGATGGGAATTTTAATATCCTTTAGAAGAAATATCTCCTGCTCTGCGAAGTTTTCACTGACAAAGACAACCAAATGACTTTGGGGGAGAAATATGGTACCCAAGATTGATCATGGTTTTGTTTGAGTTTTTCAATAATAAAAGATTCATAATTTTGTGTTGAACTACACCTGGAGTTTAGCAGATTTTAATTAAATATGTTTTGAATTTTACTTTCTATTTATAGATTTATTTGGATAAAACCCTCAACATTAAGGCAAATTTGTCAAGCCTGTCTGAGATACGGTTCTAGGCTGCAGTTCACTCAGCCAGTGCAGAAAAGAAAATGAGGCAAGTTTAATTCATTATGTGTTGGCCAAGGAAAGAGCCAAGGAAATGGCTTTCTTTAGAATTTTGAGGTCAGGGAAATACAATAGTCATGTATGGAAAGACAGAGTCTGAGACTGATCTCCCAGTCAGATAATATTTGCATTAATCACTCTGCTGAATTTTTTTTCTCATTCTGAAAATACATGCAGGTATAAAAATGTAAATGTTGAGATTCCTGACAAACACCATACTATACAATGCCAATTAAAAAGAAAATTAAATTGTACATGAAGCAGAAGAAAATTCCTTGTGACATTACACTGGAGGGAACGATAAGAGAGCTATAATTACATTATAAAAAGAAATGTAAGTTTTCTGTTCTAAATGTGATGAGAATAAGACATTAAAACCTCACAGACAGATGACAGAAAACAGCAAATAAAATGAGGTGTACTCTAATCTAACATAATTTTCAGTTGCTGTTATTGTATTATGACTATAGTATTGCATACAAAAATGGAAGTGACCAAAAAGGAATTGGAAGTAAATTATGATTTACATGATTTACTGATTCAGTTTGTGTCCTTGGGCAGTTTGTTCAAGGACTAGTTTTCAAAGAGGTCAGATGTGCAAATAGGCATATGAACATGGATTCTGTTTGCACGTTATACATGATTGACGGTAAATTGTCACAGGAAAATGGCCAGTTATTCACCTGAGTTCAGCATGAGTTCACTTGAATCAAAACTGAGTAAAAACCCAGCATTTGGCACCCTACCTAGATGACAGAAAAATCTAATCACAGGGACAGATTTTGGTAATAAGTACTTACAGTCAGCTCTCATTTGAAATGTTTCCATTTTTTCATGGAGCATGAGTACCTGATATGGTACTCCACAGTTCCTCCTTCTATTAAAACCAGCTAAGTATCTGATTATTCTCTTACTAATTTTCCATGACACCAAAGTTTCTTTTCCATGTCATCCAAGTTTGTTTTCCATTTATAGAGAGAAAGACACCGCTAGACCCCTGTGTGCAGTACAGCTTGGTAGCAAAGCAGATTAAGTTGATGACATCTCTACAGAAAGAAAAAAAAAGTTGATGATACACGAGGTATTTCCCTGTCTTCTAAAAGACCAACAACAAAGTATTATATGCAGCTTCAGTTGTGATAGACTATATTTTTTAAGAGACCTTTAGACCTACCACAGGACTTTGACAGACAGAAATAACAAAAATATATTATTCTACAGGGGACAAGTGAAGCTGACTATATGCAAGCTACTGTAAAATTGCTACAGCTAATAATATGGAAAGAGTAGAAGAAAGCTTTCTTTTCATTAGTTTGAAGCTAATGATGTCCGTGAATCACATCAGATATACTGAGCCATATTGTCATTCTAATAGTTATAAAGTTATTACTGACTCAAATTATAACTGAGAAGGGTTGGTGTAGCCCCCGTGATGTCCAGTTATTTGAAAATTGTCTTTTCCAGTAAGATTTTGGAGTTCATCCTTAGGAATTCTCTAGTTTTTTGTAACGTATATGCATATTTTATTTTCCTTACTGTTAATTTGATGCTTAAGTTCTGGATTCCATTTTCTTTTATAAGCTTTACTTCTGTGAGCAATTTCTCTATACCTGCTCTCTGAATCCATGAGCATCTTCCACTTGTCTGTTTACTGGAGATTTCACTTTTAAAGTCATGCTATGATAGAGTCCAGCACTGCTAATTTGGGGCTGGACAGCTGACAAGGTATATTAGTACTTAGGCAGTTAAATGCCACCTTGACACCCAATCCCGTCAGATCTTGGAAGCTCAGCAGGGTCAGCCCTGGATAGGACTTGGATGGGAGACCTCCTGACAATACCAGGGTCTGTAGGTTCTAGTCCCAAGGACTTCACTGTCCCCATCCAAGCTCGCTTGGCTGTGGCAGATGAACCTGAGGAGCAAAGGGTGGGGCCAGTTCTGCTCAGGCTGTGCCTCACCTAAAAAATCCACTGAGCAGGCTTGAAGGGCACATCCACGTGGGGAGAACCCTTCCCAACTCTTCATTCACAAAGCCAAGCCATGATGAGGATGATGATTAGCATCTGGTTGTGATGTACCAGAACGTCATTTTGAGCACTGGAACTGTTCTGAACACAGTGGAATTCAATCTCTGATATTCTGATATGGAGGTACATGAATCTGATTTTGGCCACATATTTAGTGTGTCAATTCTTCTACCTGAGCTAATTAATTCCTGTGATTAAAACACTGAACCGAGAAACAGCAAATACAGATTGAGGTCCAGACTGTGAGAGATGGCTTTTGGAAAAAATAAACTGAAAGATGAAAGACAAAAGCTTCTCAAAGATCCATTGTTAAATTGAACCCAGGGGTAATCATTAGAGGTTCCTCCTCTTTGCCCAAATCAGGTATTAGGAAGGAAGTTTAGTAGCAATAGAGGTAGAAAACATGAATGAAAGAATGAATTTACAAGTTTACATTTGATGCAAAGAGGTTTAGTGTGTCATATGAGTATGTACAGTTCCTCCTAGCCTCTTTGATGAGATAAGTGTGGTGGGTTTGGATTTGTGAGCAGAAAATAATTTGTTGCAATCATTAATACAGTTGTGCTGTTTTGATGGGGTTGATGGATAGAATTTATGTCAAGGCTAGGAACATCTCAACCTTTTTACACGGATGCATAAAAATTGATGGCATTTTATATGTGGCACCATCTGCTTTTTATATGTTTTGTCTTCTCTAGATGTTTTTGTCTTAATTTATTCTCCATGGGGAATTCATTTCTTTAATGTTGAGCTTATTAAGAAAAAGAAAAAAATATTGCTGTATATATAATACAGAAAAGTTAAATGATACAATCAATTGTATAATATTACTCTTTGAGTGGATTTTGTTACTGCTGAAAAGGAAAATAAAATTAAGATTATAAAAAATATGTCTGAAATGTCCTGATTTTCAGAAAAACTTAACATCCCAAATGCCATTGTCTACTGAAGCAATTTCGGGTACCTCCCAGGATCAGTTCCTTCCTTGCTACTTTTTGGGTAGATTATTCTCCTTATTGACATCATTCACCTTCTCTTTCAGCTTAGCATACACTGCCCACCTCGCAATCAATTTCTCTCTCATGTTTCTGCCCACAGCAGCAGGCATTATTGCCTGATGGGAACATTGTAATCAAACTACACCAATGTCCTCCAAACCTTGAACCTGTGCCCAGGCTGTGGGTCTGGTGCCTCAGCTAATTAACTGTGCTAAATTTAGCTGTCAACTTTAATTAGGAAATCCATTGTCTCCAAATATGTGACCTGATGAAAGGAGACAGGAGAAACATGTAGGACCAGGACAGTGTGAAGCATCAACTTTGGGTTTTTCATGAGTTTCAGCTGCATATTGGTGGAAATTAAGGATTCCTAGTCCCAGGTGGGATGGGGTGCAGCAATGCCTTCCCGCTTCTACAGTGCCTAAATCCTGACTTCTGTCAAACCCCTTTCCATTATCTCACCCTGTGAGCATGCAGGAGGGGAAATGGAGAGGAAGAATGTGTACAGCCATCTCTGCATTTTCTATTAACCAACCAGAGAAGCTGGCTGCCTAAAGTGTGTGCTCACACTGGGATCTAAGAGAACCACTACACTCATTAAATCTGAACTACCTTAGGCACCATAGCTTGGGCAGCATGTAAGCCACAGCAGGATGCAAACAATGTCTAAGATCCCAGAGTCTGCCTCGTGTTCTCTCCTGCCCCAGCTGCATTACCATCAGTGTCTGAACAAGCCAGCATAAATGCTTTTGCTGCCGTAAGCTGCTGCTGTCTGTTTCACTCTAGGACAATGTACCTTTACTACATTCAGTCAAAGAGGGTGATAGCATTATATACTAATCTTGAAAAAAGAAATTTCAATATAAATATATTTATATTATTACTATATTAAAATATTATTATATACATATTTTTAATATAAATAATTATAATTATAATTAAATTATAATATATTTTAAAATATAAAACAGTTAGATATTGTATGTGGTTACTGCTGGTGAGATACATGGAAATGGTTATGCTGGAACACAACAGTTAGGCTTAAATTTTTAAGAGATACAACATAATCCTGCAGTGTCTTAAAATTAAAAATGATTGTGAAGATCTCGCTCACACTGATACATTTCTCAACTGAATAAATGGTCATTGATCTATCTAATTGTGGGCTTTCTAGGTAGAATAATTAGTTGTTTTCTATAGATCAGGAAGGAAAAAAACCCTGCCAAATTCTGTTTCTCAACTGTGTAAAATAATTTTTCCATGGAGCTGTGCCATAATTAGGCTTATACTACTAGGCGACTTATAATCAACTAAATTTATTGTGGCAGTCAAAACCATGGAAGACAGTGAAGAACTTACAGCGAGCCTGAAAATTGTGAAAAGGTAAGTGAAATAACATGAAATTAATTTTAACATATACAGTGAAATTAACTGGTTTTGATATGTCAATATACACCAAGGCAAACTGTGATCTCTTCCCTTACAGAGGAGAGTGAGAGTTCATTGTGAATGATCTTTAAACACACATGTAAGACAGATGCAGATGTAACAGACTCACACCCTAAGCACAAATATGCTCATCAACAGGCTTTGTTGAGTCAACCTCTCTCTGATCTCCAATCCCTCCTTTTTCACTCTCTACTGCTCCTTCCATTCATTTCTGTTGCATCCCACTCATCGAGAACTTTCAGCAACAGAAGCCAGTAAAGCTTGATCACATTTTTCTCCGTCATTAAGGTGCTCCTCTCATCCTGCTCTTACTACAGCATAGCTCACAAATGTCTGAGACAAAGGAGCACAGTTGAAAGTAATTGGTGTATTTACTGGTTCAGTGTGCAAGGTCAGCTGTCTGGCATGATCTTCTTCTACTTACTTTGCATTTACATGTGGTAAGAGTTGGCTGCTAGTCATCAGCTTTCGTCAGCTTCTTCATAGTAATTGCCCACAAATACGTTGTTACTTGGGATAACCGAAAGGTCCTTTGAGCTGACTCAAATACTCATATCTACTTATATGTATAACACAGAAATTTTAGCATATTTTGCTAGCTACCACAACTTAGATTTAGGCTCTCCTGGATTCCAATAAATGCAATAGATTTTTTAGTGTATATTCATTTCTATTCATCGACATATTCACAGAATGGATTCTTGTAGAAATCATTCTTTCCAGTGTATTTACAAAGGCTCTTCTCTATTCCTCATTGTTTTATGAACCCTGTAAAAATTTTATCTTCCTTCTTAAGGAAACAAACAAACAAAAAAGCCTATATGTTTTTCTCATGCTTTTACAGGGAATTTCCTTCCTTGTTCATCAAAATAATTGCACTCAAGTACCCCAGAAATGCAGTTGTCACTCCCTGAGTTCAGAGGTGAAAAGAACTATTAACCTGTAATTGTTTGCACACCTTCTTGCTGACAGTGATTCTTCATATGTGGGACAATGGCTATTAAGGCAATAGTTCCTAGTCTTCAGTCTCTGGGAGCTTTGATTGGATGGAAATAAGAGTGAAAAGCAAAAATAATCATATGACAACATATGTTACACCTTTGAAACTTCCCCCTCATCTCGGATTTACACAAGTATTCCTATAATTTATCTTCATTACTCTAACTTACTTACAACATGGTTGGTATATTTTGGCTTTTAGTGTAGATGACATTATTTTGTGATCTGCTCATCAAGCCAGCATTGAGGTTTAATAGCTGAGCATTTGAAAAAGCCTAAAATGCATATTGTGTACAAACCACAAGGACAAGAGAAAGGAAACTATTTAAAGTGCCTGTATGTGTGCCTGCATAGAGGTACTATTACTGCAGAAAGATCATGCAGGGGGAAAACAACCAAGCTAATATGTTGTTTGTGGTGGATTTTTGTTTTCACACAAGGATATGAACTGAATTTTATATTTTCACTGAAGGGCACTTTAAAAAGTCAAAATGATATTTAACTTACAGAATGAGACTTGAATGAGATACGTATTTTATTTTTAGTCTCTGCAGACTGAGCATCAATCATTCTCTCCATGTCTGAGAGGAGATGAAAGAGCAAACAATAGAGCAGAAGGATACTGATGCTAAAACCTCTCAGATGTTTGTGAATATACAAGCCTGTAAATATTGATCATTCTTGGTAATAAAACACACTCCTATCCCAGGAGCAGGGAAATTAAACTAGACTTCAGAAGCCTTTCAGCATTAATTGAATAATGAGATCAACTAGCAATTACACTAAATTATTAAGTGAGTCTTACACATACAACCACATTATCTCATGTGTTCCTCCTTGTAGACAATGAAGCTTGCCAAGGTAAGAAACCATAGAAATTGGATTTCAAGGGGAGAAAATTCATGATACCCAAATGAGTTTCTTCCAGTAAAAGTTCATGGTGTGTCCTACAAGTCCTAGAGCCACTAAAGGAACAGAGTGAAAGCTTTACTGTGCTCTCTGCATGAGAGACTGTAGTAGTTCAAATAATAGCAGCTTTACTAATTCAAAGTTCATGTTAGCAAGACTGGTGCTTTTCTCTGGATATGTTTTATGGATACAGATTTACAATTTGGATTTATATCAAATTTGTGGTCCACAATTGCTAACAAAAAGCATCTGTTGCCCTGAGATACCTATGTTTTTCAGAGGATGTCTGTTCACCCCTCAGTTTCATGAGTGCATTTCACTGAGATCAGTGGGAGGTGTGAGGCTGCCAGCACTGTGGGGCTCTCACTTTGGCTGGAGACTTTCAGGTCTCTCCACAAGGAAAATGGTCCAATGTGTGTTGCCTGCCTGTCTTTTTCTTCTTCCTGTGAAGAACAATCAGGCAGAATTTTTTCATACACAAGTACCTCTTTTCTCACTACTTGGCATGGACCAAACTTCCCCTGCAGTCTTTCTTTTTCCTCAGGCAATGATTCTTCTGCGCTGCATTTGGAGTTGCAGCTTTACACTTTATTTTTGCTGGAATTTCGGAAAGGAGAAAATGACAAGAGAATATTTTGCGTACTTGGAGTCAGGAGTCCAGCTGATAGTTTTCATCCAGTAGGGAGGGAAAACAAGCTGAAATCTATGTTTAAAGAAGGGAAAACAGCTAAGGCAAATGGGACTAGCACAAGTAAAACCTTTGTGATGACTTCAGATCACAACATCCTAATTAATGCTGAAACATGGGAGGAGATTTTAAATAGTAAGGGAGATGTGAGGGAGTACAGGACAAAGAACCTGTTCTAGAGGAACAAGAGGCCCTTGAGAGAAGCTGGTGTTAAATCACAAGGAAGAGTTTTTAGGCATACATAGATGTTTTAGCAGATGCACTACCAAGGTCTTGTCTAGGAAGGAGTTTTGCCCCGGCTGTAACTTGTAACCAATATAAATTCTCATACGCAAATAGTGGTCGCAGCAGTTTGTTCTCTAGGTTTGCATGAGATTTCTGGGAAATCAGAGCCCATTTCCACCATAAGAAAGGATCAAGTTTGTGCAAATTACAAAGTATATGCTTTTAATTTGTGCAAATTACAAAGTATTTACTTTTGTCCAAAAATCTTGCTGCATGGGCAATCATAACTAAGTGCTAAGAGCAGAATTAGCCTCCAGGAACAGAATTAATCAAATGCCTCTGCAAATAAATTTTCTGGACTTCTACAACTGGAAACAATATAGCAAGAGTTCTTTGAATTTACATTAAAACTACACTAATTTTTTAAACTAGTCAAATTTAATTGCATATTGTACTTTATCATGCAAATAACTGTGTTTTCATAATAGGTAATGGTGGAGAGAGGGAGAAAATTACTTCAGAACTTCCAATTAGGCATAAGGATGAGAATCAATGACATCTTGGAAATTATTTCTGTGCATGCAGATAAGACTGTAAAATTACTGTGTTCAGTAACCATTAACTTCCCAAAATAAGCCATTAGAAATGCAAGTCATGTTATGCATTCCAGAAACCTGTAAAAAATCTATTGACAGAAAAATATTTTCACTGAACTTCTTGTTATTGATGTCTATGTTTCATTGATTGCATTAAAATTCTGCTGGCAGTGAGTGCTTCACTATTGCTGTAATGGGCACCCTATAAATTATGATAGAAAATCACAAGTTTGGAGTCACTCCACATCTGCACTTGTGTAACACAATGTGTCAGGTCCTACACCTATCTGCCCTCAATGAAAGCTGGTAGCAGTGGAATAGCTAAAAGAGAGTAGTAACAGCTCCATACGTATGTTCAGTCTACAGATGTACCAGTGTGCAGCTCTGCGTTTTAATTTTTGGCTCCAACGTGTGCTAGACAGAGAGAATTTTTCATTTATATCTTCACTGAAGGGGAAAAATACTGAAATTGTGACCTCTTTTGATTCCATTAACTAACAGTATTGATTTTCTAATGGAATCTGAAGTGAGTCTGTTGATTGACATCAAGGGGGAACAAAAGTTGTCACAGTGCTGAAGAAGGAAGCAAAAAAAATTGTAACCCTGTTCTGAAAGAGGTATTGATATATTGTGGCAGAGGTAAGAGCTCTGGGGTACATTCAGATTTCTGAAGAAATTGCCACACTTTTTTTTTTTTTGAGTTACAGGTCATCCTTTCTCACTTGATGCTTGTTATCTTGAAGAAGGCGGCAGAGCTCCAATTATCTAGAAGGTGTTCTGCAAAATGAATGTCCCTCCATTTTCTAGTTGGAAATGTATTTACATTTTTTGTAGACAATACATAAATTACTTTATGTGATAATGATCATAATAAAAAAAAACGTACTATTTTTTAATGCATCACTCGAAAGGTCTAATGGAAAAAGGGGATATTTTGCAATATTTTAGAAGCCATAATGTGAAAATGCCATCTCACAATTGATTTTTCTGTTCTTTTTATTAATTGTAGATATTATAACTGGCTTAAATAGCAATCTTCCCTCATTTTTCATAGCAATTCACCCCCAAAAAAGAAGTTTCATTATTCTTTTTGTTTCCATTTCCTGGAAAAAATTCAACAGATATTAGATTTACAAAATAATTTTTGAGTAAAAATAAAAATAAAGGAATAGAAGAAGTTATCTGCCAAATAAAAAGAATCTTAAAATCAAAAGAAATTCTTTTGTCCTCCAAATTTTAAAGAATCTACTCAAAAGCAATAAATTGAGGACCACCACATAAATATCCATCAGAATGCAATTATCTGAGAAACTAAATAGTCTAATGAGATTTTTCTGGTGCAAGTGGTTTCAGTGGCAATGTTGAGTTAGTAGTGGTCCATGCAGTGCCACTGAGGGAGCTGCACACCTGGAACTATGCATGGAAAGAGAAATTATACACACTAATGATATGCACACTGAGCAGGCAGACTCGGTAGTGTTGGCTTTAGCTTCTCAATAACTTCTTTCAGGACTTTCATTTTAGGCAACAGAAAACCATTTGAATTAAAATACACATGGCAAACATTTGCTGTAGGCTTTTCCCTCACTGAAGGTCTCCTCCCTGCTCACAGAAGCTTCCAGGACCAGTTTTCTCAGTTCAGAAACAGAGAACTGGTCTGGAAAAGGCCCCGAGGAGCTGGATGTGCATGTATATATATGCAGTGGAAATAAAGCTGTGATCACAGGCATCAGTAATGAGTTTCAGTACTTTGATTTCAAGAACTTGTGCTGAAATTATTGTGTGACAAAAAGGAGATGAAAGGAAAGTGTTGAGTAGGATTTATCTTTCCTAACTTGCACCGTTTATAAATTAGACTAAAATATTTTGCAACATTTGCATTTTAGACTAAGCTATTTGTCTAGCCTCCCTTTACGGTCAATAAAGACATGGAGACATCTCCAGAGGATATTCATCCTCCCTTTTCCTATCCAGTGACTCAGGATGGGATGACTGATGTGAATGTGCACTGAATGAAAGTATGCTGCAGAAATATGACTAGATCCTTGAGCAAAGCACAGCAGAAGTCTCATACTTTGCAGATACATTTTTTTCCTAGGCTTATCATTTAGTTACAGGTTTGCAAATCTACAGGTCTGTCTATTTGTCAATGTTCTCTATTCTGTGCAACCAAAAAACCCTCAAGCAGCAGTGTCTGGGTGTACTACTTCCACATACCTCAGTCTCTTTGCACACTAAAGCAATGTATTTGGGTCATCAAAATCAAAATTTACCTACCACTTTTTTTGAAGTGTCTTAAAGGGCTCTGAGACAACACAAGCTTGGATGCACTTGATTGCCTCAGGGAATAGTTCAAAACTATGTTTTATTTAGTGATAAAACTGGCCTAAGGTATTTTCACTCTCACCTAGGCTGGCTATTTCTATTCTTGTGCAGATTTTGCTGTCTTTCTTAGATGATGATGCTGTTGTTTGTGCTGCATCAGTGAGAAAATAGAGGGTTTTTTCTGTATTTCAGTGAACACAAATGCAGTCCTACACTCAGGTAGTTGCACTGACATAATTGAGTTGCTTGGGAGCAGTGTTCAGAAATCAGGGAACAAAAGGAGGAAATGTTATCATTGGCTTTTCTGCTGGTGGAAGACTAATGTTATCATACCTACTGAGATGCAGGTATGACTCTTATGACCTCTTACCCTGTGCAACAGGCCTTTCTAGGTGGGAAGGGACCTTTTAGTTTAAGTGCCATCAGACAGCTCTGGTTATACTTTGTGATTCCTAGACATGGTATGTCTATTTTTAGGCTGTCTAGAGACACAGATAACACACAGTCACCTTAGTGAAGGTGTTGAAATCACCTTCTCCAACTAAAAATGAGTTAAAAATTTTTAACACATAGCTTTAACCCAAAGGTTTGCGGTAGGCAAGTATCTCTTATCAAAATATATTTCTTTTCATGCCATATCAGACATCATCCCTCTTTGTGGAACAAGCTGCCATAAACACCATGATGTGTTATAGTTAATTTGACAGAAATACAATCAGAGACTCACACTTGATCTGAAGCCAGTCTGTCTTGCCAGGGGACCTTAGAGCACTAATAAACCCAGGCCTTCTGAACTGCAATTTGACCTTGGAGCACTTTCAGAGGAATGAAGAGTGAACTCCCAAGTGACTCTACGCAGAGCAAGATCAGCCAGCCTGTTCTGACCTGCACCACCAGGCGAGCTGCAGCCAAACTCACTTCACTAGAAACCTCTGTGTTAGCTAGCAGTAGACTCATTAATTTTTCTAAATGATCAGCTGGATAACAGCCATAGCAGAAACAAAGATGAGCCTGAATTTTATATAGTGAAAAATCTCTGCAAGGTTACAAGTTGATTTTTAATAGCTATAAACCTCTATTATATAACCTTTGAGGTTTCTGGTTATGCTCCTCCTCCTGAAGCAAACCCTTAAACTAATTCTCCCAAGCAAGCTGCAGGGACCATTTTGGAAGTATTTCTTATATGTCTAGAATATTTCTTAAATTTCTTTTCTGAGGTATTTCTTAAAGAGGAGAAATATGGGTAAGAAGAGAACTTCCATCATAACACCCATCTGTGCTTCTTTAGCGCCTGGCATCCAAAATTCCCATTAGACTGGCAAGGCTCTGCAGTGCACAATATATTCTGGCTGCTCTCCCTTTTGTCCTTGACATGTATCTTATATGTTGTGGGCCAGAGGGACTGATGAAGAGATAGCGACATCAGTTTTATGCCAGCTGCAGATTTCTCCATTCTAGGGCAATCCTCTGCTGCACATTAGAGGCTGCTTCAAGGTCCCTTTATGTTCCTCAGGTGGGAGGACTTCCGTGCAGGCTTGAATTTGACTCTCAGAGACCATTGTGTGATTTGAGTTCTGCGATTTGTGTTGGTTTTAAGGGATGTTGTTTGGTTAAATCCTGCCTGCAGTCTGAAAATTCAGTCTGACTTTTGCCTTCATCTCTCTGTTTGATCATGACTGTGTCCAAAGTCTAATTTAACAAATCTTATTTTGCCCTCTTTCTCTGACACTTGTTGAACTCCAGTGGTTTAACTCTGAAGCTTAGACCACAGTGATCTAGCTAAGGAAGGAAAGAGATGATGAAATGGCTACGGTACCTTATACATTAAATCGTTATACAACAAACTAACTGAAACATTTTAAGTGTTGTTGCTGCAACTGGTAGAGATGATTAACATTAGCAGGTGGAACCTCGGGGATCTCTTCTTTTAATTATAAATAGTCTGACACTTTATTAAAACTCACCCTGAAAAATTCTTTATTTGCAATAATTGATGATTCTCTCCTGTCTCACTTATCTGATGTGCTGTCTGCAATACATGCAAGGAAAATATGAAAGGCTTTTATCTGTCAGCAAAAGGAATGTGCAGCCTTGCAGTACAGTTCAATGAGAAGAGTAAATAAAATTTTAACATGACAGAGAAAATTCTAGTGTTTTCATACATTTTCAGCTATATTATAGCTTTTGTTTTAACAATGACTGCAGTATATTGCATCAGAATCGTATTTGCTACTTCCTAAAGCAGCTGGACACACTTGATAGATTAAGAACTTTCTGGCTGAAAGAGCTAATCCTGAAACATCCTTTTTGCACAGCATTTTTTCTAAAATACTTATTAGAGTGAGGCATTTCAGAAAGAAGTCCTAAGAGATAGACTGGTCAAAACATGATGTAGAGATTATGAGGGCCTTGAATACACTCAAAAAAAATCTAGACTGTTAAGATCAGACCATGATCTTGATCTTGACACTGAGGCTTTGGATGTGGGAACAGCTGAAAGAAGTTATCACTATAGTGCTTGCAGTACATGTGAAAGCACCTAAAAAAACCATAAAATATTGAAAATATAAAAGAGGGAGAACAGATTCTCCTGAAGACAAATACAGTGTGTGTTTTCTCAGATGAAATTTCAATATCTCTTCCTTCATTGTGCCTGCAGTCATTCTAGGTACCATTAATTGCTGAGGCCATTTTATCCTAAAACAATTTTGAAGTTTAGATAATTTGGATAATGAAGTACTCAAACCTTGGCACCTACCAGGTACTTTATTGTTACCTGCACCTTCTTGTGGGCACAGACAGCTCAGATTACAGAGGAGAAAAAAAAAGTCTTTCTGTGGTTTTTTTTTAATGAAAAAAAAAAAAATTAAAATTGAGATTAAGATTCAAGCTTCACCCAGAATGGGATCCTGAAACAAGATACCAGAAGACAGGAGAATAAAAAGCCCCTGTCTGGCATAACCAGGCCAGTTCACTTAATTTTCTGTGCCTTCCTTTGTCCATTTTTAAGTGAGTTTCTGTAAGAATTGTTAAAATTATTAAAATAAACTAATATATATATGCACATACATTTATAAACATATATAATATATATAACATATATAAATATGTTGGTTTTCTAAAAATTAAAGATCAAGAGACAGAATGATGCAAGTCACCTTTGCACAACCTGTCAGCTGGGATGAAAACAGTGTTTCAGGAACAGCGCGTATCTCCGGGCAAACTCCAAGAGTTTGCATTGCCAGTTCTGAATTACAAAGAAAAGCTTTTTGCTTGGTCTAAACCGTTGCCCTTCTGGGAAACTTAAGCCTTTGAAGGATTGTTCTTTGGAATAGACTAAAAGTCTATCTGTCCTGTCTCGGACAATGGCCACTAGTAACAGGCAATGTAAGAGCAGAAGTGCTCTCAGATTCCAGTGACCTGTAAGTAAGGAACTTCTGAGCCAGATGTGGTATCTTGTTTTTTAATAGCTGTTGATGGATGTTGGAATTTCATATGCTATTAGACCTAAGGAGCAAAGCTGTGTGTGTAATTAGTGTGATGTAGCTTTAAGGAACTAAAATTGAGATCAGAAACGGCTGCTGCCGACCTTCTTAGCAGATGTGCATAATTAGCCAATTACAGAGAGACATTGTAATGTAAACAACATCATTAGCCAATGATTAGTAACAGAGTGGCGAAACCTGTGGATGGATACAGTTTCAAAAGTGTATATAAGTTTTGCGCGCGCAATAATAAACGTCTGTATCTGCTAATTCCCATGGAATCGTCTGTGCAGGCTGAAAACCCGTCTTCCTTTAGATGGCTGTTTCTTCCATAAACGTGGCATGACCACTCTGGTATCGCGTCTTGGGGCAGGGAGATACACAGTTTAAATAGCAGCAGTGTGGAAAAAATGTTGATTATTCTGAACATACCAGTTTTCAGTTTCAATTGATTCTGCCATTTTTCAGATAAGAAGGAACAATGAGCATCTGTTCCTTCTCCACTTGCCCTTGTAATCTGTAATGTTGTGGACTCACTCCTATCACAGCTACCTGATTAGTTTCATTGCTTTTAAAGGAATGCTCCAAACCTTTCAACTTCTTCCTCCTCTCTCAACTTTTTGTAGTACCAGCAAGTTGTGTTTGAGATGAAGATGACTAGTTCTATACCACATCTCAAAATATATTCACAACATCGATCAATGGCATAAGATTTTTTTGCTTTGTTTTTCTATTTCTTTCCCAGTAATTGCTACAACACATATTACAGGGTATTGTCCACTACTGAGAATTGTACTGGTGTTTGAAAAGAGTTGTTATTATTATAACCAAAAGTTCTCTTTCCTGGATGGAAATATGTAGTTTAGGACCCATTGCCTCAGACTGTTTTTCCACTTTGTGGAAAAGTGTGTCACTTTTATATATTAATAGAATTTAATCTCTCATCCTATTGCCTGTTTAGTACCATGACATTTTCCCCCAGCTCTTTGAAATCAACTTTCATTTTTATTACTCTGAATAATTTGGCACTATCATTAGTCTCCTTGTTCTCCACCTTTTTCATTTCTGTATACTTTAACAGGCACTGCAAAGATCCCTATGATCTATGGCTTTCCTTCATTGTAAAGCCCAATCACCTATTCCTTCTCTTTGTTTCTATTAACCTGTTGTTAATCTGTACCATGACTTATCCCTCTCCCACAGGCAGTTCAATTTCTTTAAGAGCTCATGATGCCAACTGGCCCCAGATTTATCACAGAGTAAAGGAGGGTGATACTTATCTACTTTATAAATTGCTTTGCCATCCATATGAGAAATGCTAGATATTAATATTGGCTAGAAAATGTGTATTGCTTTGCCTTAGATAAAAGATACAGAACTGAAGAAGCAGAAATTTGGGGATTGCATTGTATCATGAGAAGAGTGCTGGCTGCTATACACAAGCCAGAGTTGTAGCCATCTGAGCTCAAGGCTTTTTGAGTTTTAGCAGAGTTATTGCTTGACTAATTTCTCCATGTGTAAAACAGGCTTCCAACTGTGATTGTGTCAGGGTTAAATAAATGTGTGTCTGGTAGCTTATCAAAAAGGTGCCAAAGAATGATGAGCCTGCTATGCTGGAAGTACAGGTCTTGACAGATTTGTGTACTAAGTCCTTAGAATCTTCAGTGGTTCAGTCATCTAACTTTTCACTGAGGAATTAGATGTCTGCTGCTTTTTTTATTTTGCTAGGAAAAGACCCACTAACAACCTGGAGACAGAACAGCCAAAAAAAAAAAAAAAAAGAATGCGGAGTGATAACCTTGATAAACTCTTGATGAGTTGAGGGAAATACCTCAGCCTCCTTGAGGGGTGGTCCCAGAACCATTGTCAGAGGACAAAGACATCCCAGTGGCTTTCCAAAAGTGCTAAAGCCAGGCTGATAAGATTAACAAAGCCTGGAGCATTGTGAAGATGACATGGCCCTCACAAGGAGCCCCTCAAGTCTTTGTCATCTGTCTGTCACCCGAAACCCAATTATTGACCAAAGCCACTCAAACCAAAAAGTATAAAAGCAATTGGGCATGAGCAAAAATTGGGGAGAAATGTCATAGTCTCTGCGAGGGTAGCTGAGAACTGCTGCCCTATCTCCTCCTCCTCTTCGGAAAATGTAGGCATGAGAAAACTATGTACTCTCTATACTTTATATTTTATATCTTATATTTTACTCTCTTACAATGCCTATTACTTTATATATTCTATCTTATATCTTATACAATGCCTGTTCCCTTATACCTTATAAAGTACCTTATACCCTTACAATATGCTTTCACTTTTACCTCACAGCTACTTTGATGTTCATTTCACTGGGACATATCTTTACTCTACAGGCACCTTATTCGCTAACTGTGTTTTGCTACTTTAATACTAATAATTACAACTTGCCTTACACCTCATAGCGTACTAGGTATATATCTTACTCTACATTAGTTGTATTCCTTTAAGGTGTGTAGTTCTTTTTTAACATGTGTGTTAATGGGAAACAGCTCTATTCTTTCTTTTTGCTTTGTGTTACAGAGAAGGTGGTGTGCAGTTCATTTTGTTGCTCTGCGTTACCGAGGGAGGTTCTAGGTTTGTGGTTTAGGTTGCTGTGTTTCTGGTTAGTAGTTTTCTGTTGTTAGTTAAGTCTGTTGTGGGGGATCTGTTTTGAAACTTAATTTTGGTGTGCTTGTCTGCAGAATGTGTTTTGTGCTGGTTTCTTTTGGGTTCTTTTGTCATAAATTAAATACAATCACGCAGCTAAACATTATCACCAGCAACACAAAACCAACAATAACTGTCACATATAATAAATATAAATAATAAAAATTATTTTGGGAGCTGCTATAGAGAAAGTTCTTTTCTTGCTATTAAGTGTGGTCCTCACATCAGTGTGTTGAAGACCCTTCCAGCCTGTGTGCTGCCTGGTGTCAGGCAAGCAGTGCTGGGTTCATAAAACTTCAATGTTCTGTGACACTTATAGCTAATATCTTCATAGAGAAAGTTCTCCCTGGCTAAAGTGTGGTCCTCACAGGAAGGTCAAAAATCTTGCCAGCCTGTGTTCTGTCCAGTGTCAGGCAGGCAGTGCTGGGTTCATAAAACTTCAATGTTCTGTGACACTTATAGCTAATAACTTTATATTAATATAGTGGGACAAGAAATCTTTGCATTTCTGTCCCCCCTTTTCATGTGACAAAAAAACCAAAACCAAAAATAAATGGAACAGCATGTTTGTGATGCAGAAAAAAACTATCATTTTGTCATGTAAATTTATCTCCACTTTATTTCCAAAGAAATTTAAGCATTGCCTCATCAAAGTTCTCCTCTCTTGTTCTGTTTTTAATAATGTTCATACAGCTTTCCCCAAAGTAGAATTTTTAGCTATGTAATTTATCATTACAAAAAAAAATCAAAAGTAGGTCAAAATGTCACTATTGGAATTTTCGTCTAACCTTATAATTAAGGTTTTGCCTTGACCAGAGTTAGGATCCATACCATCTGCTCCTGATGTCAGCTGGTATCACTCCACTGCTTTTAAGATGAGTCTTTTCAGGACCTTAACGAGCAGAAATACATTTTATAATTCACCACTGAAATATTACACAAATGGCAGAGTGTCAAGATGGAATGAAAGTATAAACAAAAAATAATCTGACTACAGTAGCTGGCAGGACTGAAATCAGATGTAAGTAATAATTGTGTAGTGTATAGGAGATTTGGCAAAATCAGATTTTGCAGTTCTTTTAATTATCATTTATTATATTAACCATACTCAGGGAAATTATTTAAAATGTGAATTCTATTTGGACAATGCCCTTGTGAAAAGAAGCAAAATATGCATTATGAGGGAGCAAAGCAGTTTCAATATCTTGTTTTGGAATCTAAACCACTCAAATCACTGTTGCAGCTTTTGAAGCTCCTTAGGTTTGGTTCCTTTTGGTGTTATGCACAGCTAAGGGCAGGAATACCCCATTGCTGTCACACTGGCAATCTGCTGCCCACTCTCAAAAACTCCTGGCCTCTGCTTTTGTGCCACAGTCTAAGCAAACAAGGGATATTAAAACCGCAAGCCTGGACCATGTATCAGGTTGGAAGTGAAGCCTCTGTGTGCAGAGAAACCAAGAAGTCTGAACAGTGTTTGAAACAAAACTCAAAAGACCTTCAAAAATAGAGTGGGCAGGAACAAAACTGATGTTCAAAGCCATGAGGTAACTGGTCCAATCCATGTGGTTCCTGGCTGCCATAATAAATCTCTGCCTGAAGCACATGGGCACTGGAGCCAAGCACAGAGGCAGGTGTTAACATCCCTGCCCAGCTCTGATGTCACTCGCATTCCTTTGCAATTTAGGAGAGATTTGTCAGTAATACGTATTGTCAGCCTCTGTAAATGCATAGAGGTACTGCCACCTTTTCTGCTCCTGACTGCACGCTTGTCATTCACAGTTACCATACAGGTCTCCATGGATATTTTCTTGGTCTACATTGTTGAGGAATAAAGTAATGATCACAATAATGATTGAAATGGGTTATGGTGTTTTGTTATACTTATTCATTATATTTTACTTTATTTATAAATGCAAACGTTTACAGCTGTATAAAATGTGTCCAAAAGCTAAGCGTGTTTTGTCTCTTCTGAACACTGCTTTAAAAATACATTTTTTCAGGTTGAATCCTGACAAACAAAATCTAGGAAAAAATATTGTAAGGTTTACTTGAATATCACCCAACTGCCCAGATTGGTTCATCTTGTCTGGAATGAGATGTAATTAATCACAGTGAATTGAATGTGAAATTCAATAAAATCCCCCAGTATGCTAATGAAAAATAATTTTTACCAAGGAGGACAGAAGTCTGTACATTCAAGATACATACATTCCTTCCCATAAACTTGATCTACAAAGAAAAGCCCTCTTCAGTTATTGAAAAAGACTGGAGATAGATAAGCTGGTTAACAAAAATTACATTATATGTTTTCCTAATCTGTATAATAGATTTGTCCACTCAAATGTGTGATAAGTTTTTAATCATTAGCAGTTGCTTGGTAAGTAAGTAGTATGCATAGATAACTGTTTCTATGGATAATTCACAGAAGAGGTCTGAGATAACAAGATCAAATCGTTCATTGGATCTTCATATTTCTTCAATGAGAAAAAAGAAACTACAATAACAGCTTTGCAAGTGGTTACGATTCTGAGATGGAAATTTGTGCATCCAGATTACCATAAAACATGAATCATAGAGATCTCATTATATGATTATGCAAATACACATTAATTACACAGTTACAAGCATCTATGGTGATGAAATATGATTAATTATATGACTTGGTTCACTTGCTGAATGCAATGCCATTAGCTACTAGAGGTCCATAGATGTGTTTCTTTTTTTCATTCACTGACATTTTAATATTATGAGGGAATTATAAATTAATGTAACAACAGATGATAAAAGCAGATGGAATAAACTTAACTGAAGCCAACATGATTTACACAAATTTAAACTGAACAGTTTGTGTGCTTATCCAGCTGTAAATGTTTTGCTCCATGATGATGAGTTCTGTTTGGAAGGAAAGTTTAAAAAAATTGTGACATATCTGGGAACGACCCTTTAAACCTGTATCTTAAAATGTTAAGCTGTACTGAACTGAAAGTATTCAGTGTAAGGTAATGTAGGGCTACCAAAGACACAGCTGTACTGATCCACTTGTGAAGAAAGGGACAGGCACTGCTGGCTACAGACAATCTGGCTTCCTTGCCTTAAATGTCCAATACAATAATCACTACCAGAGACCCAAATATATACTATTTGCCTCTGGGGCAGATCAAGGGCTTTCTGGGGGAGTTAATGTCTAACCTGGAGTTAGAGGAGGAGCCTTGATGTCTAACTCAAAGGTGGTCCACTGAGTAGAGGTGTTTAACATTAGTAAAGATGAATCCTACCTTTGCATGTGATGCAGGACTAGACCTCATGCTTGCAGGAGAACTAGATAGGTATGATAGCTTAGATAAGTAAAAAGGAGTAGCTTGTCCTCCTCACTGTAACATCTCCTATTCTGTTTTGGATGCAGGTCTCAGGCCATGGACATCTGCTTTGAAATTACTTACATAATCAATCTGCCCTTAGTGCTGGGACTAATTGCTGCTTGTGTAGGATGATTGAGGTATTCCACAGCCACGTCCCAATTTCTTGGGCCCAGTGCATATTTTGTGTGAAATCCTACACCATCATTTTCACAGAATCACAGAGTGGTTGAGTTTGGAAGGGACCTTTGGTGGTCACCTGGTCCAGTTACCCCAGCTCAAACAGAGCCAGTTAGAGCCAATTGCCCAGGACTGTGGCCAGATTGTTCTTGAATATCTGCAAGGATGGATAATTCACAACCTCCCCAGGCAACTTGTGCCAGTGTTCAGCCACCCTCACAGTGAAAAAGTATTTCCTGATATTCATAGAGTACCTCCCATGTTTCCTCTGGTCCTGTCACTGGAAATCACTGAAAGGAGCTTGTCTCCATCCTCTTTTCTCCCTTTAGGTATTTATATATATAGATAAGATCACCCCAAGCCTTCTTTTCTCCAGACTGAACAGTTCCAGGTCTCAGCCTTTCCTCATAGGTGAGATCCTATTAAAGACTTCATCATCTCTCTGTCCCTCTCTTGAACTGTCTCACACACGTCCATGTCTCCTGCACTGAGCCCACAACTGGACATAGCAGGTATGGTGTCACCAGTGCTGAGTGGAGGGGAATAATCAACTCCTTTGACCTGCTGGCAGTTCTTTGTCTATTGCAGCCCGGAATACCACTTGCCTTCTTTGCTGCAAGGGCACACTGCTGCCCTGCCTTCAACTTGGTTTCCACCAAGACCCCTGGGTGCTTTCATACCAAGCTGTTTTCCAGCTGTGTGGCCCTCAGTATTCATTGGTTTTTCCTCCCCAGGTGCAGGACTTTGTCTGTAGAGGTCCCTCTGGATAGAAGCACAACCACTCCTCACATACAGTCTCAATACTGTATTTTACTTTTCACCGATATGCAGCTCTTCTGTCTGACACTGACAATTCTTCTGACTAATGAAGAGAACAAAGTATGATACTATTTAAACTGTATCTTTGTCCTTAAACTCGGACTTGCTCCATGCAGACCAGCAAAATCTAATGACTCCTACTAATCTACCTCTTGCTTTGGCATTTGTAATGAAAGAGCAGCTGCAAAATGCAGAGGAAACCTCCTCCTCCTTCCCACTTTAAACAATCATTTCACAAAGATAAAGTGTAACTTTTCCTTCTAACAATAACTGAAAGTGTCACAGCAGAGAATCTGTAGTTTTTAAGGCAGCAACTATTTATAAAATGCAAGGAAGTTCACTGTAGGTCTAGCAAACTTAAGATCAAAGCAGATGGAGAAAAGGTTGCCATAACCTAATCTGTCTGTTCTCTATTTTTTCACTCCAAATTTAATATCTGACTATCTTTTCATAGATATAAAAATAGGTTCCCTTCTCAGCACTAAGATGGAGCACTTCAAATACTGATTACAGTGCTAAACTTGAGATATACTTTTATAACAACAATGGAAACATTTCAGCCCTAAAATTAATTTGATATATATGTTCAGAATACAGATAATTTAAAATACTTAAGAAAATACAGGTATTAAAAAGTAAATGGCTCCTTATGATTGATTTTTTTAAAGGAAATAATCTTCTAAAAGAATACACCTGTGAAAAAAGTCAGCTTCTGCAGAGGTGCTTGAAGTCATCCCCATTTCTTATTTAGCAATAATGTCTTTCTGAAAACTAGCTTATAATTGTATTCTTTTAACATTTACTGTTGTCCCTAAGCTTTTCCCACCAAAATCGTTGGTAAAAATCCAGTAAGAATCAAAAGATGATAGTGTTGAAGGAATGCTAAGTGCTTTTGAATATGTCAATTAACAGTATCTTTCTTGGTTGTGAACTTTTGGAGCTTTCCTCTGAGCTCACTACTAATTAGAAGCTGGTATCACTCTGTAAATTCATAGGTCTCCACACTCCTGACAACATAAAAATTATTGTACATTACTGTAAATTAACACAATCCATTCTCATTAGCATCATCAGTAACAGATATATGTGCCTTTACTAAAAAAACATTATGTGCCTTCTTCTTTTGTGGTGGAAGATGTGACTTTTCACCAGCTCCTTCATTGCTTTAGAGGGATTGACAAATTCATGTTTACCACTGAAGCAGACACTGAATCTCTTGAGGAAGTTTCCTCTTTATGTCAAAACAATAGGTGTATTTTCTTGTAGAAGTGGTAGCTTATTAAATACACTTACTACAGAGATCAAAGACTTTCACTTACTGAAAGACGGCTGTAAAACCACTGAGGCTCTGAGATAATTCTGGGGACTGCCCAACTCCGTGGCTCAGCTGCTAAATGCTTTCATAAGCATCACACAGCAGATTGGGCTTTCTTCTGTGTTATCTTAGGGACTGGGATCCAGGAAAACAACAGGGGGGTTGTTTTTCACATAGCTGTAACCTGTAGTTAAATCTGTTATAGCCATTGATTTGTACAGCCAAACACAAAAATAAAGCAACTCCAGTTAACTAAAATCAGAGGAGAGATAACCTAAATATAGTCATTATTGCACAATAGCCATTACAAACAGCTTGAGTAGCTTACTAATATATTTCTACAATACTGGGATGTTTAAATACTAAGAGGAGAATAACATTAGTGTTTGATAAACCTTAACAATGTGTTAATGCTGTATCACACAAAGTAATGGTTTCTGTCTCAAATGAATTTCAGGATAAAAGGAAGATAAGGAGCCTGGTTTTCTGCCAAAGCCAAAGCCAGTCATCAAAGTCTGCTGGATGCCAGCTAGTCTCAAACTGCAGCTGGAGTCAAAAAGAATGTTAAAGACCCAGCTATATATCTCTAGCACAGCTGTGTGGATATTTCCGGCTCACCTCCTCAAAGTCCCCATACAGCTGTCAGACACACGAAGCAAGGGTTTTCTAGGACTCCTCTACCCAATGCCATCTGAGCACTGCAGTGTCAGAGTGGGCTTTGGCAAGTGGAGAAATTACACGGGGTTGAGAGGCACCAAGGAAGAGCTGCTCACAGTGCTGGGTTGGACCTGCACTCCTGAGCTCCACCAGCAGCCGGTCAGAATGGGGTTTGCAGGTGGGGGTGGGCAGGGGTCCACCTCACCTGAAAAGGTATTTTAAACAGAATCTCACTCTCTTCCAAGCTATAGCAGTCAAATGAGGAATGGGGCTGTAGCAAGAGCAGCCAGAAGTTCTGCCAGCATTTGGGGCACAGGAAAGATTAGAAGTTCATACTATAGGAAAACCTCTAGATCTGTGATGCCACTGAATTTACAAACACTGTATAAGAGTAGAAAAGCAGCCCAGAATAGGTTAAAATTTTCCTTTCTACCTGATTTTCTCAGAGAAGGAATGAACACTGCAATTCTCATGCCTGCCATCCTCTGACCCAGAAAAATTTGTTGACTTCACACATCTCAGTCATAAACCCCCAATTTGCCAAGTGGAAGACTGAAATATCGTGTTCTGACACTGAATTTGAAAGCCAGATCAGCCAGCTGTTTTTATTTTCATGCTAAAGTGTTTTTCCTGCTTATAAAAACAGAGAAAATAAACTTTGAGGAAGAAGCAAGCGTTTCTAATATGATCATGTAGCAGTACATATATATATGTGTATATACAAATATATAAATAAACATATATTTATATACAAGTTAAACAGAAGTCAACATTTCTCATGCAAACTCATCTGTCAGTTCAACGAGTAAACAAAAGTTCAGCTCTCCTCTTCATTTGAAGCAAGTGTTGTGAGCCAGGTTTGGTTCATATTTTCAAAATTTATAACACTGTGATGCTTGCCAAAAGTCCTTAATTAGATCAGAGGAGCAGCAGAACTGTCAGATTCAATAGCAGAGTACAGCGAAGGAATAAAATATTCTGGGGTTAATTGGATAAGTTCATTCAGCCAGTTTTGCCAGGCTACTTTTCTGCAATGATTTGCAGATGGATCATGAGGATAAGGTTTTTCTCTGTAATAATAAAACTGATTCCTCAAATACATTTTGTTTACAAGACCCCAGAAATTGCTTATAGCTAACTTACACAACAATCAGCATCCTGCTTCCTGCAAAACACATAAATTGTAAACTTCTCATGAACTCAGTTGCTTAAAGAGTAATTTAGGCATCTCACTTGTATGAGAATTTCATGGCAAGTGCTGCTGGATGAGTGCTGCAGGGAGGCTGAGGCCCAGTGGCATCTCTAGTAGAACAAACTATTTGAACTTTTGTGTGTTCAGAAGAAGGCTGCAATGCTTGGAAGGACAGAGTAAGTGAAGATGGTGCTAAACTCAAACACAAGGCTGTAAACCTTGTTTCAGCTGGTTCCTCCATTTATGTAGACAGCTCAAATAAAATATGACATTCAGGATGTTTTACTTGACATACAAGATTAATACAAGAACATTTCTAAGAAAGTAAGAAATAATATTTTTATAGAGATTATTATTTTATGTGAGATTTTTCACAATAATCACAGTGTTTTTCAGTTATTGGTCAGCCTTGTACAGGGTTCAGTGCCTTAGGGACATGTCTAGAGTGAGAGCAGGCTGTTTGATCCTCAGGGTATTTGACCACAGGGGAAGAAATAAACTGCACAGCTTTATGACACAGGAGGCAAAGCCCAGCCTGTGCGTTATTTTAAAGAGGCCCTTCCAAACCATAGCTGAGTGCCAAAAATGCAGCACAGTTATTCTGTAAATGACTTGACTTTTGTTAAGCCCCAGCACAGTTGGTCAGGATGAATTCTGCTAATGTGGTGCTCTCCCAAATCATCTTCCAGCCACAGAAGAATATTATCTCTTTAGGGAAGAATGAGCACTGAGATACTCCCTTCTGAAAGGAAAGAACGGAAAAGTCTTGCCATTTGATCATTCATACTCACAAGCACTACTGGAAAGTTAACAAGTAATTTTAAGTATACCCTATGTAGTTCACCCGCTAATGTGAGTACTATATAAAAATTATAGAGCCAAAATATAGAGTCTAAATAACTAATGGATTTTTAGACATTGATATGGGATAGCAGTTAGAATATATAAACATTCAACTTCAGTTGTTAGAAATATTAACACATCAAATCTGCATTTTTCTATAGTTACAAGTACTTCTAAAATCTATAAAAATTAAAAATCAAAAATCAAAAAAACCCTGAGACATCAAGACCATGCTGAGGCAGGCTTTGCCCCCCAGGCCCATGGAGGACCCCACAGTGGAGCACACTGAAGTGCCCTGAAAGAAGCTGCAGCCTGTGGTGACCCCACACTGGAGAACGCTCTTGGCAGGAGCTGTGACCTGTGAAGAGAGCCCATCCAGTATTAGTATTTCTGGCAAGACATGTAGCCCATGAGGGAATTAAACAGCAGTTCTTGAAGAACTGCACTGTGTGCAAAGGAGGCACATTGCAGAGGTTCATGAGGGATTGTATACCATGAGTAGGATCTCATGCTGGAGTCTGAAAGAGACTGAGAAGGAAGGAGTGGCAGATATTAACTGACCACTGCCACTGTTCCCTATCCTCCAGCACTACTCTGCAGGGAGAAGATGGAAGAGTTGGTAGTGAATTTGAGCCTGGAAAGAAAGGGAATGAAGAGAAGCTGGCTTTAGTTTTGTTCCTGTTTCTCACTATCTCTCTTTTTAACTAACCATAAAGTAAACTAATCTTGCCATGATGATAATTGGTGAGCAATCTGCCTGTCCTTATCTCAACCAACAAGCTTCCTCATCTTACTTATTCCCCCTGTCTTGATGAAGAGGAAGAGTGAGAGAGTGGCTTGGTGGGCACCTGACAGCCAGCCAAGGTCAATCCACCATACTTACCCAGCTGTTGCTATAAAGCACATTCCTGCAAGAAGACAAAAGAACTCAAAATTACTCAGTTTTTTGCAAGCAGATACCAGGTTTCAGTCACCTGCCACCTCATGCCCAACATTGTGCCTGAAATATGAAGACAGCTTCAGGACTGGAATATGTGGAGTGAGGTGGAATACATAGAGTGAGAAGAAATTTAACAGCCCACAGAAGAAGGTCATGCACAACTACCTAATAGCAAGAATTTGTGAAATAAAGGAAAAGCATATTCTACAGCCATAACGGAGGAGGTGAAAGACCTGAACTAGGCAGAACAAGGGTTACAGTGAGCCCTCATTGTGGAGGGGCCATGAAATGAAAACAATTATCCCAAGAAGGATTAAGTGAGGCCTTTCTGACAGGACAGAGACTTATTACTGCCACTGCACGAGAACTAGCTCAGTCTCTTCAAGAATGTGGAACACAACCCTCATTGCCTGTACTCAAGGGAAATTGAATTAGGTGCAATACACAAAAGGAGCGCTGCTAGGATGACTGGGTGAATTGGTCAGATCAGTTTGCAATACAAGGCTGAGAGACCTCAGCAAAAGTGGAGTTGAAAACCAGGACATGGATTTTTTTTTCTGTATTCTTATGTGGGAGATAAGCAGAAGGGAGTTTGGAAGGGATGGATGGATGAAGGAAAATAGCAGGAAGGAAAAAGATGTTTAAAATATGTGTTTGGCAGGAGAACCAAAAAAAACATAACTAGGAAGGACTGGAAATTCTAAAAGATTTTCTATTTTCAAAATGATGAAGCATCTTTTCAGTAGGAGGGAAAAGTGCAAGAAACATATGTGGGTTTAAGATGGTTCTTGATAAATTTATGAATGGAATTACCCATCCCACACAGGAAGCCAGAATTTTCTGATTTAATTACTTCCAGTAGTGTCTCCAATCCACTGCACCAACTTGCTTTTATTAAATTTAACCTATAAATATCCAGAATAAATAGTTTGAGATGTGTTACTGAATTCCATAGTATTATAGGCTCCACGAGAGTTCTTCAGTTTTATTTTAGCTTTAAAAGCCCCACAAAAGGGGAGGGATTAAAAGGCTATAAAAATATATCTGAGAAAAGATGATTAATTAGATATGTGAGACACATTAAAAGAAATGATTATGCGAAACTAAGGAGAAGTAAGTTGAAGAGAAACGAAAAATGTACAAATACTTAACAGAATACTATAAAGAGAATCAATTACTCCCATTAATCAATGAGGTTGATTAAGAAATGCTAATAACTAGATTAAAATGCAGCAGGAAAAATTTATAACCAGAGGAACAGTTACATAGTGAAACAACCTGCAAATGAAGGTTTCAGCATTTCCATCACTGAAGATATTCAAATCTATTTCAAGAATAATGAAGTCCATCCACCAGTGATTCAGGCCAATGGACTGAGATGACCCAAGAGGCATCTCTTCTACTGCAAATGATTCTATTCTTCTGCAAGCATGCAGGTGATTAGTAAGAGCTGCATTTCTCTGGGATGTTTAATCTCTTTTCTACAAAGAAATAATATTATAATAAATATTAAGTGGAAACAATATATATATATTAACTGGTTTTTCCAATTAGTGGAAAATAGATGGTGTTTAGGTTATCTACATTCTGGAATGTTTCTATTAATTTTCAGCTAAGTATATTCATGCCGCAGTTCCTCCAGGAAACAACTATTTTCAAAAGCAAAATCCAGAAAAATCTCATATCTAGTATTAGAACAACCTATTGTGCATGTCTATATAATATATATTATACACAGGTTTAAGAAACACTAAAAATTCCCCCCTCTTTCATGTAGGTCTGCATTCGTATATTCCATTATTTGTGTTCATGTTAAGCATGTTGAAACAGGCCTTGCAGGTGTTTTCTATTTATTGGAATTGACACAGCACATACTACTTCTGAATACATAGATAGTATTTAATCCCTAACAACCCAAAGTCCAATTAAGATTATTCTGTCTTGTGCTTTTCCTTTCTACTCTTCTGTAACAATCATGGTTCATCAATATCTCAACACTGTGTCTATGTGGAACATGCGCATGGAATTCATATATTATTAGGTGACATATTAGAAAGTAATGTATCCACTGAAATAGTCATCATATGTCAAACAATGGAGAATATCTAAGGAATTACTGGACAGATTAGGCTGGATTTTTCTGCCCATTTAACTAAAAATACACTAGTATTGCTAAAAAAATAAAAATACAAATCCTAAAATATACATAAATCATATACTTTATGTATTTTCTGTGGACAGAAAGTTTTGTAGAACTTACATCAAACTATCACAGAGAAACCTTCTCAAGATAGTGCCACAGTGTCCTAAAAAGATCAGATCTTTTAGTCCCTCTCTGTGGAGCACGTGTTCTCACACATCGATCTTGTATGTGGCTCCTTGTGTCTGAAAAGTGCTCTACTCTGTGCTAGCTATTTGCTATTTTCCTGGGAAACTGCTTCTGGTGCCAATGGACTTTATACAACAGGTAAATGAAGCTGGTGTAAAAACAAAAAAAACATCAGTACAAAACTCAACCTTTTCAATTTCTTGTAAACACAAAAATACAGAGCGTGAAAATGTGGTCTTTAAAGGACTTGCAAAAGGACCCTTGAGTTATCCAGAGCATTATCTAAAAACCATCATGCCATTGCAGAATAAAAGAAAAAAGTGTTTCATACAGTCATACATATTAGTTCTCACATATTTGATTTCAGCAAATAAAACTGCCTTAATTGGATTTTACCACTTTGCTTAGAAAATGTCATCAGGAAATTACAAACAGTATTAAAGAGTTATAGTTTAAGAAAAGATAGGATAGGTTTCTTTAAGTGAATGATACTGTGTATTGCACAATCAGTAACTTTTATGTTAATATTTTATTAATCCCATATTAGAAAAAGAAAATGATAATCTATTGTTCTGCTTTCACATCCTGGATGTCTTGATTTCTTAAAATTTGCAGAATCCATTATGCCTATTCCTATGTCAAATATGCACCAGAAATAATTTGGTTTTCTGCATAAACAGACAGGCAGACTGAAAGAAATTAGTAGCTTCAAAATAGTTATCTTTCATTATGCATGCAAAAACTTTTATAAGCTATTTTTAGAGTTGCATTAATATTTAGCAAAGATAATAATAATTGAATTGCATATTGGAGGGCAGTTGCAACATTCACCTAAGGAAAAATGCATTGTGTACTTAACAAAAGGGTGGTCTCCTACAGTGTGTGTTAATATCAACTGTATTTGTTATTTGTCTGTCCCTTTTTTTTCCATCCAAGAAGTACTGTCACCCTGCTCCAGAGGAAATTTCGAAGAAGGTTTGTACTTTGATCTTCTCTTTCTTGCTATCTTAGTTCAGCAAGCCGGCACTAGTTTGTCACTGTGCGGGTGTGACCAAAATTGTGTATTCTAGACCCTCTATTCATTTCTCATGACCTGTTAACAATGGACCATTTGCAGCAGCTGCCCAGGGCACACCCACCCCTCGGGCTGTAAGCTGTTAAAGAAACCTGTGAGATAGGAGCTGTGATAACTCCCCTCCAGGGAGTCATTAGCACCTCCACACTCAGCCTGAGGGGGTGTGTCTGCTAATGGGCCATCAATAATTCCAAAAATACCCAATGACTCACAGAGTCAGATGACCTATTATGGAACTCCCTGCCCTGGGGGAGGTACTGGGCATTCCCACCTGAACCAGAGGGTGTATAATCTTGGGGTTTGGGGACTTCTGGGACCATTTATTGGATTCAGAGGAGGACCAGAACCTCGACAGGACTGCAACCACCACTCTCAACCAGACTGTAACCATCATCTGTACCAACAGGTTTTTCTTTCCCTTCTTTTTACTTTTGACTCACGGGGAACCACCTGGGGCTCAGCACAGGGCCTAACAGACCCCATTGTGTTTGTGCCCCAGGGGGCTGGGTTATACTTCTAGGTTTTGTGGGTTAAAAACTATTTATTTCTGTATCGTTGCATTTATTGTAATATTTCTGTTAAATTGTAACTCTGACTTATAATCTCTTTTGTGTTGAGTTCATTTCTCCTGACAGTTTACCTTTAAGCCAGCACACTTGCCAACAAAAGAAGTAAGGTTTGCTGATCAGCTTGTCTACTATGACCACCTGCATCTTAATTCTCTTCTAAATCTGCTCTGTGTTTTCCAAAGCAGCAGTAGACTGGGACTTGGAAGGCCAAATAAGGGGGGGAGAGAGTAACAGTGTATCAGTCCTGATTAGCCCTGCCACAAAAAGTGTGTGCACAGAGTGCTAAAACATGTCATGGAGAATGACAGGGGAAGAGGGCTCTGTGCTTTAGGATATGGATTTTTTATTTTGAACCTAAATCTCTGTGCTTGGGAGGTCCTTCTGCAGTGCTGCATGTCAGAGGGGATGATTTTGCACCTGAGAGGAGAGTGCAAGATGTGGAGAGGACAGATTCTCCTGCCTCAATGTCTCAGCACTGCACAGGTCAGGTGAAGTGGCAGGAACCAGAAGGGGCCCTGAGACATCAACAGGATTGATCAGGTTATTAGTGAGGAATGAAAACTGCCATGTGGGATTGTATACGTGTCTCACAGACAGTACAAGTAAGATGATAGCATAAGTGAGCAATGAGGAACCCTAGAAAAAAATCAAAGAGGTCACAAAAGTGTTGTTACTGTTGGGTAATCTGCCTCAAGGCTGATGTGCTTTTCAGCTTGAAATGAAGAGGGATGTCATGTTTCTTCTCATCTCTCCTAAACTTCCTTCATTACCAACTAAAAAACTCAGTGACATTGTTCAAATCAGTGTTCCAATTTTTTATATCTTAAAAGTTATCAGCCTGGAAATGATGTGTAGAAATAAGCCAAATCAACTTCCAATGCCATAGGTAGTTATGCTTGTACAGTCTTTTGCCTATTTCAAAATCACTAGTGTTGGAAAAAAAATACCAGTTACAAACCTCTGAACTGAGTGATGAGATGTGAAGGAAAGTTTTTACTTTTTTTCTCCTTTGCAGACAGAATAAGGGAAGGATACTACTAGTATTAAGATCTTATTTTAAAAAAATATTTTAAAAATTGTTTTGGTTACTTTGAGATCCACATACTTGATGACTTTACAAGGAATTAAGTATGTGAAATCCCCTTTTTTTCATTCTAGGTCACAGGTGTTTTAAATCTTTTTGAGTAAAGACCAAAAAAAGCCTCACTGAGCTATGGAGAAACAACTATATAACTTGTGTTTGCTCAAATAAGACCAAAATCCATTACAATTGCAGTATCCACGTCAGTTACACAAGGCTGGAAGAGATCCAAGGCAAAAAGTACCATGATAAAACAGCCACTTCACTTTGTGAACTCAGCTACTAACAGAGTGAGGTTTTTCTTTCTTCAATCAAAGATCTCTTCATGAAAGGAACTGACAAGTTGTTGTTCCCTGAAATTAGTGTAAAATATAATAAGCTCTTTGGGACAGAGACTTCCAATGAGTATTTTATTCTCGATTTTCTTTCAGAACAGTGATTAACTTCCCCAGATATAAGATACAGTTTAAACCTCTAGTAATAATGACAAATTATTACAAACAAGATGTTTCCAGACTCTTCAATTTGATTTTAAAAGTCCCCTTGAAGAAAAAACATATACTGAGAAAAATGAACATAATTAAGCCTTCAATTAAAACACTTACACTTCAAGTTAGAAACAAGAATATTCTACCCTCTTGAGAGGCATTTGTAATTCTTGTTTGCTTTATGACTGAATTTTTTTTTTTATGNTGAAACTAACTACATGTATTTATACAGAAAAGAGAAAATTAAAAGAAAACTACAATATAACACACTCTTACACAAGTTTTAACAAAATACAACAAGAAATAACCTCTTACTCTCTAATTAATACAAAGTGTATGACTTTAGATCCATAAGCACTCTAAAAAGCATTCAGTAAGAAACAGAAAGAGTAACAGCAAAATGTTTCTACTTCTCTGAGATAACATGATGGTGAGCTGATGCTGTGGGCTTGGGCTTGTCCATCCCTCCTGGGACAGCACGGTGTCTGCTCTGTACCTTGGCCGAAGTGAAACTGCGCTAAGCCACTTTCACACACTGGATTTTACTCTTATTGAGATGATGTAAGATAGTATGAAATACAACATCATTGGCTAGAAGACGTCAGCTGCTAGCTAGGCCAGCCCAGCTGAAGGCAGCTGACAATTTCAGGCCCAAATCTGAATTCTCAGGCCTAAACTTAAGCCCATCAGCCAAACTCATGACACTGGGCTAGTGGCATGATGTGATCAGTAAATCCTAACAGATAATATTATTCCCCATACATACATAACAGCACAGGACAGTGCTTTCCCTGGTGGATATATCCAGATTAACCCAAGCATTGGCCTAGCTCCATGTGCCAAGGGCATCACCCTTATAACCTCCTTCTCAGGGGTGTCAGCTTTGCATAAGGGAAAATGAGGTGAGGAAAGCAGTGCACTAGCAGCACTGTCCATCTTCTGGTATCCGAGGTAGCTCAGTTAGAGTCTGCTTGGGTGTCTTTCTGCTGCTCCACTCTGTACAGATAAACCATCAACATAAGGCCAGAGACAAGAAAGGAGTAAAAGCTGGTGAACTAGCATGAGAAATGATGAGTCAATCAATACTGGTCAGCAAGAATAGATGAATAGCCCATGTATTACCAAATTGCAGGTGGGAGAAGTAAAAACTTTTTCTTTCAATGAAGAATAGAAGAAAGCAATGAGGCAGCTTTGCAGGTGAATTCTTCTGCCAAAATATGTGAGGTAACATGGGAAAAAGCTTATATCTAAGGAGGGAGGCAGGAGGGGCTACTAGGAAAGGTCTTGGAACAAGAAGAAGAAGAAATTAAGACATGTTTGTTGTAGGAGAGAGAAGTATGTAGAAAGATACAAACAGGGGTACACAGACCAAGGAAGAGGCAAAGAAGATTATCCTTTAAACAGCATTTTGGATGGAAACAGGTCAGGATCAGGAGTCTTTGGCTCCTGTTTTATCCCATTTATATGCCTTTTTTTTTTAGAATAGAAGAGTAAGTTGCAATGAGGAGAAATCATCAGAAAAGGAGAATTTAAAGAGAAAATCAAAACATGATGAAAGGAATAGGTCACTGGAGAAAGTGGAGGAGTTAGAGACATGAATGAAAAACTGCATCTGTAAGAAGGGGAGTGAGTGAGAGTAGCAGTAAAGGAAGGAGTAAGCAGAGGTGAGCTGATAAGAAGACAAGGGAACATCCCACCTTGTCGGTTGCATCTTTTGATAAATCAGCATGAACCTGAACTAAGGGAATAAAGTGAGTAACTGAAATTCTATCACAAAAATTAGTTCTTTTTCAAATCATTACTACATACAATGCAGTAGAGCTCAAAATGTAATCTGTAGTGGTATATATGATATAAAACTACTAGCAGAAAGCAATCTTACCTACCAGAGAGGTCACAGAAAAAATGACATTTTATAACAGATGGTTAAAGCAGACAAAGAACAAATAGTACAGCAACAGTCAGCTTGATAAGGTGCTGAATGAAATAATACTTTCTTCAAAAATAAACTGAATAAGAGTTTCTCAGCATCAGGAAGATCCTAGCAAAGGCTGTTTTCCTGACAAATTTAGTAAGCCATGAAAAAAATGACCACTACACAAAAAAAAAAGAAAATACAAAAATGCTATAATAAATTTTCCTAGTAGTCCCAGTGGCGTTGTTAACCTCAAACACATTACAATGAAAACTAGTCTGTATCTTTTATTCTGATGTTAACTTGAGGCACATGATGCCAGCACTCGAAGAATAACAGTACATGGCAGACGCTCACCAGCACACATGCACTTCTTCTCTTGGCTTTGAAGGATATTAAAACTTATTTTCCTCAATCCTGAAAAAATACAGATTCTGTGGTCAGGGGATTTTGCAGTGGCAGCAGCAGCAGACACTCCTGCCATCTTTCTGAAGGTATTGCTAGAGCTTTCAGCAAATAGGAGGAATCAGAGTGGGGCAGCACACAGGAAAAACACACACAAAAACCCCCATCAATGGAATGTTTTAAACTTGTTTCATTATTTCTTTTAAACAAAATAATTTATATCTGTGCTGTATATTGTGCTATTTTTGCCTCTCTCATACACTCAACTCTTCTTATTTTGTATCGCAAGAGCCCTCTACTTGTGCTACCCACACTGGTCTGGTGTGAATAGTTGCGCTGCAGAGAGGAGTGGTTATTATGGTACATTGTTGTACATCCTATATACATTCAGGACTGAAGCTGGCTCATGACCTTATTAAATAGAGATGTAACCCTTTGGTTAGGTTTTCTGAGGTCTCTAGCAGAATTACAGAGAGGGGCTTGACAGAGGAACAGCAAGACCTGTTGATAGCAATGATAAACTAGGTAAGTGCTCTTGCTTCATCTGCTTTATCAAAGCAGTCACTTCAAAATACAACGAGTGTCATAAGCTTTTTCTTCTAAGACACATAATGTTTCCCTGACCTAAGGGAATTATCTATTATAGGATTCAGAAACAAGTTTAAAGTGTTATTCCCTTTCATGTCTCAGTAGAAAACCAAGAACATGATGACACTTTCAGTCTAATTATGAAACATTTCATTTTTTTCTTATACAACCTTACAAAACCCTTAACAAGAATTCCCAGTAATATTTTTTCAGTCTTTTTCTATGTCCTTAAATTAGGTATTTATACTTTAATTTTCTAACTTTCAGCTTTCAAATTGTTAAAAAAAAGAATCTAATTGTTCTCCTAGACTTTAAAGCACTAAAAGAAATACTATCTGTGGGGTAATTTTGATACAGTAATTGGTTTTATTCTGACCCTGTGCAGTCAATGCATACAATTTACAATGCATACATTGGAGATTGGCACTACACAATGAAAGCTGTTGGAAGTAAAGATTGCTAATATTGTTTAGCCATAGCACACAGACTGTGGGGGCTCTTCACTGGAAACGCTTAGTGGCACCATGGTACACCTCCTGGAATCGTCTCATTGTGTCAAATGGCCTCAATCAACCCGAGAATGACTGCAGGAGAGGCTGAACTGTCATGAGAGAAATCTTCTTCTGGATGCATCAGTTCTACTTAAAGTGATTGTAGCTACTGTAAATACTAACAGTAATAATGCATTCTCCTTGACTACAGTTTCCTTTTCAAATACAGAAATAAAGAAAATGTAGCCATAATTGCTTTAAAAAAAGTATTGACTGCTCTGAATTAAAGTTCCTTTCAGTTGTTGTCAAGGTCCCATGTACCCCCATTAAGAAATGCTCTATTAGAGACCACACAGGAAATTCAGAAAGTGAGAACTGGGAGTTGTGTTCCCAGGGTGGGCTCCAGCCAGGTCCTGCCTCTTGAGGACAGAGGAAGGATGTTCATCCCCATTCACATGGCTTCACCTGCTGCCAGACCTCCATCTAATATTTCATTTTATTTACAGGTACTTCTGGATCCTGGTTTAGAGCAGCTGTACTTTGTTTAGCCAGTTTGTTGCACCAAGAAGGCCTAATCCCCTGCCCCATTTTGAATACAGAGGAGGACCTATAAAGTCTCTATTAATCCTAAATTTGTTTTCATTGTGTCAGAACTGATTTGCTACATTCTTTTCTAGGGCTATTGTATCATTTATAGAAGGGTTACTGAAAGAATCCCCAAACACTGAGAAAATGAAATATACGACAGTGTAATTTTTCAGTGTATGTATCGTACAGAGCAGGTCACACTCTGATCAGTGAGGTGAATTTGGAGCTAAATTCAATTCACTCATTTCACTGGCACAACTACCCACAGGTAATACAAATGTAAATATGGTAAGAAATGTGAGTAGCTTGTCAATAACAGCCTCTAAAATGCTAAACACATACAGGTACAAATAAACTTGTGTTTATAACAGCCAGCTGTGCATCAGACTAGCTCCTTCAAAATCACCTGCATCACACTGGCTTCTATGGCCAGAGTGATCCATGGCTACTCAGCACTGCAGCACACAAGCCCCAGACAGTTGACATTAAACACTCAAAATTAGAGGTCACCTTGAAACGGTGACTCATCTGATACTTCCTTTAACTTGGTTTTATTCAAAGTTTTATTATTACTCTTACCCTATTAATTCCTAAATCAAAAATGTATGATCGAGGATCATATGTGCTTGCCAGGTAGGATCATGTACAAGCATAAGGAAAAGTCCAAGAAGTCTTTATACATGCTCAAATGTGCTTGTGTGTGCCCAGATAGTTAGACCAAGTTTAGTCAGTGAGTTGTGACTTCCAGCCAGTCAAACCATATTACAAATGTGGAAACATTTTTTTTCTGCTGTGGGTAGGTGCTGTTCTTCATTTAAATAGACTGAAAATGAGATCACCAATTGTTTTATTGCTCCGTAAGAGTTGCCATCTACTATTTTTGACTAATAGAGGAAATATATATGTGTCAAAGCAAAATAAACTTTATAAGGTATAGAAGCTTTTCAGGTATGTTATTGTGTTTTAAACAATTCAACTTTGGTTGCTATGGAAACACTAGCCTAAATATTTCAGTGGGATCGTTAAAGTCAAACTCTAGCTGAGCTTTTTGGATGAGCTTTGAAAAAAACCTGTGGAGTCTAGGGTTTTGTTTGTTCCTAAATATCCCCTGACCTCCACAATTCTTAGTCTCGTGATTTACAATAAAGTGAGCTTTTATAGCCTTACACTATCTGACAGTCTGCAGCTCTGATATATGAAGCCTGAAATGTGAAGTATGTACCAGAAGTTATTTTTTTACTTTAAAAAGCCAAAGCAATTAATAATAATTTAGATGTTTCTCAAAGATCTATACGTATTTTCAGTATAACAATATTCAGCTAAAGGGAAGACTGTATTCCAAGAAATGTAGTCATACTTTTTGTATAACAGATTACAGACACACAGATTACTCAAATCCTGGATAATGACAATCACTTGTCTACGAGTAATACAGCTGGTGAAGATATCTTCAGTTTTAATGTTTTCAATGTACACAGTACTCTCCATGGTATATGTTTCTGGTTGTTTTTAAAATGTCTCAGACTTCTTAGCATGACATATGTCCAGACTTTCAAACCATGAGTCACATGAGGAATTCTTATCCATGTGGAGTGAGAGATTACTTGTAGGCTGTGAAGGACCTCAGGATGTCATCTGTTCCCTAACTATCCTATGGGGTCTGCTACACATGTGTTCTCAACATACATGTGTCGAGCCTGTGCTTGGAGATTTTCCTCAAGAGGGAGACATCAAGTGTCCTTGGGAAAGGCTGTTCTTCTGGCCCACCTTTCTTACTCTGGGAAAATTTTTGAAAATCTTTTACTTGAACGTCACACGTTGTAATATAAACCTTCTTAATCACAGAGAAGGTTTTAGATTGGTCATGATTAGGATTAGAAGAGCAAACCTCTTTATAAAAGAGGTACTGTTTATGCACTGCAACCTCATAAAACCATTGTGGAATATTTCTCACCACAACTTAGTGCACAAGGAGACATTACCCATAACTAAGAGCTTTGACATGTCTGATTGTTGAGTTTTGTTAGGTGATGTGATTATACACTAATCAAAATGAACTCAAATGCCAGTAAGAATCAGAGGAACAGCAACAGGTGAAGAAACATCAGTAGCCTCATTGGTGAAACCAAAGTACTCTAAATTAGTTATTCCAATCATCTGTGAAGGCTGAGGAGCCCACTGTTCATGGAGTGAAATCCTCTGAAGTGTGTGAAGGAGAGGATCTCTCTTGTCAACCACACCATGCAAGCTAAGGGGTGACTGCTCACTGGTATGCAGAATTTATTGTTCGATATGAGGGAAGAGAATTTGGAGATTACACAAAACTTATTATGGGTTCTTTTAAGCAGACTGGGGAAATGCACAAGACTTCCTATGAGATGTTTAGTGGAAGGTCCAAAGGTGGGGAAAGGGAAGGATCTGCATTAATGAGGCAAGAACAAAAGTGGACAAAGAGCATAAAAGAGGTCAGTCATATAAACAGGCTGCTGGTCCATTCACTTGCCTGAGTGAGCTCTCTACCTGGTCACAGCAGTCCATTTCCTCATTTAATCCTATTGCTGTCTTCTATGTGTGTGCACATCCTGCTCTTTGTCTGCATGCATTTGTGAATGCCAGTGATTTCTTGAGTCAGAGTAGCCAATGGATGGGACGAGAGGTCTGAGTGCCAGCAAGTGGTGAGGGACCACAAACCTCAAGGACTCAGAGGTCCAGGGCCAGCACCCACGTATGACCAGGGAGTCAAGATGACAGCACCTGCCTGGACCAAATGTCTGCAAAGGACTGCTGGAGAAACCCACATGTGTGTCTGTGCATCTGTGTGTGTAGGCAGTTAGCAGATTTCAGTCCTCATCTGTTGGAGAGGAAGAGTAGGATGGAACTATCCACACTGTGTGGGTTCACGTAAGTGCTCCTAAGGTTATGTCTCCCTCTTGCTTTGCTGATTTGTGTGGCAGGCCATGTATGTGTGCGTGTTTGTGTGTGTGCACATCCTCAGCTTTGACTCTGTGATCTAACAACTGAAACAGAAGAAATCTCTTAGGTCCCAAGGCCCACCAAATTTCTCTGTCCATGAAAAGTCTGCCCATCAAAACCAGCACAAATGTGCCATACAAGCTTTTCAATGCCTAGACTTACACATATGTACAAAAAAATGTGTATATAATAAAGTAAACATTGGCTGGACATACAAACAAAAAAATCTTTCATTATTTTTCAGCAGTTTTAGCCTACACAAAAGTATTGAGAATCAGAAAATAGCCTAGAAATTTTAGCAACACTAAACCAAAAATTAATTTAATAGCTGTGTGTCCCAATGCATAAGTCCAGGAAATTAAATCTGTCAGGAACAGATAGCTATCCAAAAGCATATGCAGTTATCCTCCAGCTGTCTGTTATCCAGTAAGTCCCAGGTTTATTTATTCTTATTAGTTATTTGCCTGGAGTTGTCATTGATGGATGCCATGCACTAGTTATTTGAAAGAGCTGATAGCCTTGAAAATGTGTACATAGAGTTTCCAGAGCATGAGAATAACTAAACTGCTCTAAAGGATATAAGTCCTAGGAGAAAAATACATAAAGCCTCAGGAACAGATTTAAAAAAAGGCAAGAAAGCCAGGTAGGGTACAACCAACTTTAGAACTCTCCTAAGTTTTACTTTAACATTGTATCAGGTTATGTTCCTGTCAAGTGTCCACTTTAAGAGGTATAAATTTGTCAATAAGTTTAAAGAAAAGACTGCCAAGAGGTGTAGGAGAATGTATTTGTCAAAACAAGACAATTATTTCCCAAGAACTATCTAGATATCTTAGCCTCGGGAGACAGTAGGCTTCAAAAACTACAGAGTATGTTGCTAACTGTAAAACAAACCACCGAACTCCAGCTCTTACCTGAGATATGTGCGTGGGTGCACATGAACAAGCGTGGGGGTGTCTCACAAAAGCTACTAATAACCCTTGGGCTTCTAAGTACTCCGAAATCAACCAAGCATGGAGAGCTACCTCACTTTGTTTTGTGAAATTAAACCCAAACAAAGGGAAATGAAAGTATGTATGAAATCAATTCCCTATCAAGTGTAGCAGAGTAATACTGTTAATATGTTTCTAGCACAGAACTTTGAAAGAGAAGTGCCTCTGAATCAGGATCATATGCTTAAAATGCCCCTTTATTAGCTACAGGCTGAGAAGGCATAGCATGACTCCTGTGTCCTGGCTGAAGTAACAGTTCCTTTCTTTAGTCCTTTTAGGTTATATTCTTCCTTTAATACACCTGGAATACAAGAGATTCATCCTCCTGAGGAACATTGTGGCTAATATGCTTTCTGTTTTGAAGCCAATGACAATTTTGCAATTGCCTTTAGTGTAGCTAGGAGTACACCTAAACAGGACTCACCTAAAGCACAGGATTTGTTAACAGATGGGATAAGCATCTGACAACTCTTTTCTTCATATGCCAGGAAAAATATTTTGGTTTTCAGGAACCTTGCATTGTCTCCAATAGGCTGTTATAGAGTCTACACTACAAATTGCAAGGGAAAATGTCTACACGCACAGAAATTACTAAAATTCTTCCAATGTCTTGACCCAGGGTGAAAAAACCCAACATACAGTACAGTGAGATGTAACTAATATAAAATACTGTAGCTGTGGAGCTGAAATTGCACTGATAGTTATTGCTTTTCTGCCATTTTTTTCTTCATTTTGTCAGACATTAAAGTAGCAATTGCTTACAAACACACAACAATCTTCAAGTATTTCTAGATCTTACCATTAAAAAGGCAACATTAACCAATTAATCAAGTAATTTCTTCACTAGAAATAAGGCTACACAATGGTATCTGAGACTTACTACAGAGTAACCTAGCAACTCCTTTGTTATCTGAGTGGTGATCAAAGTATATACTTTGAAAAAAAAATGAAAAATGTGTATTATAGACCGAGACAGTGTAAAAATTGCTACAAACCCTGATACTGTGTGTGTGAGTATGGAACAGAAGAATGCAGTAACTAATGAGGTAAAGCTTTGTCAGAAAGACTTCCATATGACTTTTCTCAGGTTTGTTTGTCTTCTGGCAACTGGCATTGTGTGAACATTTTTTAGTTTTGCACATTCTCCTACATATGCACAGATACTTGGTTTCTGGCTATGTCTTCCTCTCTTAAACTCAATGATTTATATAAACTTTTAACTATTTCATTATTTATACAAACACATAAAAACACCCAAAATTCTGTATTCCCAGTAAGTGATACTATCTTTGGTGTTATCTCTATGTCCCAGTGTCCTTCAATATAGAAGGAAAAACAATTTATGCCAAACTTTGTATTGCCTCAAAAGTACCTACTACCCACAGAGGATGCAGATAAATGAAGCATTTTACATGACATTTAATGTAAACAGGAATTGTCAATGTGGGTGTTTGTACATAGCAAGTTTTCTAGCATGTAGACAAGGCAGGTCACATCCTGACAGGAAGGAGATAACATTACCCTCCACAATGGGCAAACAACTGGCTTATAGAGGGGTTAAGCACCTGGCCAGTCACCATTTCAGCTCCTTTACTATATGGTCACCACCAGATTTTTCTAGCTTGCAGAACCCAAAGGTCTGAGCAGTCTAAAACCAGTAATGCTTCAGGAGTAGTATTAAAATTTGATCTTATTGACTAAGTGCCAGATTGTAAGAACTAAATAGCAAACCTATCAAATCCCAAAGGGCAATTGATCTGAATTTGAGTAGATCCCCAAGGAGGAAGTGAGCATATAGTGGTGCACTTGTCCAAACCTCCAGTTCTCCTCAGTGAAAGCAGTGCCAGCAGTAATGACCAGATCTAACAGTTGGATCTCAGATTAAGTGTCTGATAAGGACTTTTTTTACCTCATTATCTGGGGGAAAGAGCAGAAGACCTTTCATGGCTGACCTGCAGTGTTGGATTTTCTGCCAGGTATGATCATCTTTCATTTGTATGTAATAGTATATACAGAACTGATCTGTACTGTTAGTATTTGGACTTCTATAAAAGTGTTTTCCTAGGTCTTTTACCTTTGCAATTTTTGATGTTAAGTTGTTAACACGCTGGCACACAATTCACTGGGGAATAGAGATCTGTAAAGAGAGATCTGATAAATTCCCACATGACCAACAATTTAGTATAAGATCAAGTAACTCTATAAAGACTGTTCCTTCATTAAACTGCAACAGCCAGCCTAGGATCTTGAAATACAGGATTTGAAGGTGATGTCTTTTAGTGCTAAGTATTAGCCAGAATATCCTGGCACAGATGTGCAGTGGGAGAAATTACTTGAATCTTGAAGGTTTTCTACAAGTTTGTAACATTCCAGTATGATAAGAAAGTCTGTAACTTCTGTAAAAGTATGATGAGTTGCTGAAGCAAAACCCTTTCACCTACAAGGAGTCTGTTAAACACCTACACTTAACCTGTCAAGTATTAGCGGACTTTCATAGCTGTTGACTGAAGAGAAAAATGAGAAGCAATTTTTTTGACAGAAAGCCATCAGCTTCCATAATTGCAGTGTGTTGCTGTAACAACTTGGCTTTGCTCAGGTTGCCAATGTTGAAAACATCTACCTGCCTAAAAAGTGAAGTGCCTTCAAGAATTTGATCTTCCCTGGGGTGCCATTCAGCCTGCCTGATACAATCTGATGGTGACCTTTAATGTATGCTCAAGGCAGGTCCTGATTTAATTCAGAAACTACAATCTCTCTAGGTGTTGTCCTTGGACTGAGAGATGTGTCTTTCTGTCATTCCTGAGACTGCTCCTAATGTAAACCTCCTGCTGCAGTCCCCCAGTATAAGTGCTGACAGATTCATTTTTGTCTGATTGCTCAGAAGAGTGAGTAGGCCAGGCAGTGGAAAGGGCTTCTAGATGAGAAGATACATGTTTTTTGGGTATTATGCAAAAAAAATCTATACAAATCTTTTCCCTAAAGCACTGTTGTTTTCAATATAATAAAGTCACGGAATTTACTAATTCATCAAGAACAGTTCTGGTTTTTTCTTAATGTTTATCTCTTTAACATAAATTTACGAATACAACTTGCATTAACCCAGAAAAGTGAAAGTAAATTGAATTAAAGCACATGAAATTAGAGCATCCAGTGTACAATGGAGACTCCTAATAGATTAGCAAACATGATATTTCATACTCCTAAAAAAAAAAAAGCATATTACCTATCAGAAGGGACCAACAACTTGTCAAGATGTCAGTTGTCTCTGTGAAACATTGCAAAGAATCTGTGTGAACCATAAAATTAGGAAAATGTAATTCTTCACCATCAAAACCCTTGGGGTCCATCAAAGATAAACTTACTTCCTTCCACTGGCACAGTTCAAATTACTGACCAATTTTGTTTTATCCAAACCCAGAAGAGCATCCCATGACTGAGGCAAGATTTTGGTTCTAAAAGGTAAATTCAAAGAGTGTTATCACCTTCACTGCACTCACTTAAAATGAATAACAAGTCCATATCGCCTGTTTGTAACGTGAAAGGGGGGAAGAGGGACAGAAATGCAAAGACTTCTAGTCCTATCTATATTAATATGAAGTTATTGGCTATAAGCGTCTTCAGAACAATCAAAACTTTTTGAACCCAGCGCTGCCTGTAGAACATGAGACAGAACACAGGCTGGAAAGATTTTCGACCTTCCTATGAAGACCACACTTTAGCCAGGGAGAACTTATTAATTATAAATGTCCCACAACATCAAAACTTTGTATAACCCAGATCAACCTGTCTGCGTCTCACCTGAAGAGACAACACAGGACAGCACACTGCCTGGAAAGGTCTTTGCTGCTCAGTTTATGGACCACACTTAATAGCAAGAACAGCTCCCAAAATAACTTTTAATGATACCAGTATGTGACAATGGCTACATGGGTTGCTTAGTCAATGATGACATTCAGCTGCAGGATTGTATTTAATTGATGACAAAAAAACCCAAAAGAAACTTGCACAAAACACATTCTACAGGCAACTCCAGCAGTACACCCCTCCCACGACAAACTAACAGAGGATTACTAACCAGAAACACAAGAGCTCAACACCACATTTAAACACACTCAGTAACCCAAAGGAAAAGGAACAGGAAGAATATAACCGCTTCCCACTAACACGTATACACCAGGTGAGTTATAGCAAATTATAATTACTAAGGCATAGGGTGCTGGTTTAGAGGTAAACCAGCAGGAGAAATGAGCTCAACATGAAACAGATTATAAGTCAGAGCTACAATTTAATAATAATAATAATACAGTAAATACACTGACACAAAGGGAAATTGCTTTCAATTCCCAAAACCCAGCAGTATAACCCAGTGCCCTGGGGTACAAACCCAAAGGGGTTTGTTAGCCCTTGTGCTGAGACCCACGTGGTTCCCCCAAGTCCAAAGCAAAGGAAGTGAAAAACCTGTTGGTGCAGGTGATGGCTGTAGTCTGGTCAAGAGTGGTGGTCTCCTCCTGTCAAGGTCCTGCTGCTCCTCTGGATCCGATGAGAGTTTTCTGAGGTCTTCTTACCCACCCCTTATGTACCCTCAGGGGGCACTCAGTCCCTCCCCCAGGGCGGGGACTCACACAATGGGTGATTAACTCTGTGAGTCATGGGGTATTTTTGAACTGTTGATGGCCCATTAGCACCTACGCCTCCTCAGGCTGGGAGTGGAGGTGCTAACGACTCCCTGGGAAGCTGCTGCAAATGGGCCATTGACCTTGGGAATGAATAGAGGGGGTAGAATACACAGCTTTGATCACCCCCACACAGTGACAACTGGTCCCACCTGCTGAACTAGGACACATAGGAAAACAGAGTAAGAATTGGTTGCTCACCCCTTCAATGTCTGATGGGGTGGGGGAAGACAGGATAGCTCGTAGGTTGCCCTCCCAGAGGTGGTGGAAGTTTTCTCCTGTTTTTGCTCATGCCCAATTCCTTTTTATACCTTTTTTTTCCTTTAGGTAGGTTGAGTGACTATAGTCAATATTTTGGGGGTAATAGACAGATGCCTCAGGGGTGGCTCCTTGGGTCTCTGCAAGGTGCCACAGGGTGCAGCAAAGAAAGGCCATGTCATTTCCATAACACTCCATTCTTTGGTAACTCCGTCAATCAGCACTTTCAGGGAGCTCATCGTTCCTGCAACCATCCCTCCAGGGGGATGAGGGGTTTCCCTCAACTCATATCAGGACTATCGCCCTACACTGCTCCTGGAGTTTGGGGATTATTTTTTTCTTAGCAGGTAGACCAGCCATAGAGAAATAACACAAACTTCTGTAACATCAGTGAAATCTAGAAATCTGTAAGTGACAGGATTTGTCAGTATATTTAGGAGTTATGTCTTTGATTCTGATCTTCTTCATCCAGCCAAGATCATAGAAGCTTTGCCACATGAATGGACCTGCTGAACTACACTCAGCCTTGCAAAGATACTGTAACCTTTCAAATTTAATGCTATTTATCAGGGGAAAAAATATTCAAACTGATCAAAATCTGGAGTTTGTTTGGCAGATTATTCCAGTTAAAGTAATAAGAGTTTGACTTAAAATCTCTGTGAGACAAAATACTGATGAATATCCAAATGAACTTGCATAGATATTCTACTGGCATGCACAAGTAATGGCAGCCAGTCCATGTTTTATTTTGTTGCTGAAAAGAAACACATATCATACTCTCTCTCACTGAAATAATCATGACTGACATTTCAAACAGACATTTAAGCAGCTAGATGTTTTCTTAGAAAAATCAAATCAGGTTAACAGAACAAATATTCATGTGACAACCTGTCACTGTACTCCTTTTTATTAATGAATTTGCTTTTCGACAGGCACAATTTAAGAACCATAATTGGTAACTATGGTCTTGATAGTCCTCAACAACTTCTAATAGCAAGAGTGTACTACAGCTGACAAATTATATGTGTAATGTAACACATATACTCCTCAGTACAATAATGGACATTAAAAGCATGCTCCACAATGTATCTATTAAATCTATTATATAAACTGCCATAATAAAGTACCACACAGGCTTACTTTCAGCTATTTGAAAAGCATTAAAAATTCATGTTATAGGAACAAGGACATCCAATACTCAACTTCTGTAAGCAAGTATTTAAGATGCAACACGAATTACAGTGCCAGCTAGCGGGGCTTTGAAGCACTCTGGTTGTCAGTAAAATCACCGTACTATGATGGACACACAAAGTAAGTCACATCAGCCTGCTTGTGCTTAGTCTTACACCTGTAAAAGTCAGGAATTCTGTGAGGTGATGAGTTTCAGTCTCATAACATGAGTTATTCAATATTACACTCTTTCATGCAGAAGTGTTTTGTGGTTTAACTCTTGCCGGCAACTAAGCAGCACTCAGCCACTCCCACTCCACAACCGTGCCCCAGAGGGATAGGGGAGAGAGTCAGAAGAACAAAAGAGAGATAAAGGCAGTTTAATGAAACAGAAAAAGAAGAAAATAATAATAATGATAAAGAAATTACAATATAAAAAAACAGTGATGCAGAATGCAATTGTCCCCCACTCACTGACCAATACCCAGCCAGTTCCTGCTCATAAACTCCAGCCAGCTTTCCCTCTAGTTTGTTGCTGAGCAGGATGCTATACGGAATGTAATATCCCTTTGGCTGGTTGAGTTCAGCTGCCTTGGATGTGTCCTCTTTCCATCTTGTGCTCCTCCACCATTCTTGCTGGCAGGGCATGAGAAGCTGAAAACTTTGTAACTTAGTGTAAATACTGATTAGATGCAGCTAAAACACCAGTGTGTTACCGTTATACAAAATCCAGAACACAACCCTATAGCAGCTACTAGGAAGAAAATAAACTCTATTCAAGCTGCAACTAGGAAAAAAGGTTGATTTTTAATTTTTATATTTGATACTACAGCATGGATGTTACCTCTCCATCAATACTCAAAAAATCTTTATCCTATAAGCTTTTATTTAAATATATATATTTTTAATGACTTGAAAAAAAGAAAACCCAAATCTTTGGCAGCTATTTTTCTATTACCAAAATCCCATTAATTTCTTCGTATGAATATCTCATGTAACCTTTTTTTCCTACCCCTGTACTGACAAAACTTACTGAATTAAGCTGTTCAATAATGCATCAATACAATATTTTGTATTTATGATGTAGCTCTTCCCTATCCCCTCATAGTGCTGTGCTGAAGTATGGAGCCAAGCATGATTTACAAGTATGCAAAGCACCATGTGTGCTAATTGTGCTTTATATATTATTAATATGCAATGCATCCTAATATGAAGCTTCCAGCGCCCCAAGGCTGCCTGAAAGATTCAAAGAAAGAAGAGAGGAGAGCCCACTTGTCCTCAGCATTTTCTACCTCCTTTTGTCAACTCTCAGATAAGGCTCAATATCAGAACTGGCGGGAGGCACAGCTTAGCCGTGGCAGTCACTCTCCATCTTGGTCACATTGCTCTGCCTGTCGGAGCAATGTGCACATGTGCATTGCAGCATTATCTCACTTGAATTCTGGCATACAGTGTCAAGCTGTTTATGCTTTGCTGATGCAGTTGCTTTCTACAGTGCTTTCTCTAAGAAGACCCTTTCCAAGAAAACCTTGTTAAGCACCTGACAGAACCAATCTTCTTTTAATTTCAAGGCACTTGGACCTTTAGATGTAATTGCATGTATAAATAGAATGACTCATCCAATTTTGCTGCTGTTTATAACTTACATTTCATTATTTTCATTTAGCTGACAGAGAGCTGACAATTCTATCTGTCCCTGGAGATGGTGTAGTGAGTCCAATTTACAGACATTCCTTGTAGTTGTTTGGCAACAGATTGCCTGGTCATGCATTTAAGAACAGAGGTGAACTTATATATATTAGGGTGAACCCAGATTAAAGTACCACATCTTATTTTATTTTTAATTAAAACAGCAGAAATTTAAGAGAGTGTGGCAAAATGTATAGGCATGAGAGCCCATCTGGACATATTTGACAGGGCTCCTGTCATGCTGACAACTTTCTACATCTCAGTGGTGTCTGACAAATTCTAAAACTATTTTCTGAGCATATAGAAAGAAAATTGAAAGGGTCCAAACATGAATAGTCCTTGATTGCCACTTAGCATTGTGTCTTCAGCTGTTGCCCTGAAAGCAGGGAGTCCTGTGGGCTGCTGCAGGTGGTGCATGGAGACTGCTCCAGAAATGAATATGCTACCTGCTCCTTGGTAAAGGAGACAGGAGAACTGTAAAAGCTATGATCTTCATAGTAAATACAGCCCCTAACACTTAACATCTCCCTTTGCTTCCCTTACACTCATTACATTCCTTACACATGTTGTTTCCTTTAAATTCATTATACAAATACAAAATTAAAAGCTTTGAAAGGACTAACATACTCCTATCAAATAGAAACTTCATGTTTGTGCTTTTCCATGACTTCACTGAAGTTTTCCCTAGTGAATACTCACAGCTCAGATGTACAGTCCCAAATCTGACATGGAGCGTCATGTGTCTTTGGTACTCTGCATGGCTCAGTCAACTGAATGGCAAAGATAATATAGAAAATACCATCAAAAACTGCAGTCTTGAAGTTCTGAAAAGGAAAGGCACAAAAGCACAAACAGCTCATCTAGTAACAGTTTCATATTATGCTCCCTCTGGAAAGTAAACACAGTCTATAGGGAATTTTCCACCAGATCCAAATAACTACAAAGCTCAAACAAACTACAGGGAAAAGAAGAGAGACAGAAAGAGAGAGAAGGAGAAGTTATGGGGACCTAGAAAAGTTACAGAATTACAGTCTTAAAGCATACAGTTCGTTTTAAAGTCATCTGTCCCACTTCTATTAAAATGACTGGTGATCAAAAGACATTTAAAACCATTTTGTTTATTTACTGGACCTTTGTCTTCTAAGTACTGTGATCTTTTTGAAGCAGAAGTTATAAAAGTACGTATATGCAGTTCTAGAAAGTAAAAGAAAATCTTACTGAAGATCAAGAGATTCTTACAAAATACCACATTTCCCTGTTGCATTCAGTTTTATGCAGTTAATACTGTACTAGAAATTAATGGAATTGTAAATGGATTTAAAAATAATAATATGAAAGACATGACATAACAGGGATTGCTATGTCAATTCTGTACTCCCTGTCCCTTCAGTTCATTTGAGCCATCGCTTCTTAATTAGTATTGTGTGTGTCTACATTAATGTGATAGCCTGAATCTACTGACATTTCCAATCCCCCCGTTTTGTTTCAGATCTCAGAGTGACCTGAGAGCACATAAACTCCATTTCATTGTATAGGCCTAAATGAAAGGCTGAACTTTGCAAGTTCACCCAATGTGCTCCAGCCACTGATGGGTAGTCAGTCTGCGGGACCAGAGAGTCAGTTCCAGTGCTGGGTCCTCAGCACAGTTTCACCCTATAAAGCTTCATGTTGCACTGAACTGCCTGCTAACGTGGAAATAGTTTTCTTTCATTCTTGCTAACTGTCCTGCAGCCTGAATAAAAACGTAGCAAATCTGAAATATAAAGGCTTCTTAAGCCTTCTTAAAATTCTTCTTTGCTGTTAAACATCTTGTTAACAATGTAACCAAATTCTGTGAGTTTTCTGACTTGCTAGCAATAAACCTCTGGAGGAACAATTACTGAAAACAGTTCTGTGTAATTTTTACAATGAAAAAATTATCAAATAAATTTTCAAATATATTCCTATCAGTTTACTCTATTGCTTCACTGTTCTGAGTTTGGCTGGGATAGAGTTAATTCCTTCTTAGTAGCTAGTGTGCAGTATGGGTAACAAACAAGAGAAGCTGCAATCCCTCTTGCAGCAGGAACGCTGTGATGTAGTTGCCATCACAAAATGTAGTGGGATGATTCACATGACTGGAGTGCTGCGATGGATGGCTACATGCTCTTCAGAAGAGATAGGCAAGGTAGGAGAGGTGGAGGGGTGGATATATCCTTTCTTGTGGATTCAATGGGACCATTTACGGCTTCTTGGGAGACTTGCTGTTCTGCACATACTTTCCACTCTTCAGCTGCTGTTTTCTCATAAACTTGTCTCCACCAACACACGTGTGCAGTGTGTGCAGTATGTGCTCATGCACACTCACAGAGAAGGAGCTGAAATTGCATGCTAAAGTCATATACTGAAACCTGAAAGCAAATAAAAATTATTTTCCACCTATATGCTCAACCAGAAAAGACTTAAATTCTTCTAGTCTTCCAAAAAAAATCTCCTGGTTCGTTTTCTCATTCCATTCCACCATCACACAGAAAACTGTCCAACCAAACAACAAATTAAAATAGTTACAATGCATCTTTTTAATGACATATTTTAAAATAAAGATAATGAGCATGGAGTTTTAGCATAAATCTGAGTATTGCTCTGTTCTCAAATGACAAGCTGTCTGCATACTTCTCTTATTTTTTTCCCAAGTTCAAGTGATACAACAGAAGTTACCTATGAGGAACTGGACTGACACAAAGAGGATTTCTAGCTTTTTTTGTTCAAGGTCTTCAAATACTCTTCACAAGTCTTGTGTCTAAGCACCATGAATTAGTCTGGAGAAAAATTGGTGTTTTCCCTATTTAATACATGGGAAATTCATAGTTAGAGAAATGCCATCAAAGACCAGGGTGAAAGTCTACAGCACAAGTAGAAACAAAAGCCAGAATTAAAAGTTCATGGGCCGATATCTCAACAAAAGCTGCTTGATCTCTTTGCCATGGAGGAGAATCAGAACCACAGCTGCTGAAGTCCAGAAGTCTGCTTAGAAGTAGAAGATGCACAATTTAGACTTTCATATAAAAACAATGAGTTCAAGCTTGGAGAAGATATGGATAATGAGAAGAAACCTGTTCTTAACTATGTCTGCATCTTTTTTGGTTTTCATCTCTTACAGCTCTAACATTAAGTCTGGCTGTACTCAGACTGTTTTGCATCTGAATAGATGGGTGATTCAGCAACATTTAATCTATCAATTTATTCACATAGTTTTAGAGGCTGAAGCAGAGAGACTATTCACAATGGCAGAAAACAAAAGGCAAACATCATCTGTGTCTTCAGAAAGGGAAAAAGGGAAGACTGAAAAACTACAAGCCAGTCACCTGGTCTGGGGCTTATAGCCAGACTCAAAACTGGAAAAAATGGCAGAATATTTGCAGTAAAACATCTTTTAAAAATCTGTATTTATGGAGCTAAAATAACAACATCCAAAAAAGAAAGGGGCTAAAAACAGACTAAAGAAATTGTGGCAAGAAATGACATGGCAGAATAAAGCTACAGAAGAAGTAAGCTAAGGGGAAATTAATGCTAGAATGGGAGAAAAGAAGTATGTGTGAGGTAAAAGAAAGATATAGAAAAGAAAGAAAGAAAGAAAGAAAAAGAGGAAAGATGGTTACCTAGAAAAACAGAGGGCATAACATTAATTTACTTGCCTTAAGTCACCCTTGGTAGAAAGGCAACACTTGGCTCATCTTTATTCTGTAAAATATGTCCATATGAAGTCTGGACAGCCAGACAGTCTGTGGTGAATTCCCTGGGCCTTTGCATATTTTTAAATAATTCTAAATATGACAGAAAAGAAACTGATAAAGTAACACTTTTCTGTGTCTCATTCCAATGCAGTGAGAATTTATAAAGTTTATTTTTTTCACATTGCAATCTTCCTATGTAATAGCAATTTTTAAGTTGTTTAATTAGAAGAGATGATCACCACACTGTAAGTTATGTAAAGATCAAGTAACCTAAATTATCCTTTAATCAAAAGGCAATAAAAGAAATAATTTTATAAATATTTAAATCCTTTAAATTTCCGATGCAGTAGAAGTTGAAATTTTCAGATTGTGTGGGAAAACCAATGTGCATTGCTTGATTCTTCTGCAACATTCAAGATATTGTCATCATTATTATAGTTACAAAAATAACACCACTTGAATGTTATCTAATTAATTAAAAGCAAACAATAATTTCTCATTAACAGTCCTGCATTTCTAATCTTAACCTGTGCATAGAACATGTTAGTGGGAGACGCCTGAGAGCTATTCCTACAGTCACAGGAAATCCAAGATACCATCTGAAATCTGGTAAATCTGTATGCGGTATTCTGTACTAAGGGCGGTCCCGTGGTGTAAAGGAGAGCACTGTGGACTCTGAATCCCAAGGACCTGAGTTCAAGTCTTAGTGGAGACCGTCCCCTGGGCAGTAAAAATGCCTCCCTGCCAACTGATCCCGTCACATCTTGGATGCTGAGCAGGGTCAGCCCCAGTCAGTACCGGGTGCTGTGACAGTCCCAAGGACTTCACTGTTACTGTCCAAGCTCACTCGGCCGTGGCAAATGGACCTCAGGACTTAAACAGTGGGGCCAGTTCTGCGCACGCTGTGCCTCACCTAAAAAATCCACTGCACAGGCTGGAAGGGCACATCCACATGGGCAGAGCCCTTCCCAAATCTTCGTTTGCGAAGTCTGGCCATGTATTCTGCATTGCAGTTACCTCATGTGTGGCAGACAAACCCCCCAGGCATGAAAGGAGGCTATGCAAGGCAGTACACTGCTCAGGGATTGATGCTGCTTTGTACAATCTATATCCATGTATAGCTAGGTAACAACCAGAAGAAGATTTAAAAAACCCCAAAGGTCAGCTTGGTGATGGCTGTCATTCATTTTGTGAGTGAGATACCTGTCTGACCCCATCAGGGAACAGGGACTCAAGTCATGAATTCATATAATCCAGAAAGTCTCTTCAAATTCTTAGTCACAACTTTAGCTAAGACACTAAGTGTCTTTATACTGCAAAAGGAAAATAAAATAAAAAGATATCATTTTAATTCCTTTGTTACAATGTTTTTTTTTTTAAAAAAATGGAACCACAAAGAGGCCCTGATGACAGTGGTGCACAAGGCTGAGTTGATTCCAGCCTACCTTGTCTGATGTCTCCTCTTTTTTGTTCTTACCCGTCCATAGCACCTCTGTTCCTATGCTCTGAGTGTTATGAAATGTCAAAACAACTATTGAAGTTATGGATCTTAGATTTTTAACTTTTCCATAGTTATTAATGGAACTCTCTTTTCTAACTGAAACATCATTTCTGGAAACTTACTGGAACTTAATCTTGCAATCTTCCCTGTTCAGTAAAAAAGCACAACAAAACTAGTTGAAGCAATAGCTGTGGGAGCTATGGGAACAGAGAGGTAGCAACATGAATATTGAGAAACTGCTTTTCCAAATAGGAATGGCTGTTTAGAGACCAGAGGAACACACCAGCCCACAAGCATATAAGACTCCTCTCTGCCTTCTTTCTTCTTGTTTGATAAGAAGAGAGTGACGGATTTTACCAGAGATCAGAGGCAACTCTCTGATCCCAGTGGGCTTTGGGGACCTGAGAGGTCTTGCTGAGGGACCTACCAGCAGTTAAAAACAAAGAGCTCATCACACAGCAGGAAAGGATCTGAAAAGACAAAAATGAGGCACATTAAATGGGAAGGAAGGATCTCATGACAGCAAAAGTGGTAAAGAAAGAATTAAAAAAAAAAGAAAAGAAAAGAAAAAAGAGGGGGAAAAAAGAAGGGAAAAAAGAAAGAAAACAAGAAGGAAAAAGCAATAAAATACAGAGGGATGAAATAACCACAACCCCAGCCTGTGCAGGAAAACATCATAAACTTCCTGGGCTGCAGTCCCCTTTTAAAATTCCCCAAGGATCAGCAGGTAGTTTGAGCTGACAGTAAGATGCAGAGCATCCCCTGACATTTATGGAAGGGTTCTCTGGTGTGGGAAAGTTTTTCCCATGGATACATCAGAATCATTCATTTTCTGGTCCTATATTTCAGCACATTAAGGCCACATCCTCCTCTCTCCCTCTGCTCATGCGAATGCTTCTTCCTGAGTCTTGTGTGCAGGTGAGTGGTTTTGCACTGCTGACATTTAATATTGTTCAAGGCAAAGAGGCTGTGTGACCAGACCCCTTTATCAGCAAAAAAGTAGAGACATTTGTAGTGTTACTAAATTTTGGTTGGCTTCCTGAAACGAAAACTAGACTCAGTGATAACAGGCTGAAATACCCTGAGACTCAAGCAAATCATAGACTACTTTAATGGGGACCATGAAAAGTCTTTTGAAAAAATTCAAAGAGCAAAATACTAGAGTGACAAAAAACAATACTATCTTAGGGGAGTGAGTTAGTGAATTTTCCTCTCCAAAGAAACTTAATACAAAAAGATGCCTGAATCTTCTGATACAAAACCAAAACAAAACAAAAAAAACCCCTCCCTCAGTCCCAACAGTTCTTACAGCATTTTTCTAAGTCTCATCAGCAGAAGAAATACCATCTGGAAGAGCTCTAGTGAAGACTATATAGACATTGTCTCTATAGCATGGGCTCTTGAACATGGCTATAGCTTCCTACCTGCAGGCCAGATTGAAGAATACATCCAAAAAACACATTTGCTTCTTGGGTAGTGAAATCCACATCAGACACACTCTGCCATTGAATTACACACACTTCACAGGAGTTTTCAAGAGACCTTCTTGAAAAGTTGAGTGATTATGTATTCTCTCTCTCTTAGATAAAACACTTCAGGGTAAAAAGACTAACTGCTACTAGTTCTGGGCCTGAGGAAATGCTGTGTGCCAGTCTGTTTCTTTTGGTGACACACTTACACCCACAAACATGCATCTGTGCTGCAAGCTCTCTCATAAGGGCCTCTTCTCTCAATACTTTCACAAAAAGCAGCATCCAGGGGACACTCCATGCTGCACTGAACACCATACTTACAAAGCACTGCAGATATGTACATGTTTACCTTGCACTGTGCAATATCCACCTTTACAAATACAGCCACCCTCAACCACCCATCACCACTGCTTTGGGAGTTTCTGTTCAGTTCCCTCCCAAAGCCTGTTTTGGTTCAGCTCATGACTGCTAATGCAGCAGCTGTCTAAGGATTGCTTGCCTTTCCTTGTTTTTGTTGCTGAGGTGAATATGTGATTTCTGCTTCTGCTAAGAGCCAGCTTGGATTCAGAAATGAGTACGACATCTGGCCTTCCATCACCATGGGTATTGTCTGGGGCACCACGAAGCAGCAGTCAAATGACCTGGTGCTGCCTATGCATAGTCCCCACCACCAAGAGCTTAGCGCAATCCATCTGGTGTGTGACAGTCATTCCTTGTATCTGACATGTCTCTAGTCACAGTGCAGGTATTAGGAGGTATAAAAGTCTGAATTTCCCAGATTGGGGAAAAGAGAGTTAGGGTTAGGGTTGGGGTTAGGGTTAGGGTTAGGGTTAGGGTCCACTGCCATGGTTGCAGTTGCAGGGTAGTACCCACCACCTTCTTGTCCCGAGGCTGCCATCACTGCAAAGGACATCTCAATGACTTCACGTGGGAAGGTAGCTCCTCATCATGTGAGGACGGTCTAATGAATCCCAATGAACCAGTGATGAATTATAGATTTTGCCCATTATCTGCAAAGAAAGGCAAGTGTTGTTCGGAGTATTTTGACATGTTAGAGAGTAGTTCTAGGAATTTCTTATTTTGCATTATTAAGAGTCTATTCCAAATAAAGAAAATAACTAATATAAGAATAGCTATTTTCAACTTCTAAGGCACCATCTGCTGAATTCTTGCCGCCACCCAGAAAAGCCGGTAAGTATTTAACAACCTTGTGTAACAAGTAAAGCTGAAAAGTGTTAATTTGCTGGAATGATAAAGCTGGAATTAAAACTCTACTCCCAGCCCCCATCTGGTTGTTCATATCACACTTCTCTCCTCTAAAATCTTAGAGTGGTCAAATATGAAGTTCAAGTCATTCAAACAGAACCTGATCCAGTTAGCATATCAACAGGAGTACTACTGTGAACAATTTGTTTTGAAGTCAGTGAAGCTGCTTGGAGAAAGTGGGTGTCCACAGCTTCTCTCTGGAAGTACATGGAAGGCTACAGCAAATTATGTTTTCTTTAAAATAGGAAAGAGAAATTGTCAGTTGATTCTCCAACTTCAGTATTGTTAGCTGCTGTTAAATTAATAAAATATCCAGTGCGTGAGGAAATTATCAAATGGCTTAAGTACAATTACAGTGCATTTTGAATATCAGTTCTAATTATATTTTCCATTGACAAAGTAATTACACTTCAAGAAACCACAATCAGAACAATTTTTCACTGCCAAATCTGAGAACAGAAGGTGAAAAAGGTGCATTTAGATGATTTTATAAATGACTAGCTAAACTTTTATATAATAAAAAACTATAATAGTAGAATAGCATAAAAATAGACTAGAGAACTCATATTTTAATCTTATTTCAAATCACTCAATGATTTGTAATTTAATAAGGCTTATTATAAGGCTTATATTTAGTTTTCTTTCCCTCCATTGACTTGATTTCTTGATACTTAAAGTTGTTTGCTTGCTATATAGACAATGTATATTTTTTGTCCAAAATTCACACAAGAGTAAAATGAAGCACAGTCATTTCCTGCCCCACCCCAGCTTCACAAGATACTCTGAATGTCTGATGGAGAAGACTGCAAAATACCTTTGTGAGGACTGAGAGGCTATTTACTTTATAGGGATATCAGGTTCAGGGCTGTTGAGCATAAAAGACTGGGACAAGAAATAGGAAGAGAAGGAACAAACTAAAACAGTGCTGTGCCCCAAAGCCTCCCTGGCTCATCCTGCAACAGTGCTCCCTCTGCCATCCTACTGTCTTCACATACATACACACACCTCTCTGGGTGGGCTGTGGATGAACAGAACCACTCTGTCAAGGCAAAACTGAAAGAGAAAACATCTTCTCCATCCTTACCATGGGGACCTGATGTTATTCGACTGGGGACAGGAAGGGATGTGTGGAAAAACTCCCAAATTTCCTCCATGCTGACTCTGATAAATTGCTTCTTTTCTACTGACAACAGTAGAATAATATGACTAGAGCAAGAAATGCTGGCTTTCAACTGTTTTCTCCTTTTCTCCTCACAATGCAAAGTGTGAGAGTGGTTTCTGATAGCATACAGAATATTACAGACTTAATGAGGCCTATAGTGTCTTCTCTGACAGAAGGCATGGATTGTCTCTCCAGGGCAGTATGGTGACCTGGGTCTGGTATCTTTTTAAGCTCTACCTCAGTCTCAATAAGAATCAGTAAGACCTGGAAAAATTTCAAGTAGCACTTGACATATCACTTTAGCTACTTGCTTCCCCTTAGTGCCTGTGAGAAAAACACACACTCAAGATAGTTCACGGAAAAGCTTGGTTGAGATACAGGCAAATTATGGGTTTATCTGCATAGCCAGACTAGCAGCAGATTGAGAGAGTGAAGATAATTAGCAACTTGGGAATGGTAGCAATATGCAATTTCAGACAAAAATATTTGCTTTGAGGCTCTGACTTATAGTTCTGGCACCATTTCTGTTCCAGTCTTCCTTTCAGATGACAGAGACTGTTCAAGTTCTGGCTGATCAGTGCTTTATCCCCCTTCCATTTCCTTCCATAATTAAAGTATGCTACATGCTTTTGGAATCAGATAATTTTGTTCAAGGTTTTTCTTTTTTCCCCCTATTATGCTAATGAGCATCACAGCTATTAAATTTGAAATCTGTACTGGTTTTCAAATCCCACCCACCCTCAACTGCAAGGACCAGGGCCACTGCAAGATCTTAGCAGCCTCTTGCATGCATCCCACCAGTTCATACTTATTTTTTTAAGAAGGAAATCCTTAAAGCAATGCTATGTAGCAATTAGAATTGCTATACTGGCTCTTTTTGCTGTATGATGAAGGGAATCTCTTTCTCATCATTTTCCATTGTTACATCTCTTTTCAGTGTCCTTGCATAGTAATGCCAGAAGTTAGGTCAATTGTTTTTGTGCATACAGAGTGGTTTGGATGTTGACACTGGGACCCAGGTGGCTGTGAAATCTGCCTGGCTGAGTCCCAGGAGAGTAGCACCAATGTGCCACTCACATGAAGGACCTGCAAGTGACAATCTGGCCATTGCAATGAAGTTATTGGGATGTAACTGTGGAAACAGCCTCCATCATCCTTGCTGTTGTATATGTCTGGAAAAAGAGTTGTGTCTCTTAGCAGCACTATGAAGAACATTAACTACACCTGAGACCATGCAGGCTAACTGGTCTACTAGCCCAAGTTTTAACTCACTTCTCACCAGATTCAAATACCACTTCTCATATGAATACTGGAAGGTCCTTGAGTATTCCACCCATCCAGTGTCTGGTTGTAATTCATAGTCAGGTTCTGAACACGAACAGTTCACACGAATACTTTTTTAAAGGCCCTTTTGTAGTAGTGATCGTGATGAGAACATAATAAAAAAATCAGATCTATTGGTATTCAGTTCCAAGGAAAAAGCATTACTGTAGTCCTAAAAGTCATTGTCCTGATTTATGGTCTGAATTATTAAATGCCTCCAGGGTTTTGGTGATGACATGCTTGCCACATGCTGTCTGTTTCACACAGTTCTTGGTCTTTCTCAGAATTATCCTGTAAAAGTGAGCATTTATGTAAAAGAAAACCAAGAGAAGATTAGAAAGGCCAGGACCATGCTAGGCCCAGCACACAAATCATTCAGCCAACATGCCTTATCTGCTGTCGCCAGTGGCATATCTGTCCCTTCTATTTTCCACCCTCACCCACAACGTATCTTTGTTTTCCCCTTGAATAACATGATGCTTCATGAAAATGCACATGAGCATAGGCTTGAGCCTGGAGTTCACAGCAGCAGGGCTTCAGCATTGATTATGAGCCATTCTGATGTTTTCCACTGATTACCATTCGTGTTTCTCTCCTACACAGCATCTAAAATGATTCCTCATTTCTGTTGTCCTCTCTCCTAATAGAAGAGAAAAGGGCACTCCCTAATACTGAAAGGCAGATGAGGAACACTTTCCCCAGGCAAAGCATGATTAGCCTGTGGCCAACTTCTTTTATAACACTCCTTTCTGTCAACATCTTTCCTAGATCCTCCAAATGATTATGCATTCATACTGATAAGGAAAATACCAAGAGCTTTGGTGGAATATGTCTCCTCATTCTTCCTTCAAGGTACAAAACTGCTTCTTATTCAAGGAGACAAAAAAAGAAACTTTCTGTATACTCAGAATATTAAATAACTGCAAATTTGTATTTCTGTAACACATTTGGTATGTCCTGTTACTGGAGCTGGATAGATCAGTGCTTGAATAACAAGATTATTGTTTATTAATATCATAAAAGATGTCCACTAGCAAGTAAGATAAAGCTAGAACTGTACTTTATAGCAGACCCAGTTCTTTTATAAATGCATGCCAGCTCTTATGGAAAAGACAGACAAGTGAAATACCAGTAATTGTTGACACATATTTTCCCTTTGTTTCTCAGTGTTTCTCTCAAAGTCCCATTAGCAATCAACAATTCAGCAGTCTTATAGGTTGCCTTACTCAGAGCAAGAACTTACTTTAAACTTGACTTACCTATTCCTTATTAAACCATCTACCAGAAGCAGAAATTTTCCAGCTTTAAAAATACATTAATACAAAGCTGGAGGCAAGAGTTAATGACAGTCATTTCTATTTTTCTGTAAGTACTGACTGTACGTGGAGGACTCAGAAAATTTTTTGTTTGTAACAGTATTCATCCTTCATTACAAGATGAGGAATAAGGTGAGTTTCCTTTCTTTTCCAGAAAGACACATTTTAAAGGAGCCATTGGGTAAAACAATTCCACCATGTTTTGCCTTATTATTTCACTCCAGACTGCCATCACTCCAAATTTGCAGCTGTATTGTCTCAAAATCAATCAACAAGAAATATAGAAGACACCGAGAATCTTCAGCCATTACTGCCACACAATATGTCAATCAGGGCCAGAGGAACTACATGTGTATGTCTGGTTTTGGCACTTCCTTTGTGAAAACCCCCAGATACTAACTCTGGCCTGCTTCTGAATTATTGAGCATTAATTTTTATTTTTTTAATAAATGGATACATTTTTAATTATAAGTCCCTTATATTTTAGAGACATCATTATTCTATTTTATTTGCTTACTTATTGACAAGTAAAATTTACAGACATCAACAAAAACTATTCTATTAATGCTAACGTATGACAAATGAAGAGACAAATACTATTCCTAAATGACTTTTCCTCTTTAAGGCTTTGTAAAAAAAAAAATGTTTGTCCTGTTTTTAAGATCTGACTGAGAGTTCCAAAGTGGCAAGTTTCCTGGTGAAACAGCAAAGTTCACAGAACTGGATAGTGACTACCCTACACCATATATTTAAATAATTTATGTATTTAAATGAGATACCATGTAAGTCTGATCCTTTGAGTCCATATCTACCCTGCACAGCGGTTGAACTAAATGTTCATTATTAAATGCAGTTGAAGAAGCAAGGGCAGGTGATAAATCGCCACCACAGTACGGAAAACAGCTGGAGACACCAGCTTTCCAAGCTTCTGCAAAAAGTGTGCACAGAATGGTGTCTACAAAGTACTTTGTCACGCACATCCTGTAAACACTCACTGAAGACAGGCTTGACAAAGAACTGAGGTAGACGTCACTGTGGCAGGCAGGCATGGACACTATCAGAGAATATAGGGACATTTTAGACACTGTTTAATGCTTAAATCCCACCTTTTTCACCTTGCACTGTCAAGGATACCCAGTAAACAAGTCCTATCTCATGCTGTGCCCTTCCCACAAGACTAATTCCAGTGAAGTTAAGAGAAGGATTAACTCATGATTTCTTGAGAATTACCTTTTCATATCTTGCTCTACACAGCTCATACTTGACATCACTAGATGAGTCCAAAGAAAATAGAACCTCTCTTACTTCCGCAGACACTGCACAGCTGCCCAGAGGTGCTCAATGGATACACAGGAGATGCCTGACACCTACGAGCCAACCAGACTCACTGACAAGCTGCACACTGATGCCCACAATGTGGGCATGTAGTTGCAGACATATCCAATTCACCATGCAGCTGAGCTGCACCTGAGCCAGTAGCTTGAAACTGCTCTACATGAGGCAGCCCCTTCAAGGCAGGTAGCCTGGCAAAAGATGCAGTTTGTATTGAGTAAGACAGAGGTACTTTTCACAGCTTCAAGCTTTGTTCTTTTCAGCCTCTGTTCCTCTCATTTCCTCAAGCTTATGAGTGACAATGGGCAAAGCTCATGGCTACAAATTGTTGGCTGAGAGAGGAATTTCCCAATAGCTCAAATCCTGGAGCTGACAAACTTGATCTATAAATAAGAGAAGTGGCAGTTTTTCATCATGAGCTTAAATTAGGTTTGAACATTCTGAAAAACCTCCTGTGAACCTGTAATATTGATAGGAAGTGCACACATTTATCCCTTGTCTAACCTACCTCAAATTAACCTCCTCCTGCCCATCTGACCTGTTTCCATATGGAGGAACTTTTGCAACATTCTGATTCAGATCCAGAAAAAAGACTGCAGGACTTCATCCAAAGTTTTGTCTCCAGCTTGAAGGCTCAGCTAATTATGGAGTAATCTATGCTCCCTTGCTAGGGCTTGAGCAGCATAGTCCCAGAGTCCTGATGTGCATGTTGCCAGCACATGCCCCACACCTACTGTCACACAGATATCTCCCTTTCCCACTCCTTCCACCTGCTGGTCCTATGGAAGTGAACCCATCAGATTCTCAGAGAGCATCTTGGGTTCCATTTAAAAATAATTATAATAATATGAGGGAGTAAATTTCCCCTCATGACCACCAGGCATATTAGTGATTTCTGTCCTGTCTGCCACTGATGTAAAAGCTCTAGACCCAAATCCTTCATTTTCCTACACCTTACAAGAAATCTCAGCACAAACACAGACTTCCAGAAAGAATATCCCAATTGTTAGATTACATTTTCATATCTCCTGTTGGAATTTCTCCACATTTTATGCAATTATCCAATATATTTTGTCTGCTGTCTGCACTTCTGACATCTCCTTGTGGTACATCTTGGGTAACACACATCTACAAAACAGTGTTCGCAGAAAATGTGCCCCTGCAAACAAGTCTTGACAGCACATTAAAATGTATTTCATTGCCCTAATGAAAACTGTCAGAGGCCTACTGATTTCTAAATGCAGAAAAATAATAAAAAAAGGCTCCTATTGACCAACCTTTAAGCATACACACCTTATTTTTTTTATTTTCCCTTTATTACACTTAGGTTTACTCCAAGTGAAGGGATCAACCTTCACAACTAGAGATCAATGAAAGCATCACCATATTTTTACCTTCCTCCTCCTCTGGCTCTGTGATTTCCAGAGGAAGAAACTTACTAAGTTTTTCTGTCTTAAACTTGAGGTGAACTTTCTGAAAACTTCAAAAACCCCAAGGAAAATACACATTTTCTGTGTATTCTTTCCTATTCTGTTGAGAGTTCTTGTATTCAAGAAAGGTGTTTTAAAATGTTTCTCATCACCTATTTAGCTCCCTTTCCAGTGAACACATCCTCAAATAAAAGCAAGGATTTTGTGTATTCTGAAACTAATAATGGGCATTTTATTTCCTCTTAGTATTAAAAATTGCTTTTGCTTGAGCTGATTTACTGGTAAATTTAGTTTATATATTCCCTTATGAAAGGTAGGTCACCTCAGCAACATGAATGTTACCTCTTCACCTTCTATTCTTTGTGGATTTTCTTTCAGAAGTAATATCTCAGCTGCTAGCACTATATCCTTATCCAGCTTGAAATTAATAAATATCTTATTTCCTTTCATGCTGGCAGTTCTCTAAACTTTTCCTGCAGTATTGACAATGATTCTTATGATATATTTTATGAGGTAATATTATTGCTGCTATCCTCTTAGCAGACTGTGCATGAAAACCCTACCAAAGCAAATCAACACAATTTAGTTCTCACATGTTGCTGCAGGGGGTTAAGTGGTTTGATAGATGTGCTGAGTATTTGCAGTCTCAACCTTCAAACTGAGTCTACCTTTCCATCCTAGGTCTCTTTTATGATTTTGATTCTTTGTCATACTTACAACAGCAAAACAGGCTTCAACATACATGTGGTTTAAACTGAGTGGGTTATTCACTTTTTGGGGTAACTTGGTTTCATGTATTTCACCTTTATTCAGACCTGGAGTTTGGATTAAAATATACTAATCTTAACACCTATTAGTTGATTTATAGGCAAATGCTTGCAGAAAATGAACCTTTCTCATGATCCAGTATGAAGACATATGCGTGCAGTTGTTACTAATGAAAGTACAGTACATCTCTATACTTGAAGCTACTTCAAAGTCAGTTGGATTGGTCCACCAGCAGCCTGATCCAACTGTAAGCATGAGCAGGAACTTGGACTAGATAGCATTCAGAGATCCCTTTCAACTTAATTATTCTGTGAATACATAGCATTAGCATCTTATCCTTAATACTGATTTTATTACTGCAGTTTACTGTCTCCTGGGAAGTTTTGCTGCAGAATGAGATGTGAATTTGCTGCTTATGAAATCACCAGACAATGGGGATTGCCTAAGCTTCATAGCAAAAGCATGGATTGTGTAAGCTTCCCAGAAGTTTTTACAACTGCCCTTTGTAAATATCTTATTCTTCTTTTTACCTGACTAGGGAAGGACTGCTGTACTAACTGTGTGGTAGATCAGTGCCCTGAAAACATGATACCCTAAGCCCTACATATTGGTTGCAATTGTTGCTATTTAGGTTGCAAATCACTTAATAAAAGCCAAGTGTGGAAAGAAAAGTATATGTGCCATCAAGGAATATTTTCTCCTGATGCCTGTGTGTTTTTCTGCAGCCATCTCTTGTGCAGGAGCTCCCAGTCTGCACACTCCTGCTGTCCACAGAGTCCTGCTGAGCCAAACCAACCAGCACCTCTCCTTCAGCAGTGCTCTCCTCCCAGCCCCTTCCCACTGAGGCTTTCTGATTCTGCTATGCCAGTCTTTGGGGATGCTCATGACTTTCTTAGCAGAAGACTTTTCCAAAAGAGGGGAAAGTATGAGGAGTTCTCTGAGTGACATGGACCAAGGTTCAGCTGGTGGCAATAGACACACACATTGCTCATTCATCAATGCAAAAGGCTACAGCAGAGTCTAATTAGAAAACAATTGCCAAATGCAACCACAGCAGCTTCTGTCAGATACCAATACATCACAGCCAACACTAACACTTCTAACACTTCACTGCCATCCTCTAGCCATTCTTCAGCATGATTTAATCCTCCCCCATGTGGAATTCACTGTTCTGAGTGTTTCTGCTGTAGACAGAGAGATGGGCAGTAGGAGTTTGCTACTGCTTAGAGCTTAGAGCAGGCACTAAGTCTGAACTGACTGGAGCAGTGTAAAAGATGGACAGACTGCAGCCATCATTCCTAGTCTCCCCTATGACATAAACACATAAGGTTAATAAACATGATTTTCTGCAGTGGTGAGTTTGATCCCATCAAGAGATTCCACCTATGGAAATATAATTTCTTTAAATGTCCAGCTTTGGAAAGGGTGATATTAGGCAATGAAGAATGAATGTAGGAGAGAAAGTTAAAGCAGAAGGAAGCACAGAAAGGGAAGGTACATAGCTGCAGAAAAGGCAAAGTCACTTCACATACATACCAGGGAAAAGACAACAAAACTGTGACCAAATTATTTCAGAAAAGTCTTTATGCAACCAGGAAATAATCCATGTGAATACAAGACAAAGCCTGTAAAACAAAGACAAAAGTAGAGTAAATTTTGCATAATGTGTCCATCCTAACCTGAGGTTTGGTAAGTAGAAATCTACTGAAACTGATTTAAAATAAGGAGTTAACTTTGAACTGTGGATGAAGACAGAAAGGTAGAATGCACAGTGCTGACACCGCACAAGATGGCCCATTTCCTACAGCCAGTTGGGACAGGAATAGGGATGTAGAATTATTTAAATAAGGATCAAAATTCAACCCATGAGGCTCACCATTCTGTATCTAGGATTTTAAATAATAGCATTTTTTAATTTTATTGTATTTGAAGACCTTTATTCAATCCTTGTCATATACCAGAGCTTTCTATACTGTGAAAAAACTTTCTAATTGGAGAAAGAAAATAAGATCTATTTCTCTAGGTTACTTAGGTGAGTATATAGATCCTATGATCAGCAAAAAGAAAATAGTTAAAACAAGCATTCATGAAAAGCTTATGAACTGAAACACTCTGTTCAGACCATGTGGTAAATAAATGGTCAGAAATAACAGCTGTAGCTGGAAAAATCAAGGTTCATTTGATAAGGACCTGTAAACAAATACAGGGATAAATCTGCAGTGGCCCAATCAACTTTACTACCTTGGTACATACCATGGTCCTAGCAAAGATGACTGTACAATATTTCTGGGTGACAATTACCCGGCAAAACCAAACCATTTTATTTCTTGAGGTCTACCATGGTGAAGTGAGACACAATAATGAGTTACTTCAGAATTTATCACAACCTTATGATTTCAACTTTACAAGGAATCAAATATTACATCAGACATTACAGGACTATGAATCTTCTGCAGAGCTGGAGCACATGCTCAGTATGTTATGCAAGATCTGAAGTTACATAGGAAACTTTTAAAATGGCACATCAGCTTCATCCTTTTCTTGCTGTTACCAGTGCTGCACATACAGACAAATTTTAACTGATATATTTTAGAAAGGACTGGACAACGCACTATATTTGTTAAGGTGACTTGAAGTGTCCATTGCTTGTATGACATGCACCAGCTGAAAACCTCTTTTTATGGTGCATTGACCTTTTATCTCTAATTGTTTTGTAGGGCCTTTGTTTTTTACCTGCAATTGTTTGCAACTGCCAAATTGTTTAAATATGTGGTCACTTATTTTGTGACCAGTTAAGGATAAGCAGCACTTTGGGCTGCATGACAGTTGAGTTAAATTATCTTACTCAAACCACTCACTGAAAATGTAAGAGTTAAGTTGCACCTATTGCTAAGTGTACTTATTCTCCCTTTGTTTGAGGTTCCTTTGCATCCTACTCTCACCACATACTTCATGTTTGACTTGCTTTCCCAAGTACAAGGAAACCCTCCAAGTTTTAAAGGGAAGGGAGGGAGTAGCACAAGAAGAATTGCAGAAATATATTATGTACGGTCCCAGGGGATTGCTTCAATCACAAGCAATTTCTTAAATCATTTTTAATCAAGCAACAAGAAC